>VZSF01003446.1:537761-629717 GCA_013398295.1 Chionis minor | reverse complement strand
TTTTAGAGATAAATATTAAATATTAATATTAATTATTTTTTCATATATTTATATATTACTATATATCTTCTATCATTATTTTTGCTTGCTTAGTCAAATGTATGTAGTCTGAACGCATATATAATGTTTTAAAAAGTATGTGTATATAGATATTGTGAATCTCTCTAAAGAACAAAAAGAAAATCCAAATTCAGTGTAAACTTTATGTTAATTGCAAATTGGTATGTTTTACCAGTAAGTGTGATCTTTTCTTCAGGAAAAATTATCAAAGTACAAACCTGATCTAATGAAAGATGTCCCTGCCCATGGCAGAGGGGTTGGACTACATGATCTTTAAAGGTCCCATCCAATACAAACCATCCTATGAAATGCTAAACAACATCTAAAAATACTTAAATTATTCCCTGCATTCAGATTCACGAAGACTTACTTGCTTTACTCTTAAGTGAATATAAAGTAATTTGGAATTCTAGAAAACTAGGAGAGTTTTAAGGTGCAAGCTCTGCAGCAACTGGGAGAATTGAGAATTTTAATTGATGTCCTCATTGCTGGTTAAACAACTGAATCTGATGCCTCATTCAGCCTTTTTATACCTATACAATTCCCAAGTTTTTTATTTTGGCCTTTGTGTAAATTAGAACAAAACCCCAGTAAAGCTTTCTGCTAAGATGTTTTTATAATTTTCTAATTGACACCTGGTGAATATTTATCACATATTCCATATTCCTACTTCCATTTATTATCAAAGTTCAACCACGAGGAGTTCCTGTGACCCAGTTTGCTCATCTGTAGGTGCTCTATGCATACAGACTCCGAGATACCGACATAGAGAACCTCACTGGAAGTACAATACAATCCCACAGGATCTGAGGCACTGCAAGGATGGCCCTGTGCTTTAAAACAGTAAAAATTTTATTGGACCATTTATAATTACAGAGAGCTCACCTTTTAGTGGCAGGCCCACTTATTTCTCATCCGGATCAATCATGATTTGTATTTCCCATTTTTTTTATTTCTTGCACTACTACTCATCAAACTGGCCCCGTTATCAAGCTAAAGCAATATCCCTCATTTCCACAGCTGCTATTCACTCTTACTGCAGCCTCCTCATTCAGCTCGAGTCTTGGTTCACCGTTTTGTGATGCTTTAGTCCTTCTCAAAGATGTAAATCGCTAATGAAGCCTGCAAATTGCATCCTCAGTGTTTCATCAGGGAGTGATGTCCTTTCCCTTCAGCATGTGTAGTAAAGAAGGTGCTACTCAAAAACATCAGCTGATAATTTTGTGGTCCCTGGTATGAACTGCACAACTGATTACATTCAGCCATTAGTGCAAGTGAGTGGAGAAGCAAACTCCTGGTGCATTTTGTGGCAGTGGAGGTCACATTAGTTACGAGCAAGTGCTGTGAAAGAAAGAAAAGGGGTCATGCTGCCACCTCTCCTTCCTTGGCTTCTCCCACACCCTGCCCCGACTCTTCCTTATCCATTGCTTACAAAGCTGTGCTGCACCAGTGTGCCCTTCCTCCCGACATGGATCTCCCTCCTGTGCACCTGAGGAGCAAGGGGAAGCCCACAGGGAAATGGTTGCTCCGCTCTGGTCCCTTGGGCATCGAATCATAGAATAGTTTGGGTTGGAAGGGCCCTTTAAAGGTCATCTAGCCCAACCCTCCTGCAATGAGCAGGGACATCTTCAACTAGACCAGGTTGCTCAGAGCCCCGTCCAACCTGACCTGGGATGTTCCCAGGGATGGGGCATCTCCCACTTCTCTGGGCAACCTGCGCCAGTGTTTCACCACCCTCAGTGTAAAACATTTTTTCCTTATACCTAGTCTAAATCTTCACTCTTTTAATTTAAAGTCATTACCCCTTACCCCATCACTACGCTCCTTGATAAAGAGTACCTCCCCAGCTTTCCTGTAGGTCCCCATTACGTATTGGAAGGCCACTACAAGGTCTCCCTGGAGCCTTCTCTTCTCCGGGCTGAACAACCCCAGCTCTCTCAGCCTGTCCTTATATAAGGGCTGCTCCAGCCCTCCTCTGGACTCACTCCAACAGGTCCGTGTTCTTCTTGTGCTGAGGCCTCCAGGTGGGGTCTCACCAGAGCAGATGTTAGGAGCAGGTGAGAGGCAGAGTAGAGGGAGAAAACCTCCCAGTTCTTACTTTCCTACATCACAGTGTGAAAGGGTTTGTTTCAGCTCTTAGGATGAAATTCTGCACGGGTGTGAGGACTTCACCACAGTAATTTAATAACCCCCAAATTGAACTTAACAGTTAACGTTGTGTCATACGACATATGTATGAGGTAATTTAACCATATTGTTCTTCTATTTATTTTGCATTATAAATAATGTTTCCATTTCAGCTTGGTCAAAGGAAGCAATCGAGTATAAGAAGCTCAGATGAAATCCACTTAAACAGTTTAAACAATCCTCCAAGGCAATACCAGGTAAAAACAAGTTTATTTTTAAACAAAACCAAGAAGTAGTAGAACTGGCAGATCAGACTGACAGCATGAGGACAGTTTTGAATTTATGTTAAACAACATGAATTAAGATTAAATCCACACACCTTGTATATATCAGAAATAAATGCAATGATTTAGGTATTTGCACTACAGTCTGAGGGGGTTTTGTCTCCTCTTTGTTTCTTAAATGCTGCCCTTATAGTGCAATATTTTAAATCACTTGAAAAATGTTTTTAATTTTAGAGACAGTTTGAGTCCTTAATTGTAAAGTGTGAATTAAGAAAACCAAAAAGAAATGCAAAATCTTTCCATTCCACCTGGAAACAGTTTAGCTTATTGTGCCACACCTCTACATTCTAATACCTCAAGCCCTGCAAATACCTTCCAGCCTTTATGCTATCGATACACTCTGGTTATTCTTTGCCTCCTAAACAACTGCCACGAGCCTGTGTGTAGTTAAGCATAAAGAGACCCGGCATAGTCCACATAAAGCCCAGGTGTTCTGGTCCAGAGGCTGGAAAGGAACAGGCAAGAGCTGCTTGGGCAGTAGAGCAAGGTCATCTGAATGCAAAAAGGTACAAAAAAGAGTGTGGAATTAAGTATACCTTTTTTAATCTTAAGAAAGAAAAAAGTTCTTCCCCTTGGGCGGACTGTCTTTACTCCACTTTTCCATTATACAGTGTCTGTCCAAGTCTATTCCAAAAATTCTCTGACTTTTTCACAGCCAATTTCATTACGATGCAGTGACATATATTAAGATTACAGTTTTATCCCATAAACACGAGGATTTGTGGCTTTATATTTGAAACATTATTAGACTATTAGAATAAACAGTACAGCTGCTGGCCTAGCAAGCATGGCTGTAGCCATGGTCTGGAACCACTAATCTGGAATGATTCACCTCACAACCACCTCTGGTCAGGTCTGTTACTGTGGGGGCAAAAGCAGACACAAAAATCTATGCATATTTTTAATCTTGTGAAAAACAAAGTATTGGGTTGTCATGGGTTACACCATATGAAAATACTAAAGCCAAAGATAGATCCTCAAAGGTAATTAGATACCTTGTTCTTAGTAAAGTAATTTGAACTAATGGGAGAATCAGGCACAGAATTCATTCTTCCTGGAAAACAAAAATTTGTATCTGAATTTGCCTAGGTTCCCCTTATTTTTAGTAGAGAGGGTAGTCATTCTAATGGTGTGATTTATTTGGTCAATATTAGCAGTCTGAAATGAACTGTCCTCTCAGGTTTGCTTTTTGTCTCCACAGAGGGAGTTAAAGGTGAGTGCCACAGATACGTATATTTACACTGGAATCTGTCTTTCTTTGGTTAGATGAGTCCCAGCGAGGTCCTTAAATGGCTCTTAGAATATAGCTCCCATTTTCTCTAAGCCTTACTTTGGGAAAAGATAACTTATGAGATAAAATATAAAAGTAGATTAAAATAAGCTGATCGCAAAAGGGTTTAGCAATTAACATTGCTAATCGGGGTCGTTACCTCCTTCTGGTAGCAATAAAGGCTAGATGGCTTCACCTACAGGGAGGTCAAAGCTGCAACTGTATTAATCATTCTTACAGACTCCAGTAGTAGATTAAGTTTCCTGAATGGTGACATTGATAAGATGTATTTATTTTTCTAACTTTCATGTACATATATGTGCAGAATCATGAAGTCTAAATGTCTACTGCAGATGAAAGCAGAGATTTTTACATTATATTCCTTTTACCTGGCAAGTCCTCCAGTAAAATGTCTGAGTGCAACAAAAGGTAACAGAGCTGCTATGTTGAAATGTCATAGCGATACAAGAAAGTCTAAGAAAACTTTTTTTCCTTCATTCTTCTCTGCAGAAAATAATGAAGCGTCTCATTAAAAGATATGTACTGAAAGCACAGATAGATAAGGAAAGTGATGAAGTCAATGAAGGTATGTTGGTGATTTGTGTGTTTATATCTAATCAGAGAATCAAAACAAACTAATTAAAGTTGTTGCATATGCCACTTGAAAAATGTTTCCAAGTTACTTAATACACTTGACATGTTTACGGGTGCAAGATGTAAAAATAACATGAAATTGAAGTTAAGGAAGAGATTATGATAGTCACAAATGTGGCTTTCCGTCTCTGCTCTTCCGTCAGAAAGTATCGCTGATCTGACACCTTCTTGTGAGGGATGCTGCCACTTCTAGCAGAGGCTGTGCCCTGCCTGTAGGGAGGCTGCGTTTAGTCCAGTGGCTGGTTTGGGACACTCCAGTAGGAATTCTCCCTTGTGTGGCAGAGGCGTACATGGTCATACCCATGCTTCAGCCTTTTTTTTTTTTTGGCATGGTTTAGTAGCTGGAAAGGGATGGTGAATGCAATTCACGGAAATGTTGTCTTCTGTTTGCACCCCTCTGGTGCTTGGAAGACAAAAGGAGAGGATGGTGCTGTTACGGACAGTGAGAGGCCTTGCTGCTGCCCAGGAGGACTGGGGCACCCTCCATCTGCACGATCTCTCTGCCATCTAACAGATTATTTGCGTTTTGTGAACTGATGTGATCTCTCACACTTTTGCCTTCGGATTTGTTTGTTTCCTGAACTGCATCTGTGTAATCCTATCCACCACTCACCATTCACCAATGGGCCACAGGACAACCACTTTTTCTGCTTCGACAAAGAAATCCAGAGAAATCCCATGATAACTGTGAGATATTTGGGTATGTTGGTTTTTTCCTTTGTTTTTTAATAGTGTGATCTTCTAATGTCTCTTACAGGTGAACTGAAGGAAATTAAACAGGACATCTCGAGTCTCCGGTATGAACTCCTTGAGGAAAAATCTCAGAATTCTGAAGATCTGGCAGAACTTATAAGGAAACTTGGGGAAAAACTGTCAATTGACTCTAAGGAAGAAGAAAGCAAGAGATAACCTAAGCATTTAAGGAATGCAACAGAACATTAACAATTCACTTAAAGCCATATTTCTGTTTTTCTCAAGTCTAGCTCACATTTCTACAACAGATTCAGAAATTAAATCATTTAAATTCTTTATTGAAAAACCACGGTGGCAAATCCTCTGTGTCTATGGTAGAGAGGAAATACCACTTGAGTAAAGATATTTATTTATTCTTTACCTGCTGAAGAAGAGTTTATTTCAGATCATTTTAATATTCAGTTTACCTCTTTAAAATTCCAGTGGAATCTTGATAAGCCCAGTCATGAAAGATTAAAAATATAAATCTAAACTTTTCCTACTTTAACTGGTTATTTTTGCAAATTTCCTTTTGTAGACATTGTTAACATATATTTTTGGGAAGGAAAAGAGGAAAATTCCAGGCTTTTACATATTTATATCAAAAGCTATTTAATTTTTCAAGCATTCCCTACTAGCAAAAAAAAAAAAAAAAAAGAAAGAAGATGCTAACTGTCTTTCTTAAAAATGTGCAGGATATTGAAGTACTTTATTTGCTCATTTCCTTGAAGAAGTAGATAGCAGAATACTCAGAGCACTGTGTTATATACTCTTCCCTACTTATCCCTGTCACCACTGAACAAACTATCCTGAAAGATACCTAGGTTCCAATAGGAGTTAATGCATTAAGAAAAATATTTTTCACCAAGTTTATTGAAAAGCTATTGCTGTGACCTGAAGAAAATGTCTGTAATGCAAAATAATTAATCCTTGAAGTTCTTAATCTCCTGCAGAATTCCCAAGTTCTGCAGCTTTTATGTCCCGAATTAAAACCCACAAACTGCAGGGTAAGGGCTTGAATGTAAAGCTGGCAACGTGTTTATTTAAAGTGGAAGGTAGTAAAATGTTAGGTGCAAACCTCTCTGAATTCTGGGTGTGTCATGCATTGGGGACCATGTTTCCCCACAGCTAAACTTGTTTAAATTGCTGAATTTGGTTCAGATCTATCCTTAGCACATGAAAACGTTCCTAAAGTTCATGAAATGTCACCTGCGGATTTGCATCCTGTGTCCCTTTTCCCCACGGGTGAAAGCTCAGCTCCTGTGCTGTATTCCCTGGGACTCCTTCAGTGAAGAATCTTCTCCACGTCATCATCAGCAGCCTCCAACGCTTCCACCCTGCTTTCTGCATATGTCTGCTGTGTCTCCTCCTCGTTAGCTGGAGGAGAGGTAGCCCATACCGGGTCTGGCCGGCCAGCTGATATGTACATTCAGGACAGCCAGCTGGTTTCTGTCTCTCCATACAGATGCAAGTGAAATTCCATCTGATTTGTCCCTCAGCTGATACCGTAATTTGGGTCTCTCTCTTCTGACAATCACCAGTTCTGTTCGAGACGTACATTACACTGGGGATCTCTGCTCCACTTCAAGCTTGGTTGAAATTAGTGAAAGGACTGTGAAAAGTTGTAACAGGAACATCAAGATGTTTTGCTCGCCTGTAAAAACCTTCTATTTTTAGGAAACAAGGCTGAAAATGGTTTGTCAGCAACGGCTTTTGAATTAGCTTTGTGAAACTTATTTATTGTGGAATGTATCAGAATGCTTCCACCTCTCCCTTTTAGGCTGGAGGTTATTTTGTAATGGGTTTAGATTAGTTCCTAGATGAATTTATTGATAGTCCTTTTTAAAAAAAATAGTTGGTGAAATTGCTGTGTATTTTCAGGGAAAAAAGAGGGTATTAGAGCAGGTTTTGAAAGCATGTGGAGGCGAGGGGCTCTGTCCTGCCTGGCGAGCAATGGAAGCTACTGTGGAGGTTGGCTTGCCCCAAGGGTGTTTCTCATGGTTTCGGGGAACTGCTCAGCCTTCTGCTTGGCCAGTTTAGCCACAAATGGAGCATGTGGGACTAGCCCTGTCCTCTGGACCTCAGGCATAACGAACTCAGGGTTTAGATCTCTTAAGGCTTCTTCCTCCGAGGGAGGAGAAGGAAAGTGAGATTTTCAAAAGCAGTAGAGCAGTCTAGATTAAAAATCACAGTGTGCTGGCGTGAAAAACTGGGAGCTACAGAATAGCCAATTTCAGAACTGGCCTTTGAGCATGAAAAAGCAGTCTCACAACCTGCAGTATTTCCTGCGGTGATCACCAGGGGGTACTGCAGGCTCTGAGATGACCTGCTGGCTGGTCTTCGGCAGAAATGCTGTGTCACAGGTTGCGTGGAAAATGAAGGCAGTTGGGGTGATCTCAGGCTAGAAGGCGACCTTCACTGCCTTTCAGCTCATGGATGGTTCCTGCCCATCTCCCCTGGCCAGGACTGGCCACTGATTTTGAGTTTTGAGTTTCTGCTTGAGTGTTTTGGTTTCCCAAAGCAGCGAGCGCTTTCTCCACTCCATTGAATGACCGCATACAGCTCAAAGCAGATCTTCCACCTGTGACAAGCTCTTCAGAAAATCTGTTGGTCAGAACTTGAGATAACAAGGACAGTCAAAGTTTGCTTTTAGTAATAAGTCTTTTATTTTTGGTCATTGTAATGTACAATTTGGATCTGCGGTCTTACATGATGGTAAAACCTTCGATCTCCTTAAACCCCATGTAAGGAAATATGTAAACACAGCTTAAGATCCAGGCGCTTTTAAAATGAAGGTTTTTATTACAGAGATAAAATGGACACTGAATTTGTTTAAGCCCAAATTTTGACTTACCTTAAAACTATAAGATCTTAATGTATATATTGTATTTCATGAAGAAAATACGTATGGATTTTTTTTAATTCAATGAAGATATTTTATATGTAGTTATTACTCATGGAACAGTTTGTTAAATATATTTGAAGAGGTTATTGCCAAATGTAGTGTGACAAGCAATGTAGTATTTAAAATGAGCACAATACCAAATATATTATTCTGATAAAAAAATTAAATGTACCAGACTGAAAATACCTTTGTGATGCTTTGTATGAACACGTTGGTCCTTCACTGGGAACCTTTGGCTGCTCTGGCTTGGAAGACAACAGCAGGACAAATATGGTAAAATGCTTAATTTGCTAGCAACACTAGTACAAAAAAAAGTTTCACAGACGAACAAAGGCCTTGTCATACTTGATTAGACTCAGAGTCAAGTATTTTGTCGGCTGTGACTAACTGTGACTGATGCTACGTGTTTCAGAAGAACCCTGTAATAGGTAACAGATAATTTGCATCCTACATAGTTCTCCTGGTTTCTCATAAGGAAAGGTTGACGTAACTTTGAAGAGGAAGTGTTTCCAGAATTTTTTGTGAATTATTACAATAACAAGATAGTCTTGCTTAGTTATGTCTTTAAATCTTGTTAATTTTTTGAGCTCAGCAATTCATGGCTTCTGCAGCAGCAGTTTCCCCATCTAAACCAGACCTACTATGAAAATATATTGGCTTTTATCATTTTTTCCCCCTGAATATTTCTTAAGCTTGAATTACGAGACATGGTGAGTATAATCTGTCATCCATTAGACTTTCTCCTCTCTGTTCATACAAACATATTTCACTAAAAAATACAGGAGGGCTTAAAGAATTCTGAACAGAAGAAAACGCAGTAAGAAAATCCCCAGATCAAAAAAGCTTTGCCCAAGGGTTTCTCTCACTATTCTGTATGAAACCGAATCATGCCTAGCTATTGGGGAAAAACTTTATACATCATGGAGGACTGCAAATATTAGGGAGTAATACTTCACCGGCGACGCAAGCTTGAGGTACTCGAGATTTACGGTGACAGGTCCTGAGTAAGAGCTACAGGGTTTCACATATAGATTCATATATTATGGGTTTAAATCTGTGGTATTTCACCCTATTTTAAAACACTGCCAAGCCAATCCAATGAATCCTGCTGGTTTTACAAGTGAGATCTACAGGCTCATCTGATTTTAGATGCCAGACATGAAAACTGCATCTGAGCTCATCTGGACTTTATGTGAGGTAGACAAGTATCCCAGGTGAGTCATATAGTAGAAGTGACCATTTCTCCAGTTACTCTAAAGAAGCCACTGTGGCTGTTACCGATGTTTATAATGAAGTGTGAGGAGTCCCACCGTGGCAGAAACGAGCGCTGCCATTAAGCAGAAACCATCACAACTGCTCATCTGCCTGGAAGCACTTGAAGAAATGAGACCAGTCATGGAGAGGGGCAGGATCTAACCTGCCTCCAGAAGAATCCAGCCCATCCCCTAGGGATGACAGATGAGTATGGTTCTTCTTTACTCTGTGGCAATGTTACATTTCTTTCCTTCTTCATTAACGTAACTGTGGGTAGGCATAAATGAAAATACCCATTAACCGCATCTACCCCAGACATGAGAAAAACTAACTTACTGTGCACATGGCAACTAAATTCTTGTTGGTGAACCAGTAGCTTTACGCTAACGAGAAGTTCATATCCTGTGTTTTAGTACGTCGTGGTGGGCATGTATTTTCAACATTATGTCTTTAAAATTTACAATATACAGCTTGATCTTGGCAGTACTTCAGCTGTAGCAGCTGTATGATGTAATTTACGAAGAACATGTTCTCATGACTGCAGTGTCCCAGAATGCAGTTTAGTCCAATGAAATCTTGCATTTGCCTCTCAAGAGTTTTCCCTCAAGCTTGTAATTTGTAGCTGAACATTATAATTAATACATTATAGACCACATAATGTGCAACTGTACTCATTTGCAGAACAGTAGAAATTGTCCCTATGTTGAAAATTGATCATTTTTTCATGTAAATACTTAATGCCTTTTTTCATTCATTAGAAAATGCCTGGTGTGGATAATATTTCTTATTTCTAAGCACTTATGTTCCTGCTTAAATTTTAATTTGGCCTGTGGAAAATAGAACTCGTAAATTATAAAGTTTCTGTTTGGAAAAATACTTTGTACTTCCGGAGCTCATACCGAAAGAGAAGTTAGGTGAGGCTGAGGAGTAACTTAAACTCCATGTGCTTAGGAGGCTGGGGAATCCCGAGATGATGCACTACTCTTCACTGGTGTATATGACCTTGGGTCGCTCAAAATACTTCATCTGTTCTCTTGTTTCCGTTGTTGCAAAACCCAACAGTCTCCTGTTCCTCTTTCTGTTCTTGTCACCATCCTTAATGTGAGAGTGCAGAAGGGATCACAAGCTACAATCTTTCAGTGCTTTCTATGCCCACGCGACTGTATTTTAGTAGCATCTGGTTTTGTTCTAACCTTTTCAATATTCTCTGATTCAGCTCCTTGATGTATGCTCTTTGCTTCTTTAATCGATGGACCTCAAATCAAAGTAATTGAAAAAGATCAGATCATATAGCACGCAAAGTGCAGTTCAGCAGATAAATCATTAACAATTAATAGCAATATTTTTATTCACTTGTATGTATAAACACTTTTATATCACTTTGGTACTTCATTGTGCTTTATAGACAGCAAGGACTATATTCTGGTAGGTTTGCACGGCCTGTCAAAAAGGTCCTAAATAAAATGACAACCAGTCCAAAAGCCTTTTGATTGTAGGCAAAACCTACTCACTCTCAGCTAGTGAATGGACTTCTACAAATAAATTTATTTTCCCGTGACCTTTGTCAAGGCAGTTGAACTCTCTGTTCCTCAGCTTCTTCATTTATGCCAGGCGAGAATGGTACTAACTGATGTAAACATGAGTAAGTAGTTTGAGGAATTTATAAAAGAGAAAATTTCAATTATTTTGCAAAGACAGTATTTCCTTGCTTCCAGAAAAGAATTTTATTAACTATACCAGAACTTCGGTGGTGTAAGCCACTTCCACAGAGAAAAACCACAGGATTTCATGAGGTTAATGGCTTGAGAGCAAAAGGCATTGCTACGGGGTTGTTCTGGAGACCTGCAGTTCTAAACATTCCGGTTAAGACACTCACTGCGCCTGTCCTGTCTGTGGCCCGAGTACTCCGGTCTCCATCTCCTCACGGTTAACTGGGGCTCTGCAGCTACCCCATAACATACTCAATTTTGAGTGGTGAAAAATCACTGGCACAGTCCAGTGTTTAAAAAAACACACACCATGAGCAAGTCTTTGTGGCGAATAGAAAATAAGGTACGACGTCAGGTTGCGATCAAATCATGCTGGTCGTGGAAGATTCAGCACTGCTTTGGGTGGCTCTGCTAGTGCACGCATGATCTCTCCTGAAATGGTGGTTCTGTTTTTCAAAAGAAATTCTTTTTTTTTCTAGACGTGACCTTGCGCTTGAATTTGTCAGCATCATTTAAGAATGCTGTGAGTTTCCTCCCCCTGAAGCTGACCTCACTCTTTGTTTTGCATTTTATTTTAAGAAAATAAACTGCCTGGTCCAGTCGCATCCCATGAGCAGAGACTTCTCTCTGACCCTACGGGAGGCCGCTGACTGTAGTACCATCATAAGTGTTAACACCGAGCCCTGGCTGGACCAAGCAAGATTTCTCAGTATCAGAGTGGGAGGAAATAAAGAGAAAATAATTTCCAAAGAGCCTATGGTTCTTTTACTGTCTTAAGTTTGCCTGTAGTCATGCATGCATGCATGTTCTGTGTGTCTGGTGTTCTTGTCTCTCGTGGTTTAGATATCCTCAGCAAGCCACCTAGGCTCTGCATCTAGGCTCTGAGAACACAGAAAATTCTAGGGTGCAATTTCAAATGTCTAAAATACGCCAGCAAAACATGCTTCCAAAATAGCTCTTTCGGTCCGCTGCTCAGGTAAGTCACGGCCACGGTCACAAACCCCTAGTCGTGAATGTCTGTGAAAGCAAGCGCAGGTCACCAGCACCTTCTGCTTCAGGGCCTTTGCTCACCTTTTACACCATAAAATCCAGCAGTTCCAGCTGATCTAGTAGCTCATGACTCAACCCCAAATTATTCAATCATTGCATTAAGCAAGATGTTTTTTCATGCAGGTAAGTTTTCTGGTCCCCAGCTGAAACTCAACCTGAAGGAGAGTGTGGTGGTCCTGAACTTAACCTGAAGGATGCGCGTTGATGGTCCCCGTGAGGTATCCCCACCTCCCTGCCCCAACAGTATCTCACAGGATGATGGAAACTCATGGTCCTCATGAGTTTCCCCAGAAGCTCAGTAGGCAAGAAGGCAGTTATCCATAGTTTAGAAGAATTAGAATTATTTTTTAACAGATGCTCTTCTTGTCAGGCTTGCTTGAAATTACTTCAAATACATGTATATCTTTGGGTTTATTTAATGCAGAGCACAGTTCCTGAGTCACGGGACTGCAGTGTACTGTGGTAGCTCTGGAAAAAATAATCCCAGTTCTTCCCTTACTTTATCAAACACAAGACCTGAAAAATTTCAAAGCTGTCTTGGTTGCTGCAAAGTTGACATGCACAAGCCTCTCCAGTAAACTGTTTCTGCCAAACTTACCCTGGCACTTCTTTTGAAAAGGGAATTACTAAGCTTACCCATTTATTTTTAGGTTTATTGGTTTACATGCTTGGTTTAGGCAGGAATTCCACTCTTGACTGAAATAAAGGTATTTCAAGTCATCATTTTCATGTCTGTAAATTTTGCAGTGTTGTGGTGGCGCAGTGAGCAGCTGCTGGCCAGGTTTGTCACACTGCGCTCCTTCCACGCGCAATAACTAACGTCAGCTCGTGCGCTGGTGGGTGAAGCCCTCTGCATGCCCAGACCACAGGATGCGTGCTGGAAGAAGACGGATGGTGACAGGTATCCATCAACAGCCTGTAGCAAAGACAAATTTCTGGCAGGTACATTATGTTTGGGTTCACAGAGCATGTTGTCGCAGAGCTGCTACTTCAAACTTTGCAGGCCCTAAATCAAATGAATCTATCCCAGTGACTTCAATGGCGATATACAAAGACAGTATTTGCCTTCCTGTGTACCCAGACAATTTAAATTAACTTTATAATGGGACTGAAAGTTATCTCTATACCTGCTGTTCTGTGCGATACAAACCTGTAGTTGTATGTCCAAAGTACATACAGTCTAATAGCAACAACCCGGGGAAACGAGTCTTCAAATGCAATCTCAGGTGTTTCTTAGTTCAGGTGACTGGATGGGTGAGAGGGAACTAGAGGGAACTATTGCAATGGGGGGTGGGCTACAGTAAGTCCCTGCAGGGCTGTGGGTAGGCTCCCAGAGCCCAGCAAGGACCATCCTGGAATCTCTGATCAAACAGTTCACTAACAATTGTAAATTTTCTAGGCTTAAAAATGGCAAAGCAAATCGTAAGGATAGTTCCAGTATAACTGAAGTAGCAGTGACTGACTGAGTGAAAGGCAGCTTCTAGCAGCTTCTGGGGTGTATGATCCACCAGACATCTCAGGAGAGTTAGAGGCTTAATTCCTTCTTTGCCAAAACCCATAAGATAGTGGGTGCCCACCCAACAGGCAAAGAAACCATTGACAACTCATCATCAACTTAGCTGAGTCACAAGAACACTTTTATTGTAGTTCTATCCAAAAGAAGTATAATTACTGTCTGGATCAAAGACAGGATTTGATGTAGCCTGGAAGCATATCACATTTTCTCCTATTTATGAGAATTACATTCCCTCTTGCCAGGCTAACACTGTCCCCCTAAACCCTATCTTCTGCTACGTCCGTCCCTGTAACTGTCTTAACTGGGTATGTAAATACATAAAGTATCATTCTCTTTCCAATAAAACAAGTATTTTAAGAATTTTATTTCCCAACTGTATTCCCACGTTCCTTCATCTACGTTTTTCCTAAGTAACAATGAGATTGAAAACAGTAATTTCCCACAGCACTGCCTTGGCCCTGCCAATATAAACTCATTGTCCCATGGCCAGAGGTTTGAATTAGCAAGTGCAGTTAGGAAATCGATGTATTAATTCAGCAAAGATTATAATATAACTTACTTATCTTTGTGCAGTACGTTTACCAAGGCCATGCTTAATTGCACTAAAAGTGCATCGCTTTCCAGAAATCTTGCTATAAAAAAGGCAGAGTGGGGGAAACAGAAAAAAACCCCAGTTTTCTCAGCAAACTCAGTTCTGGCAATCCAAACCACTGTCCTCATTCTCATTCCTCCTTGTTTACAGTGTAAAAGGATTTGAGTATTATGAATAGGTCCTTAAAGGCCTGGTTTCTGCTGGGAGAAGTTATCCTCAGTGCTACAAGTAGCTGTAAGTAACGGTGATATAGATAAATCCCCTTCAGCAGGCTGCACCCCTGTAAAATTCAAACCTGACAGCCGGGTTCATATTTTCCACACCCTCAGCTGTGGCAGCAGTGAATGTGATGGACGTCCTGGCTGGGCATCACTGTAAATAAAACACATCAGCCCCTCATGGTCTGGTGGCTCTCTCGCCATTCCCACACTTGTGAGCTCTGTTTTCCCAGGAATGTGCATGTAACCTGCCTGCCAAGCAGGAGCCTTAACGCAAGCTAAAACCTGCCTCCCATTTAGATTATTTGGTGGGAGGGGATAAGGAAAAGCCAGGCATGGAGACGCAGCCCACGTGTGCCTCCAAAGTAGGTTCAAGAGTAGTCCTAGCTAAAGCGTCTATGGGCCTCACACAGGAGTATGGTGTTTGCCTGACCTGAGGTCACTGTTGTAATGCTCACAATACCATTTTTGACTCCGTATGGCTCATTCAAGATGGGTAAATTGGCCTAAAAATCCTATAAATCAGGTACAATAAGGCCTTACTAGTTTTGCAGGTGCAAGAGTGACAGCCACCTGAGGGCAGCGGTGATGCACAGAGGACAGCAGGGCACACGCAGTGGGTGGCACCAGCCTATGGCACCACTTCTCTACCCAGGAGTAAAAAACATGGGAAAATGCCGTGTGACCAGAGTTAGTGGCTCCGTAAGGACTCTCAGGCACAAGGAGACTGACTGACCAAACCATAGGAGATCACAAGCACAGCCATTGCTTCCAACAAATGTCCTGAGAAGTCCGTGTTGAACTGTTTATACTCCTTTGCAGTACATTTTTTGGTGGATGACTTTTTAAACAAAGAGTATGTGTCGTGGGATTGGGCCGGATTGGCCCAAGCAAGCCGAGCGACAGATGTTCCCTCTGTCCTGCCGAGCAAGAGAGAGAGAAGAAGGGAGACTAGTTTAGTAAGAACTAAACTACTTTAATGAAATATAAAGAATAAAATAATAAAAAGAAAAAAAAATGAAATATATACAAAACCGTATCAAGCTCCCAGGATGACAATCACGTGACCAGCAGGCACTGGGGAAGTCCCAGACTGGACTTGGGGGCAGAAGGGAACTGGATTCAGGAACACACTGGTTGGGATCAAAGGCAGACAAACCGACGGAGTCCTCCTCAGATGCCGGCCATTGAAGAGCAAAAGCCTGAGCAAGAGCAAGAACCCAAACACGAGCCCAAGCAAAAGCCAGGATCAGAGCCCGAACAAGAGCCAGAGCAGCCCTGCTGACCCTTTGGTCCCTCAGCTTTTATACTGAGCATGATGCAGATGGGATGGAATACACTGTTTGGTCAGTTTTGGGTCACCTGTCCTGTCCGCTCCTCCCCACAAGTGGGACCCCTCTACGCTTCTTCGCTTCCGACCCTCCAACGGGGCAAATCACAAAGTTGGCTGCCCTTGGTCGTTACAGCAATAAGGATAAGCAAGGGCCTCTCTGCACACTGTGCCTCAGCATCAGCTATAAACATGGGTCTTATCGCTCTGAGAAAGAGCAGTTTTCTGCACAATATGCTGCTAATTTCAGCAGTTAGAAGAGACCTAGTTAGAAAGCAGAGTTACTGAACAAAATTGGTCCTGTTTTACCTCAAACGAGGACAGTATGGCACTGTTGCACCTGCCTGATTAAAAAGCAAACCTATTACTTGAGGTTCGGGCAAGCGGCACGTACAAAGTAAAAAAACTCTCTTGGTCTCTGTACTCAGGTAGCAAAGCTTTAAGGATGAAAGAGAGAAGTTGTTCGGTGAATTCAAGATCTGTGATTTTGAAGGCGTGTGCAAGAGCTCGATCCACCACGCTGGGGCAGTAATTCTCTGCTCTTGCTCAAAGAGCAGGTGATGGATGGAGTCGGCACAGTCCTTACAAGCCAGGGAGAAACACGCTCACGCTGACACAGCTTGGTTTATACATACACATACACATGCACATGCACATGCACATATACCTGGCTGTATAGAAACATTTACATGTTGCATACGTGCTCATATATACATATCTATAAACTACATGCATGTATATTGTATACATATACAGACATACATAAAAAGATAATAATGTACCGGATATACATATATATATATATAATATACCCGATTTTCTTATTTGATTTTTATGGTGCCTCGGGCATCCAAATACAACATTTCCTATAAAGCAGATTGTCAGGTGGGACCAGTCAAACCACTCGAAGGCCGCAGCAGATGCTGTGGAAAAAGTCTCAGCCTTTGTGAGAGCACGGTTATGCATCTCAGTCACACGAGGAGAATAAGGGGCAATGGACACAGGCTGTGAGAAGGTAAATCTAGGTAGATACTAGGAAATGTATTTTTCCACTGAGTATGCTCAAACACTGGCACAGGCTGCTCACAACGGTCGTGTAGTCTTAATCTTTTTTGAAAAAAATCGACTAGATAAAGCCTTGGGTCAATTTATCAGGGTTGGGTCTACTTTGATTGGGAGGCTGGTCCAGATATTCTACTGAGCTTCCTTCAAAACTAAATTCTGTAATTCTCTAATTATATTATGGGTACCTTTATATGCATATACAAGCCTCAGTGATTGAAAGAGTTATCTGTATTTATCCAAAGCAACTATCTGGGATCCTGGACCAGCCACATTTGTAAAGCCTCTTGTTTGTGTTCCACGTATTGAAGGGATGCAAGAAACCTTCTGAGATTTCAACATTTTGCTTTTTCCCTTGGTAAGTTGGGGAAATGTATTAAGTTTTATGCATGGCTTCTAGATCTATGATTAATCACTTCCCTCTCATCTAAACACAGCATTTTTCCAGTATTTGTTTATTTTATTTTCCCAGCCAAGGAAAATAGCCAAGGAACAAGCAGCCAAGCAAAAGCCCCAAGCAGACAAACCAATAAAGGCAAACAAACATGGGGACATCCCTGCTCGGGAAGGCTGGAGACTGCGGAAGGTAATATTTATATGTAGCAGAAAAAATTGGTATTCTAACCTGATGCAGTAGAGTTAAAAAGTTGCCTAGAAAATAGTCTAACAACTCTTTAGAAAGATGTCATATCAACCCTCTATAGTAGCATCAAAATGAAGCTCCATAAAAGAAGTTACACCTCAAGTATAACTCAATATAAATGTTCTAAGTTCCTGAACCTGGAAACTTTTAAGTCTTAAAATACACCTGCTGTCACTCCTAAGGCTAACACTCCAAGCATGAAATGGGTTGTGCTCAATCTACTTCAGCGATTTTCATGTGATTCTGTTTCTAGAAACACAACTTCAATCTCTTTTTCTCCTGTTTCCTGTCTTGCACCATTTCTTTCCCAATAAATCCTTCTTCATCCATGTTTGATGTGGATTTTGGAACAGCTGTTTTGGAATAGTTGATAGAGCTTGTTTGGAGTGGGAGAAGCAAGAGAGAGGGAAGTGAAGAGCCTACTCTGGATTTCTAGAAGGTCTAAGTGGTTGGAATTTTTTTGTATTTTAATTGTCATGGATCAGCTTTAATAGCTTATAGGTAAATATGAGAAATTTTTTTTATTTCTTCTTTCCTTTGTTCCTGAAGTTGTACTAGATTTATTCAGATTTTGCAAAAAGAAGAGGACTCTGTGATCTCTATTTTCATCCACTATTTCTTTACTAATGCAAATATTTCCCAATTCCAACAGCCAGCCAGTGTTGTAGCTTTGCACAGGGCTTGTGCTGTAGTTTCCTCACTCAGGAAGGATGGAGCCAGAGGTTTCTGAGAGATGCCGCAGAGTGAACGGCCTCTTTGGGCACGTGTGACCTTGGAAAACAGAGCAGGGAACTTGACCCAGCAGCCCTGGACTTCAGACCTGGCTCAGGGACAGGAGGCAGCCCTGGGCTCTGCCCCAGGCAGAGCACTTTTGTGCTGCCCGAGCCCCGGGACCAGCTCTCCAGCCAGCTCTGCTCATACGAGGTGGCTGCTCCTCCTCACCCCAGTTCTCAGCTGCTTTGGTTTTACAGTCATCGAGCCTACGGAGACCTGAGAATAGAACCCTCAGCTCCCCTTTTTTGGCTCTCCCATGTTAGACCTGTTTATTGGCTCCCAAATTGCTCTCATTTAAGAATGGTCTGAAGGTTGCCTTGTTTTCACCCGTAAAAAATAAAACATCCCAGCCACCCGCTGCCTGGAAGCATCACAGCAAGACACAGTGGTGGCACACCTTGAACAGCCAGCATGATTTGGGGCTGGATCTATTTCCTTGGGTCATGCTGCAATAGTAAACATGGAAAACCGCAGTGCTGTCAGGCTGTATTTTTATATTTCTCATCCCTCCGATTCCACAGCTGCTAACTGGCTGCCCATTGCCTCATTTATAAATGTAAAATCTCATTTTAATGTTCACTGTCCATGTGACTCAGGTTTATCGATCTGATGTCTAGTTTCTTCTTTTGGGGCCGCCACGACCCCAATCCTGGCAGGGTCATGAGGGTTGAATTACTTCAGTTACTGGGTTTTGTTCCGCAGAAAAGTGATTAGGTGACACAGCTTTGTGCCTATTTGCTTCCTTCCCTTGCTCTTGAGCCTTCACAGGATGAGGAACGATGTGAATAAAATGACCACAAGTTTTCTACGCCTGCTAGAAACTAAACTGAAACTAGCAGTTACCTGGAAAAACCACAGCGATTTATTGCTGTGTTACATTTTAGCATGGGTTTTTTTCATAAGCAGTTTTTGTTAAAACTAGTGCTGCAATTTGCATGCTGCAGCTCAGAAAGGAACAGGTACTTTTCAGAGTTTAAGTGACAATTCTTCAACCAAGCATGTGGCCTTTTGGCAAACTTTGTGAGTTATCATTCCCCAGAAGTTTTGTATCTAGCTGCAGACAAGAAGGTTTGTGAAATTACATGGGATCTAAGGAGGACTCGGAATAATGGAGTAAATACATTTCCCTGTTTATGATTGGGCACTGTTCATGTTTTTATTGGGGTTTTGTGGAGAGCAGGTAGGTGATAACATTGTCCGACAGGTCTGCACAGCTGCTTTCCAAGTCCTAAGGGAAGGAGGTTGTGTGGAACAAATAGATGCTAAAGGACATGTCCTCCCACCAAAAAATGACCAAACCAGTTTTCCTGATTGAGTTTTGGCAAAAAAACACCCTTCTTTAATCTACTTCAGGTAGATCAAGGCATGAATGTCTCATCACTGTATGTTGTACACAACACTGGCTCTTGGTAAGAAAACACTAAAGCCCCAGCTATAAACAGCAAAGCTGTAGCCTCTCTTAACCCAAAGATAGGGCTGATGTGTGTATTTGGTGCTCGTGCTTTGTGATGAGCAAGAGAAGGGGTGTTAGAAGGCTTTCATTGCTGGGGCAGAAAAGGTATTCTTCTACTTTTAAACAAAAGACTAAGCTCTACTTACTTGGAGTTTAGCCCTAATGCTGCCACCAGCTTCTACTATCATTAGTGTTCGTATGGCTGCCTGACTTCTAGAATCAAAAAGAGTGCCTTTTGGATTAGGAATGCATTGGGAAGGGGGCTGTGTGTCCTTAACTCCAAACAGGATCCTCAGCCCGTGGGAATCCACCCAGTACTGTCTGCCCCAGAGCTCCTGTTGCCCCTCCATGGGCTGCCCCCAGTCACTTTACATTTCCCACTAGAGACCAACACCAAATTTTCTTGGTCTGGATCTATTTATTGTTTTATGAGGGCAAAAAAAATAGTATGTTTTCATGAAAAATAAGTTCCTGGAGTTTGACCTCAGAAAATGGTCAGAAGGTTTCTCTGTACAGAAAAGGGTCAGAAAATTCACTTTCTTGTAAGTAAATTTATAACTACACTAGATCAAAGACTGTATTGGGAAAAATCCACTTCTTTCCAAGCTTCCTTTTTAACCTTCTCATATCCTCACGTTGTTTGTATATTTAGAAACATGCACATGTAATAAATATACAATATATTGTGAATATGCAATATATCCTATATACAGTCTCTGCACATATGTATCTATACAGTGGAATTTATTTATGTGTATGTACATCTGTATTTATACAAAGAAAATATATAAAATATGCACAATTTTATATAAATATGCATGCTTGCAGACATGGACATACAAACATGCTCTTTTAATTAAATATCTGCAGCACTTAGAGTATTAGGGTACAATAGTCTGATTAAAAATCACTGGATGTGCCTCAATTGTTGTCAATACCAAAGTAGCAGAATTTTCACTTGATGGTTAATCCAGAGCTAGGAGAAAAAGGCATTTTCATTAGTGTGAACTAAATGAACTATGAATTCAGTCTCCTGTGAGTAAAGGGTTTGGCAAAATGTATCTGTCTTCTACACCTGAAATGTCATCAAGACATTTGACTCACAGGATTCTGGCACTCGTAAGCCTGGGCTGCCATTGCTGCATAGGCTTCAGCCACAGTCATGTACTATTAATATAAATTAAAACTCAAAAAACAGATTTCTATCCTTTTTTTTTTTTTCCAGTCCATCACTATAAATTATAAATCCAGAGCCAAATTTCAAGAGCAAAATAGATCTGCAGTCAAATCCTTTTTTTTTTCCTTGTTGGAGATATTAAAACTGACTGAGACCCACAGGATATGAAATGGTTGAAGTTGTCAGAAAACGTGCTATTAACTTTTGAAAAACAGCCACATCTTCTGTATTTAAGTACTAAAAAGGTTATCCTTTGAGCTCACTGTAACTGAGCAACTGAAAAATCAAGTGGGAGCAGGTTTCTATTGATCTGAAACTCAAATCCTGTAGTTTGGTAAAACGTCTTAAAAAGTTTTCCTCAGTCAACTCCCAATCATGCCAATGGCATTGTAGAATCAAAGAACAGAATCATAGAATCACCTAGGTTGGAAGAGACCTTTAAGAACATCAAGTCCAGCCATCAGTCTAACACCGCCAAAACCACCACTAAACCATGTCCCGCAGCACCACATCTACCCATCTTTTAAATACCTCCAGGGATGGTGATTCCACCACTTCCCTGGGCAGCCTGTTCCAATGCTTGATAACCCTTTCAGTGAAGACATTTTTCCTAATATCCAATGCAAACCTCCCCTGGTGCAACTGGAGGCCATTTCCTCTTGTCCTATCCCTTCCTACTTGGGAGAAGAGACTGACCGTCACCTCACTACACCCTCCTTTCAGGTATTTGTAGAGAGAGATAAGGTCTCCCCTCAGCCTCCTTTTCTCCAGGCTAAACAACCCCAGTTCCCTTAGCCACCCCTCAGAAGACTTGTGCTCCAGACCCCTCACCAGCTTCGTTGCCCTTCTCTGGACACGCTCCAGCACCTCAGTGTCTTTCTTGTAGTGAGGGACCCAAAACTGAACACAGAATTCGAGGTGGTGCCTCACCAGTGCTGAGCACAGAGGGACAATCACTTCCCTGCTCCTGCTGGACATGCTATTCTTGATACAGGCCAGGATGCTGTTGTCCTTCTTGGCCACCTGGGCACACTGCTGGCTCACGTTCAGCTGACTGTTGACCAACACCCCCAGGTCCTTTTCTGCCAGGCAGCTTTTCAGCCATAATTTTGCCATGCCCAAAGAAATTCTCTGAGTGGCCCTCAGAGTTATTGGTGTTTAGGGAAAAAACATACAGGGAGTTAACTCTTCCCAACACAGCATAAAAAATGTATTTACGGATTAAACTACCTGCGGTGGGTTTTATGGAAACAGTTCCAAAACCTTGTTTTCCAAACAGAAACAAAAGTAGATCGGCTAATATTTGCAAAGAAAATCAATCGAGCAGGAAAGACATTTCAGTTCTTAAGCTGTTTAAGGGTCTTTAAAATTGCCTGGCAAATACCTACAGTATTCAGTATAACTTCTAATTGCACATAATTTTATAGGGCAGCAAAGGCAAACATAAAAAAGGCAGAGATGCTCTCGCAATCAGACAGCAAGATGAGGAGGAGAGAAAGCAGACTTTGATTCCAGCTCTGGCACAGACTTCCCACCTCCTGTTAGACCGTCTCTATCACCACTACGTGGTGGTGGTTTAGGTTTAGGGTTTTGTGCCAGTATGGACTAGTGCCGTGAACGCGTCTGTGGGTGGGCGCTACCGGCCATGCCAGCTAAGGAAAGTCCCCAGAGTAGAGAGGGTACAGCTAAACGTTGTCCCCTGCAGGTTGTAGGTACTGATGTCTCTCACACCAGCTGTAAATACCTTGGTGCCACAATCAGCTCTACGTGAAGGTGCCGCCGTGGACCCCCTGTGTGCTGCGGTTTGCTGTCTCCCTGGAGAGCACTGGCAGGGTTTCACACGGAAAGCTGCAGACACTTAACGTTTCTGTGCCTGTTTCTTGTCTGTATGAGAGAAACAACAGCTTGTTTCTCACTCCCATCTTGTCTCTTATAAATTCTCCAGTGACAGTTTTATTTTGTGCTTTCTCATGTCTCTCACACAGGGGAGTCTATAGGGCTGAATAACACACGCAACAACCACAAAAATAGGAATAAATAATGAAGTGCAAAACTGTTACAAGTCACCCATCTGGCCAAAAAGGTTTCTTCAGTGTTTCTTCCGTTCTTGTCATTTTGCTTCTCCAAGCTATTTGCTGGGGCTGGGATGAGGGAATTGCTGGCAGCTGCACCAGCAATCCCTAACAAGACCTGGTCAAAGAAGTCACAAGCCAGAAAGAGGGAGGTTTGTTTTCTCTGTCTGTAATTTGTTTTCTGTTAACATATTTCCTTTGGGCTTTACAGGAGGAGACGTGAATGTGAGTATTTAAAGTGAAATGTTGTTTTCTAGCATTCCAGACCTCCTTTAGGATCTTTACCAGTTCTTGCTTCTCTCTGGATGAATATAAGCATTATCTTGTTCGTGAAATCCATAAGGGAGCCCCCAAGTTCCTGCAGAGTTCAGTGGGAATATGATGAGTAAAAAACTTAGAAATCTACTAAAAAACTTGCTCCCAGGGTGTCAGGCTCCCCCCAACCATTTTTTATATACTGTGTTGCTGATCAGCTTTGCCTTAAAATAGCACATGCTGGCTGAAAAAGACTTGCAAGTATTTTAAAATATTATCTTTTTTGATGGGTCAGCAAAAGCAGCCAGGAGTCAGCCTGGTCTTTTAAAAGCCCATAGGCTCAGAAGTCCACCCCTCATGCTGAGATGGGATCAGCTTTACAGGTATCTTTTCTCAGTTTGCTTTCAAAACCTGGTGACTCCACGGCAACCGTGACCCATACGCATGCTTACTGCCCCTAAAGGTAGATTATTCTTTCTTTCTTTTTGTAACCCGAAGTTTTCTTGCTGTATTTTCAGGCCATACCGTCCCAGCACAGAGAGTTAGAACAGATTATTCTCTTCGTCTTTGCCGCAGCCTCCTATGCATTTGAGGATTATTGTTATTTCGGTCATTTCTTTCAGAATAAACACCAATTCTTTCAATCCTTTTCCTCAAAAATCATGGGTTTTAGACTCGTCTCATTGAAGATTTTTTTTCTTCTGAAGTTTTTTATGTCCTGTACTAAATGTTGCTGCCCAGCTGAGGCCCTGCCAACACAGAACAGCCCTGTAGTATGACTATCTCTTAGAAGCTTACCTTCAGCTTATGCTGGTCCTTTTCTTGAGACCATGAGACAGGTGACTTTCATTTCATTCCTGATTTACCATAACCCCCGTATCCCTTTTTTGGGGCAGAATTCCTACCCAGTCTGTTGCTTTCCAGCATGAATGCAAAGACAAATGTAGATTTGTGCTCACATTTTAACTGAATTTCTTTCTATTTGGAGTTTTTGCCAGACCATTTCTCTAATTTGTCCACATGATTTTGCAGTCAGCCTGCCTTCCAGCGGCTCTGCAGTCCCTGCGAACTCTGGAAAAGGACCGGCTTGAATTGAACGTTCTGCTTTTTTGCAGAGTTGATGCCTGAGGACCTTCCTGAGCCTGGGCGAAGGTCTTCCTTGATAGAACACCAGCTGAGGTCTGCTGTTCCTCACATTGCCACACTCAGAGCTTGCTGCATATAAATCAGGTTTTGTGAGAGGTCTTACGGCCCTGCTGTTCAGCTTGCCCGAGGAACTCCGTTCTTCCCTTACAAGGCTGGAGTGAGCCACCACCGCTGCTCCGGCTGCCTGAGGGAGGATCTGCCACTGGCCAAGCTCCTATTCCAGCATCTGAGATGGGCCAGCTATTTGGTGCAAAGGGACAGCAGCAGCTCATGCCCATTTTTATAACGATTTTACATGGTGTTAAATGCTGGCATCTGCCGCTTGAGGTTTTTCAGAACTTCTTCCTAGCTTTAAAGTTCATGTTTCCACGCCTTTTTTTGCTGTGTTGGAAACGCACGCCAGTTCCTGGGGAGACTGACTGAAGTTCTGGGCTGGATTGTGAACCCTTTATCTCATTGACGTGTAGTTATTTATGCATGGAGTAGCTCCACTAAAACAAAAAGAGTGGTTTTTTGTGACTAATTCCACCTTGATCGGAGCAAGGTCTGACTCCTGCTGAATGTATAAATAAACAGAAATGAAAGAGGTTTTGCCTTCATCTTCCCCACATGTTTTAATTCTAGGGATCACTTGCAATATCAATGTATAAAAAAATTGAAAAGACCAGATATTTTTTTTTCAGGTTCTGTCAGAGCAACCATCACTTCCCGTGCTGGCTGCTTTTGAGGAACTGTTAATAATGCATTGTTAATTCCCTGTGTTTCACATGAGGAGCCTCCCATTGGCTGCTTTGTTGTGGGAATGCATCATGGATTTTGAATTCTCCCAAGGCTGCTCTTTACAAGTGGCTTGAACTCACATTTCCAGCAGCACGGCGGAAACAGAGGGGCAAACTTTTATCATCACCCTCCAACCGAGCCTTTCTCATTTGTCAAACTGATCTAGCTCCATCCACCTTCCTGAACAAATTTCCTCATCTACGGGTCTCTTTCTTAGCCTACCAGAAAAGTCCTAAGAGGCTTAAACACTAAAGCAGGATTAAGAAGAAGTGTCAATGTCTAAATCCCAGACTGTTCCCATAAATCCTTTCTCAGCTGCTGCCTGAGCCCAGCAGGTGCCTAAAGTTGCCAGATCAGCCCTTTGGTTTTCTTTCAGGTGCTAAGCTCACCTGTGAAATTCATACTTGATAGTAGCAGTAAAGCAGCATTTCATGCAGTTTCTAATGCAGCCTCCTGTTTGAACTGGAGTATTTGCTGCCTGGGCAAAGAGGGGAAAGGCTGCCTCCACCCCATGACTTCAGTGGTGGAGTGCAGATGACCTTCTGAGTTTGCCTTCTCCTTTGGATGATGAGGAAGATGGGGATGCAGAAACAGTGTGGGAGTCACAACCAGCTGCTCCTGAGCCTTCTTCCAGGCAGTATCGGTGACCACAAGAAGGACCGCTGGAGATTTCCCTAGTGCTGATGTTACCTATTAACTTCCTACGTTGCCTTTCTCGATCTTCCTGCAGTTTCTGGGACAGACGATTTTCTTGTATGGCAAGCAGATAAACAAAATGCAATACCCTCTCTCTTTCACCACTGGGGGAACGTGGAATACAAGATAGCCTGCTGATGAAGTAATGATGAAAAGGCAACGATGGTATCAATGTCAGTATAACGTTTTCCCCACTAGAAGTTGCACGAGCTGTGCGCATATTTGTCGTGTTGCGTGTGGCATCCTCCCACCTCATCTTCCACAGTCCTCATTGCTTTTCTGCAGGGTAACAGCTACATTTTTCAGGATGGGCACCACTGACCACCCCACCCTCGCACGACTGACGCTCTGCAGTGGGCTCAGGGCCTGTTGTGTGCATTGCTCCATCCCCGTGGAGTTCTCCCTGCGAAGAGAGAGATCTTCCTTCAAATACATTTTCTAATCTTCTGCACTTTAGCTTAGCCTCGCCTTGAAGCTATATTTAGAGCCATTATTCCATCATGTTCTACACTATTTCTCTGTGCCTTCCATTCAACTTGACTTGAAGGGAACTAGCACAAGCTACTTGTCTCCACCAATACTTTTGAATCGCTTTGCCCTTCTGTGCACCCTGAATTGAGGCCAGAAGCCCTATTAAGTTGTTACAGCTCTGTCCTGGTTAGTTTTTTACAAATCCAGATCATTTACTGGCAGAACGGATTACACAAGTATTGCTACAGAAAATAAAAAGGTAATTTAAGGCATGAGATCACTCCAGAAGAGCTAAATATAGCATACTGACAAATTCGTTAAGGAAAAATCTTTGCAGCAAATCTGGTGTTTATTCCCGTATGACCCATCTTTGAGGATTCCCAATTTGGCAGCAGACATTGATCTATGTAAAAATTGTCTTTTTGTCTTTCTCTAAGTGTCATGCACTGATTTCTGGATGAAATGTTTATAACCATTCTGATGCTGTGAGGAAGTGTTTTCCTCACATTCCCTGTTATTTTTGGGGGAAAAAAACAAAACAAACTAGGTTTCATGGTTCACTGTTTCTGTTACCTGGTTGCACAGATGTTCTGTAATAAATTTATGTTGCTTTAATATTTACCTTTTCCCAGCTGTAATGTAGAGCCATGTCTCAGAAGTTTTTCAGGACTTTAACCTTTTATTGTGATGGGAACTGGTTATATTACTGGTGGAGAGGCCTGACCCTGGTCTCTGCAGCCCTCTGCTTTAGTCAGTTGGCTTGGAGAGTCCCTCACAAGATTTGTATGCCATTTTTGGTGTGGATTTTGCGTGGTGGTGTCTGCTGGCTAGGTGTAGCTAGGCGTAGCACTACATGTTCTACATTTTTTCTCCACTTATTTTGATGAATTACAAGCAATTCGACTTCAGCTGACTCCCTGTTTGCAAAGGACAAACCCTTTGGTAAATGTTCAGCGTGTAAGCTTATGCTTGAATTTCCCATATCTATTACCAGTAATAAGTTCTGGCTAGAACATAGAACATGTCCTAACTGTTAATAAATTATTTGTTTAAGGGGCTCGATTAGTGATTCCTCCATTGAATCATGAAATTGGTCTCTGAGTTCAGGGGTTAATTTAATTGTCTTAGAAACAAACCAGACAGCTAAAATGTTTGGGGCTGATGCCAGGTGAAGCTATAGAGTAGGGACTGAATGGGAAAAGCACTATATTGGAGTTGTCTGGGAAATGCGAGGGATCGTACTGTCACGCTTTACTGCTCAGGAACATACCTGGGAACTATCAGGGAGCAAAACGTCACAAATATATATGTAAGTGTATATTCTCATGTAAAAGCTGTGTAATTTACAGAAGAGGAAAGCTGGTGCAACTATCTGTGTTTCTACATGCATTCATCCTTTGGCTGACTTTAAAGACACTAGGAAAAAATGTTGGACTCCTGCAGCTAAAGAAAGCGTAATTCTTCATGGTGTTTTGCTGACTGGGCTAGAACCAGGAGATGATTTGGTGTTACTATGCCTGATCTTTAATACTTATGAATCCAAATGAACCAAGACTGTAGGATCAATGCTTATTTAGCAGCTTCCTTGAGAGCATCCGGATTCTTCTGTGTGTCTGGAATTGTTGCTAGCCCACGCAAGAGCACCTCAAGAGGTGGGTGGAGGCATTTCTCAGGTTCTGGACAAATACCCTGAGGACAACAGGGTGCTCCACTCTAACTGTCCTATTTAATCATTAAACTTGCTGTTTAAGGGAGGAACTTGCTGTAGAATCAAGTACTCAAGAGGTGATTGACAAACCTGAAGTTTCTTGTACAACTTTGCTTGCACATTTTAAGTTAGTCTTGAGAAAGAAAAAAACCCCCAAATTCAGGTTATATATAGACATTTAGTTGGTATCACATCCAGTTTTAACACTGCTACAACAGTATGCACGTATGCACGTGGAAACTCCTTAAGTCATGGACAGAGAATAACAAGCTACCTGAGCTTGGGATCTACCCGGGGTTTTTTGCCAGGATATCTCACAGTTACTGCTGACAAAGGCAGGACTTTAAACTTCTGGGTTTTAATTATATGTTCTAAATGCCTTCCATTACTTGCCACATGTCAGACGTTTCTTACGTCACTCCTCATTGGGATGTCCACTTGTTGGTCCTGGGTGCCTTCCTGGCAGTCACACTATTTCATTTACATTCTTTGGAAACAAAGGCATGTTTCCCAAGACAAAATCCACCTAGGAGTCCACCTCAGAGAATATTTCAATGCCATAATTACCTTATGTGGCTAAATTAGACCTGTTCTGTTTTGACGGGAAAGAAGTTGAACGATTTGTGTGTATCCCTTCTTGTCTGGTGGATTTTGCCTTTTCTCATGAGAGTGAGAGTCAGATGTATTAAAAGCTCTCTTTGATTCAGAAATATCTCATCACTCTTCATTGCCCTTTACCATGGGTGGGCATTATTGTGGCAAGAATATGAACATAAGAGTTGTCGGAATTTGCTCTAGAAATGCTAACCTCTGGTATCATGCACCTTCTAGATCTGAACAGCAAAAATGCCTTTCCAGAGGGTGCATGGAATGAATATACAGCGTTTATTTCAGCTGCTGTTTCTGTCCTGTTTGAAAGGTCATTGTCACGCAACAGAGAACACCCAAACACAGTTTTTTGGTCTCTTTTTGAATAGCTTTTTTCCTGGAGAAATTATATGTATCAACCTCAACTCATAGGTGGAGCCTGTTAAGGAAGCAAATTCAGATAGCTGTCTGATTAAGGAAAACTTCATTAATTATTAAGTTTTAAATTAGTTTTATTAAACATACAGCCTGAGCACTTTTCTGTATTAAAGGAAAGGGAAAAACCCCAAGCAAATAAAACCAGTAACTTTAGTAGTTCTTTCTCTAGATCTCACAAATATTATAAGAGCTTTTTCCAAAAGAACTTGCTGTCACCCCAAGTTCATTTCCCATTTGTATTTTTATGCCAGCTTCATCAATAATGCAGCTCAGCAGAAGGGCTGTTGTAAAGTGTGCAATATCATGAAGGGAACGTTCCTTGCTGTAGGTTTAGCAATAGCCTGTGCATTGTGAAATGTTAGAAAATTGTGAGCATCCAGCTGCTCCTTCCATACACTCAGTTTATAATTTTTGGTTTGCTGGTTTTCTCCTCCACTTGTTGGTCACTATTCCAGAATTAAGCATTCTTTTGTATGGTTGTTCTCCTAAATCTAAGCTCAAATGTGCTGTGAAATTACATATCTTGGATTTGGGGTAGTTTCCTCAATACATTTTGGCATCAATGAAAACTACTTGGCTGTCTAGAAGAAAAAGATAGCTTGTAAGCTGCCACCTTAGTTTATGCTCTCTTGTGCAGACATCAACAAAATACGACTTTTTAAAGTTAATTGTGCAGTCCCTGCTTCACTAAAGAAGGATACTTTGGTAAAGATCACAGACACCCAACACAGCCATACTATCTTCCACTGATATACTCATTTGAGAAAGAGGGGGAGTAGAAAATATAACAGGACTTTTCCTTTAAATAACAATATTCTTTAAATGGTTGAAAATACTAATAAAGATATTTGTGAAGGAAGGGGATTATATAGAAAAATAACAATTAGGGAGAAATACTAGTCAAGTGATCCTCCCACCACCACTCTAGCTGCTTAAGGCCCCTGAACACTGGTTTAGCAGTATCTTCCAGCATGCTGTCAGATTTCTCTAGGACAGAAGGCGAAAAAGACATTGAGGAACCCATTTGCTGACTGCAGTCTTAGCCCTTCCAGGTGTTATTCCTTCTTAGCCAGTTGGATCCTAGATTCTACGCAGTGCTACTTCAGATAATTTCACCTGATTTCTCAGCATCAACAGGTTCTCTCCAGTATAGTGGTCTACAGATATTTTTTACCAGCAGGAGGAAACTGAAAAGAAAATGGCTCTCTGTAACTTCATTAGCTTGAGCATGTGACCTGGCAATGATGATATGCTCAGAAGTGTTTACTGAAACAAAGACAGCTTTGGAAGTCATCCTTTCATAGAGCAGATACAAAATAATTTGACCTGGACGGTATGTTATGACTACTGAAAACCAGCAAACATGCCACCAAAAGCAGTGTGAATAACTTGCAAACAATTCATAGTATCAAAGGTATAGGTGCAAATGATAATGATTTTTTTTAATATAAATTTCTATAACCATCTTCTTTCATGATTAGGGGAAGCTATATTTGCCTGAAGGCTATGGAGCATGTAGAAACAGGTGGCTTATATGGAGGAACCCATATTAACTTGTTCTCAGCTTTCTGTCCCAAATTTTAATGAAGAAACACCCAACTAGCTGTCACTGCTCCATCAGTTCACACCAAGTAATATTGAGAAATATAATCAGAAGTTCAAAGAAAACTGTATTCTCCTTTTCATGATCTCTACTGACACAGATAATTATGTAAATGTGCTGAGGTGTAAGGCAGGTCACATTAAGACTTGGTTCAGTTCCTGTAGACAAGGGGCCACAGTCCAGGTAGGTGCCATGGATGATGTGAGAAAGCCCTGGTTAGTCCCCTAACCCCTTAGGTCTCTGAGCATCCCCCATATCTGAGATTGTGCAAAGCAACTGTGCCACAAGCACCGATACAATCCAACAGCCGATGGGCTGCTATGGACTTCAGAAACGCTTCACTGAAAATCCTGCTGAGTACAACAACTAGGAAAGCACTGGAGAAGAACAAGGCTCTTGTAGCTAGACTAGACCTGTGTGTGGTATGTAGGAAACCTGGTATAGATCCCTGTTCTGTCTAATTGAGTGATTTCAACCCAGGTTTCCCCCTCCTATGCCTTAGGTATAGTCTAACTTTTCAGGTGTTTGAGATTAGTGCCTTCCAGTCATTGCTATTATTTTTGTTTTACCAAGTGTAGATACTCACCAGAGCAGGAACCTGCAGAAGCATTTAAGATCCACCTCTTCCTTCGGAAATTAAATCTTCGGTAACTTCAGAGGTTTCTCAGGATCAGTTCCATGAGAGCCTAATTTTCTGCAGGGCTGACTGGCCTGGAGACAAAAGTATCCCGGGTTCAGTGCCCCTAGAGGCTGTTCGTCTCAGTGTTGCAAGCCTTCAGAACCTTTAGGGTTTAGCCCTTAATCTGTCTTGTCCACTCATTCCCCACAGACTTATTCAAGTTCCTACTTCAAAGCCACAGGGTGTTCTGAGGAACAATGCATTCTTCAGTGCTCGTGAAGAGCTCAGTTACCGTAATAGCAGAGATAAAAGCGGACGGTAAGGCAGACATTGTATAACCATCTACCCCAATGCCACAGGGCACCGCGTACGTTTTAAAAAGCACTTTAATTTATTTGAGGGCAAAATTGGTTCAAACCATAGAATCATAGAATGGTTAGAGTTGGAAGGGACCTTAAAGATCATCAAGTTCCAACCCCCCTGCCATGGGCAGGGACACCTCTCACTAGAGCAGGTTGCTCAAAGGAGCAACCTTCATACCTATTGAAAATTCTAGCACACCTTCCTAACAGAAAGAGCTGTTGCTAAGAATCCAGTTTCATATTTGATTAGGTCAGCTTGACATGGTTTCTGGAAATCAGAGAAAAATATATACAGATCAGCTACAATAGAAGATACTTAGGAAGTTCTTAGAAGAAAGTTAGATTGACAAAACCAGCAGCAGGGTACTTGAAATCTCAAAAGTGGACTGTGAAGCATTACAGTTCTCATGACTGCAAACTTCGATTAGGAATTTGACTGCTTTAAAATAATGCTAAGAAGAAAATTGTGGGGTTTTATGAATTTTAATGAATGAGAAAGTGTCAAGAGTGGGGGTTTTGCATGGGTCAGACACATCTTTAGTCACAGAAACACATCTTAACCTGCAGTTAAATCGAATTGTTAAGATACTTAAACGTTGTAAAGTCTTACCAAACAATCAAGTTTTGGGATGTAAAAAAGCATAAGTAGTTTTATAATTTCCATGCAGAAAACAACCAGGAAAAGGCAGAAAAGAGCACAGCTGAGTAAGTCACATGTATCTCAATGTGATAAACTGTGATAAACCATGTCTTGTTGGCTTTTATTGAACAACACCTGTCTCCATCACACCACTGCATAAGGATGAGGGTGAGTGTAAATAAGGATAATTTATGCCCTTCACAGCTTTCAGTGCAGCATTTTTAGGAGTCCGCAAACCTCATCGTTCTGTCCTGATACGGGTGGAAGACACAAACATTTTTAAGGGTAAATGCTTGTGTGCCAAATGCACAACAGGCCACAGAAACACAAAGAGACAATGAAAAGCTAGCTTGGAAGAATATTCATTGCAGCTTAGCTTCTTGTGTTTGACTCCTATAAATTGTTGCTGGGCAATAATCTCCGAAATTATTGCCACGTAAAGAAAGTGCGGGCCCTATGGATGCTTCAGAAAGCTCATCCTCTGGCTGACAGTGATGCACAGAGGCACAGTCAGGCAGCAAAACCAGAATGAGAGGAGCGAGTACATTTTAAGCTGAGTGACACTAAATGAGCCAGAAATCTGGTTTGATTTCCACATTGTCCTTCTGATGCCTCGTGATATAATGTGACGATTTCAAGCATTTTTCTTAGCCTTCAAATACTCCTTCTGGGAGGAAAAAAGAACATCTCTCTCAAATGGAAATTCACTGGAAATTTTGTTATGGGAGCACACTGGCTCTACCTCTATGTGCAGCTGGCCTTTTCCTTACCTGCTCATATTCGAGAGCCGCCCTTGTGTACACAGCTGAGAGTGTGCCGAGGCCAGTATTGGTTTGAGCAATATTTGATGAAGTATAACCTGCTGCCCTCCAGGTACTGCTCGAGTTGCTTTGATTAATATCTATTTCACACAAAATGTCTTCTGGGAATGCTGCCTCGGTGGCACAATTTCTTCCCTATGGCAAGTTACCTGGATGTACAGCTTAACACTTCAAACAGGTCGTTGACTGTAAGTTATGGCTACAGCGCATGCCAGAGATATAGATGAACAAATGGAAAGTTTCACGGCTTATTCAATAGAAGGGGTTACATTTTTGCAGGGTCCCTCACATTTAACTCACCACATCGATGTCACACGGCTGATTAGGCAGAGACAATAATATGGTTTTGCTGGCAAATCAGTCACGTAAGCAACACTGAAACAACTATTTCAGTCAGGGCATGTCATTTTACAGCGCCTGGGCAAAGCATCTTGTTACATGTGATTCCTTGAGCAGAAATTCTTAAGGACTCCTCGATTTCATGATAAGCATTTCAAGTTTCCTAGGTTTTGGAGAATAATTTCATAGAATGACTAAACTAGCTGACGATCTCAGGCTGAAGAACTTGAGTATTTTTAAAGACATAACCCCCAGGAGATGCTGAAGCTGGCAATACATACACACACTTTATGTGGGCGACTGGGCCAGTTTGCTTTACAAAGACTCCTGCGGGTGTGAAACATAGAATCATAGAATCACTTGGGTTGGAAGAGACCTTCAAGATCATCAAGTCCAACCATAAACCTATGCCAAAATCACCACTAAACCATGTCCCTCAGCACCATGTCTACCCATCTTTTAAATACCTCCAGGGATGGCAATTCCACCACCTCCCTGGGCAGCCTGTTCCAATGCCTGGTAACCCTTTCGGTAAAGAAGTTTTTCCTAATATCCAACCTAAACCTCCCCTGGCACAACTTGAGGCCATTTCCTCTTGTCTTATTGCTTGTTACTCGGGAGAAGAGATTGACACCCACCTCGCTACAACCTCCTTTCAGGTAGTTGTAGAGAGCGATAAGGTCTCCCCTCAACCTTCTCTTCTCCAGGATAAACAATCCCAATTCTCTCAGCCGCTCCTCGTAAGACCTGTTCTCCAGACCCCTCACCAGCTTCGTTGCCCTTCTCTGGACACGCTCCAGCATCTCAATGTCTCTCCAATACTGCGGTGCCCAAAACTGAACACAGCACTCGAGCTGTGGCCTCACCAGTGCTGAGTACAGGGGGACAATCACTTCCCTGCTCCTGCTGGTCACACCATTCCTGATACAGGCCAGGATGCCATTGCCATTGACATGGCACAGGGGAGTGAGACAGAGGCACAGGTGAATCCAGCACCAGGGATAACTGACATTAAATGGATGAGATGGGTTCTATCCCTCTAGTTCTTCAGAACAAGTATTTTTCAAAACCCAACGTGAGGCTATGGAGTCTCAGCCCATGCACCATGCACAGGGTCAAGATTGTCTTTGTAGCTTGTGTTGTTCTCGTTTGAAGTGAGGAAAGTGGGCACAGCGCTGTAAAGACCAAGCAATACCTGCAGGATCTAGCAAATAGCATTAGAGCATTGCCAGCTGCGAGCCAGGGAAGGAGGGGGGCAGGTGGAATCACCAACAAAATATTACAGCCAGTGCTGATTTATGTAAACGCTGATTCCTGTCTGGTTTTTTGCGTAGTCGCACATGCATACATTTCTGCTCCCTTTAGCTGCCTTTTCATTCTTAAGGCTCCCTGAGACAGTTTTAAGACAGACAAGGCTTGTAGAAAGAGTTGTAATACTTGCACCTAAACAATTACCACAGTCATTAACTACAGACAAGTGTTCACTCAAGGACTCTGTCAGGCCTGAAACAGAAGTGGTGACTTTCACGACAAGGACAGTTTGGAAACAGTTATTCTGACTTGAGCTGAATTACGTTAATTTTCTGAGTGCTTGGGCAGGCATGACGATGTGCTGTGAAGTGGCAGCAGAAGGTGAGCCAGTTTGTTGTCTTTCTGCATCTCCTGCGTGCAGGAGCACAGAGAAAACTCATGGTAAAAGCAACCAGGACCCACAAAGAGTTTCACAACCTGCAGAGTGCTGTTTCCAAAAGAAGCTCTGTGCTCTGACTGCTTGTTCCTCCTTCTGCTCCCCCAGCTTGCCCTGCTTTTACAGTTTTGCCAGTCTATTTTATTAGGAAGTAAACTAGATCACCAAAACAGAGGTTTGGGGGTTCTTTTTTCAGCAAAGTTCAAAATAAAAAGAGAACTCAGTCCATAAAATATAATGACACAATAAATGTCATCATCGTTCTAAATTAAAAATCATGAAGGGGAACAAGACATCAGGCAGAAAAATGTGCTGGCAGTCTATTTTTTATATGTGCAAGGGTTAGAAGAAATACTAATGTTAATGTTTGTCAGAAAAAGACAGTAATGAACAATGCCCCCCAAAAGTGAAAACACTCAGTGATTAATCTTGCTCTGGTTCTGGGAAGAAGCAGCTGTATATCATGTCATTCTAGACGATAAGGTACTTTCACTGACCGAGGGTGATAGATATTAAAACAGCATAGCATTAAAATAGTTAGGTCTGTATATTATTCTGTCTCCGCTACTCCAAATGGCAGGTTATTCCAGATCCTCACTGGTCTTAAGATCAGAAACATTCTTTTAGTTTGAAGACTATAGTTCATTTTGATGAATTTATTCCTATGCAGTCTTATGCCGATACTGCCATTTAGCTTGTTTTTTCCCCAAAATGTATTTATAAAAACAACAACATGTTCTCTCAGCCTTTGTTTAATTGTGTTAAAAAAATGAATCCCTTCTAGTTTCTTATCTACAAAAGGCTTTCCATTCCCTAAATCAGCTTCGTAATCCTTTCCAGTCATGACGAAAATTCAGGTATCATCCCAAATAACAGCAGTGCCTTGTACGCTGGCGCACACATTTCAAATGATATCAAAAAATTCTACTTTTTCATGTGCTCTAGAACACACTTTGCTTTCTATGCCATCAAAGCACATTAATGAATTAATAAAATGTGACTGTGTAGTATTCTGAAGTTCCTCCTCTTCTGATCAATGTGTTTCCAGTCTCCAGCAAATTTTTGTGTGCTTGTCCTTTTCATGCCCAACTCTGCATTTTTCTGTAAGTAAATTTTCTTCCTGTCTTCAAGGTACTACTTCACATATTTATCCTCTTGTATTTTGACAAATCATTCAGGACATTGATAAAAAAGATCCTAAAATAGCTGCTTGAAGATTTTCACCTTTAGTTCTCCTTAATCTTGCATTTCTCTTTGATGCCCAGTCCATAAAGAGGTCCACTTCCATTAGTTCTTGATCATTTTCTAACCTGCAATCTGATCTCCAGCTTTTACAGATTAGAGCCTGTCTTTGTGCCACTGTATCATCTTGACCTCGGGCAACATTACCAGGCTGGTGGATTTTGATGCAAAGGAGACTACAGTAGGCTTCTCCCTTCCAATATTTCCTTTGAACTGTTGACTGAAATAATAAAAAATTGAAAGTGAGATCTATCTGAAATTTCCCAGCACGTTTTTTTCAAAGTCACTGTGAAAGTGTAGCTTGTCATCTTTTAGCCCATGAGGGTAAATCAGTCAGAATTCCGCCGGAGCAGGACTGGATCAGGAAATACAAAGTAAAAAACTATGATTTGATAAGAAGTGCATTGTTTATATATGATCATGGGCATAAAGCTCCCCCCTCCCCGTTTGCTTAAACACAAGATGTTACAGTGTGATATTAGGAAAAAACCACCATAAACAAAACTATTTTCTGAAAAGGAAATAACAGCAATTGTCTTCCATACAGTAGTCACAGATCTGTGTATTATGCTTTAGTTTAAAAAACTAGATATTCAGAACATTTATCAATCAATTATTCTTTGTAGTTAACCACCCACAGCTGGATGGCAGAACATTTAAAACACCGATCTGAACGAGGAGAACCAGTTTGGGCTGGCTTGGATGCCTTTTTAAAAATAATATATCAAATGAACTCTGCCATTCAGGGGCTTTCAGACCACGATTAAATACATCCTCTTTTAAGCACTTGCCTTGGGCAGGCCAAGGCCAGACAAAGCCCCTGCCAGGCAGCAGGAGGTGTGGAGAAACCCACCACCCGCCGCAGGAAGGCTTCAGGCGGGACGGGATGCGGCGAGGGAGCATCGCTCGGGTTATTTATAAGAACACAGTGCAGAGCACCGTCGTCACTCAGCTGAGTGCTGGGCACCTCTGGGAGAGCCTCACTTCAAGCCCTACACCTGAAACCGGTCTGCCTGTCGCAGGGCATCATCTTCGTGCCGGCCGTTTCCCGTAGATCCCCCTTGTCTCCCTGCTGGAGCCAGAGGGTGGTGGAGCACACCCGCGGGGTGGGGAAAAGGCGCAGCGTGAAGGTGCTGCTCAGCTCCTTTTGCCAAAGCCGAGGCTGCGAAGAGCCGTTCGGGGCTGCGGTGGGTCAGGGAGGTGTCTGTGCTGCCCCAGCACGGCTGCTGGAGCCGTGAGCAGGGTTTGTGCTGGGGTGGGTATGTCAGGGTGACCCTGGGGAGCCGGGGGCTGGAGGGAAGCTGACCTTTCACAGAGCAAAACTTGGGAAAGGTTTCTTTTCTTTGGTTTTGTTCCTGCTCCCTCAGCACCGATCCAGGGCTGGCTGGAGTCTGCCTCCAACCACTTCTCCGCATTGCTTTGTTCCGCATCTGCTGTGCAGAAATTATGATGTGGGTAGGCTCTACTCTCATAACAAATACCATGTCCCTTGTGTTGCTATAAAATTGTTCACTCTTTAAACCTAGAATCTTCAATTACAGATCCACATGGTCTTTAAAGTCCCTTTTATTAGGCAATAAAATAAAAAATTTATTAGGAAACTGCATACAGAGATTTACTCAAGTGACCGAAGCTCACAGTACGTTTCACAAGGAAAATATGGAACACAGTGACCTGAAAAGCTTTGTGTTGGTAGCCAGTAGATCCTCATGGCAAAACATCAGACAGAGTGGGTGTTGTTTTTTTCCTCTGTATTGTTAATAGTTTATTGCCTATTGCAGTTCCTCTCCCAGGCAATATCAGAGAGACAAAATGATGAGTCTCAGCAATTTTAAAGTGGCATCCAATTGCTATTTCTGCTGGAACGATTTCTATTAATCCTCTTTTGTCTTTTTTTTTTTTTCTTTTCTTATTTCAAGTTGCATTTAAGTCGTGCTTATGTGAACAGCGTTTGTTCTGAGGTTGCAGAAAGCGCTGAGCAATGACCTGCGCATATCCTTGATCCTCCAAAGGCACTGCCCTCCCTTGCCACCCTGTCCTCACCCCAAGGGAAGGCACGGGGAAAAAACCAGCAACATGCTGTTGAATGTACCCAGTGGTGAAGCCATAATACTTCAGGGCCAGAACCGAAATCAGCTGTCACCCCCTTTCCCATCTCATCAAGGCTGGCAGGAAGAAATTTTTCTGGGTCTTGGCACTAATTTTTTGGTGGATGGTGGAGGATGTGGTAAGGGGGTTTCTTATCCTCTTCGTCTCTTGTACAGCTGTGCTGCCTACCTCACACTTTAACCCTGAAGAATTAATCTGCTGCTTTGCAGAGGATGTTCAGGATGTAAAGTTGGCAAAGAGTAAATGTCAAATGAATTCATCCTACCTACTTACCGAAGCAAGGTCAGAGAATGATGAGAAGGCGATTAATTTATATTGTCACAGAAAACTGAGCTGCCACTATAATTCATTGGTTTAATGTGTTATTTTTAATTACACAACTATAAGCAACCATAGTATGAAAGTAAAGGTGGTTGTAAACGCAAAGTCAAGGCACCCAAGGCGTCGAGCACCTTGATGTATTACAAGCAGAGCGCAAAGCCTGCATTTTGAAGCCAGAAGCCCATCGGTTTGCACACGGAGATAAAAACCCATTCCTGGTCTCTTTTCCCATTGCCTTTCCAACCATATGATCTAGGAAAAGCACATCATTTTGAAAACTATCTTTTCATTTGAGCCCTGCTATCCTTTAAATCTACATTACTTACGTACTGCTATTACATTTAAATTATGTCTGGGTAAGTTCATAACTACACTGTGTTGTGAAGCCATTCCCTAGGGCCGGCTGACTGATTCCAGGGGGGAATTCATGTTTCTTTGCATATACAAGATACTGCACTACCACACATGCCTTCCTCCTGTGCCTCACTTCCCAATTTGTAGCCCGTCACGCTCCTTTTGGTGTCATACCATGACGAGCCTGCTGGACTGGGGAAAGCCCTGCCTTTTGCCATGGCAGGTCTCAGGTGGTGTCCTCCAGAGCGGTCACGCTAGGCGAGACACAGCTTCCATCCTCACGTTTCCCTTCATCTGGCAAAACATGGTTTCCAGAGACGTATGCAGCACCCTGACTGGAGAATTCACTGTCTACCTGGTTTTCACTTCAAAAGTGGATGAACAGGCAATTGCTGCCTTAGTTTTTGAAAGAACAGCAGCTTTTTTTTCCCAGTAAAACTTTAATGTCAGTCTGACTCATCAGCTCCTGGCTACTGACATGTGCTTTTGCCTTTTCACTGCGTTTCATGTAGCAATCAGATTTGCCAGCCTAACGACCTTTCGGGGATCTAAACCTATTTTCTAAATGACTGCTCAGCACATGCTGCTGCACAGGTAGTTAACGGTATCTGTAACACAAGATTCATGGGGAATTCCATTCTGGGAGGCATATCTAACCTCTGGATTTCATGTTTAGCTTCGAAAACTTTTAAGTATTTTGAAACTTTTTAAAAAATGAAACAATCTTGTAAAGATTTGGAAGGAAAAACTTAGTTGTTTGTTTGTTTTCTATTTCTAGATAAATTTCCGTTAGAAGAGATAAGTACCACAATTTCATTTTCATTAAAGAAGAACACCAAGAAAGAAGAAAATATTCATTCGTAATTTACCTTGGCGATATTTTTCAGCATCTCTTGAAGACGCTTGAAAAATCTTTGAGCTTACCCAACACTGCGTTTAAGCACAACCATCCTGTTTCTGTTCACTCTGCACAGAAAAGGTCTTCGAAATAATTTTGTCCTTAGCTGATGCATGCATTTGTTTTGATGTCTCATAAACTAGAAAATCAGTGAGTCACTTCTCCACAGATAAAGAGACTTCGGATACACCATCGTAGTCTGAGCTAATGCAGGTCTGTCAACTCTGCCTGGGCAAACAGCAATGTAAAGGAGTGACATCACAGCTACACTAAATTCAAGATGACTGTGCTTTAATGTAATTTGGATATGTAGACCGCTGTACCTAAGAACTGAATAAGCTTTTTTTCTCACTTCCATCACTGTCAGTGCCCAGGCCTTTTTATTTCCTAATGACTCAGAGATATTCTCTTTCCTCTTGTTCATGCCTCAGCACTTGCTGGTTTCTGAACTCAGCAGAATCCAGAAATGTGGACACATTCCAAGGGAGATCAGCTTTAGAGATTTGAGAGGGAGTCCCCTGTGTGAAAAATAATAAGACTGACCCCCCACAAAAATTCATTACCAAGTCACACACCCACATGTATACACCCACCAAGTCATACACCCACCGCAGCAGCACATATTGATCCATTCGAATGTTGAAAGCATAAACCACAGAGGAAATAAATAATCATGTTATTGCATTAGATATCAGCTCAGCAGCTGACAGAACCATGATAGACTGGGAGGGGTTAGCTGGAAATGACTAGACAACAGAGCAGATAGCCCTCGCATGCCACTGTCTAAACAGTGACCATGCAAAAACTGTATTTCGGTGTGGGAGAGCAGATAAAATGTCTGAAAACTCAGCACATGGGTTATACCTCCAATTTTTAAAAGACTTGCTTTTGCAAGGCAGAAATTTGGGAAAAGGTTGTAGGTAGTGCTAGTGAAACCGTCTGTAGTGAGATTGCAGTCAGAGTGAAAGGTCACACAGCAGGACTTCATGTTAAAGTGACTCATCTCAAAACACACATCTGCCAGGCATAATGTAAATTTATGTACTTTCTTATTGTTATAATTTTCTAATTTACTCAAGAGTCTGCAAGAGGCAAAGGAGAGGAAGCTTTTGTAAGTACACTTCTTATTTTTTAAACTTGTTAAACAAGCAAGAGAAATAAGATGAACCACCTTTTTAATCTCACTAAGAAAAGCAATACATTCATATTGGAAAACAAACAGAAAATCAGTTACAACTAATCACTCAAGAAACCCAAAGAACAAATTGAGTTCAAATTGTAAAAGTATTTTATGAGCATTGTTTTAATTTAGGAGGCAAGAAATAAATAACACAAATAATAACACAAGCGTATGTTTGGAAATACCCCTTAAAATATCAGACATGTAGAAACTCAATGAATGCCTTCATTTTTTTGTTGTACAGATAAGATGTATATCTCATCTATAATCCATTGTTTGTTTTTAGTAAATTAGGTTTGAAAAAGTAAATTTTTCTTTATTTCTTTTCCAACAGGTGTAGAAAAGCTATTCAAACTGAAGAAGATCATATAGCCAATGTCCACATGCTTGAGTGAATTCAGAGGAGGGCCATGAAACCGATGCAAGGATTGAAGAACATAATATTATTTAGCTTCTTGAAAAGAAGGTTGAGAAAGGCTTTGGATCCTACTCTATAAATATTTTCCCATGGATTGTGTAGGATTTTTTAACGTAATAAATAGAGGCGTAACAAAATGCTGTTGCTAGATGTCAAAGATCGGAAATTCAGCCTAGAAATACAGAGTAAGACCAGGACGGGGAATTTACCACCATTTAACCTTTAAAATGAGGCTAGATTTCTCTAGAAGGTGACTCTTACGGACAAAGTTCTGTGTCCAATGTGTGTCCACACAACTGTATGTGCAGGTTACCTGAGGTTACATAATGCTTATTAAACTCTGTTAAACACATATTTCTAAGCTTTGGTCATCGATATAGCAACTTACACCAGTTGTTAGGTTTGGGGGTTGGGAAAATTCCTTCCTCAGACCTGAGATCTCTGGGTACTTTTGTTTTCCTCTGTACTTTATCTGTGATGAGTAAGGCACAGCTTATCTCTTGTTTAGATGCCCCAGATCAGTAGCACCCGACGCATTCGTACTGTCAGCCAGCGGCACAGAGTTGTTCATCCTAGCAACTGCAATTTTACTCTGTGCAACTCTTTGCAAAAGAATATTTGGACAAAACTTAATGACTTACGATGATATAAGTCAGAGTAGAAGATGCAGTACTCCCTCATGGATGTAAACTGTGTGTTGTGAAACATTTCTATGTGTTGTACTGAACAAATATCAGGCAGATTTGAGTAAGAAGGTTAAGAAATGGCTTATGGCATATTTTTAAGGGGCAGCATGACATTTATAGTTAATGGAAGCTAGAACAAATATTTTTAAATTCAATGTGCATTAAGAGAAAATATAAAAATAAATGAGGGTGTACTGACCCCGCCACATGCTGTTATTCTCATTGAATAAGCTACCTTGAAAAAGAACGGGAAGATTTACGAAACCAGCAATACTCATACACCAGAGACATCTTAAAATAAGTAAGTATAGCTAATTAATAACCACTGCTCAGCCTCCAAGTACAGTATTTGTCATTGTGCCCTAGTTCCAGTAAACCATGTTTAGGCATCACCTACTCCAAACGCATTATTACTCCCCCAAAACATGTTTGCTATCCTGTCTAATCATTAGCCAAGAGTCCTTGCTCTCCCATCAAATATTTTACAAAACATAATAGAATGAGCTAGAAATAATAGGGCATCTGGGAAAGTTTTTAAATCTTTTATTACTCAGAAGGATGTGATTAATTTAAAGCACGTACTTTTAAAACAGGCAAAGCATTCGTGTATGGCCAAAGAAAGCATTGCACTTGAAAAGTTTTGTATTAGCATAGAAAAAAAATCTTTATCTAGAGTCATCTAAACATTGAATCGGCTGAGCCCATCTGGCAGGAATAGCACGTTACGTAGCAAATGCTGAAGATCTGGGAGGCAGCATAACATTAGCATGAATGGTGGATCGTGGCATGACTGAATCCACTGTCAGAACTGAGGCTGAAAGAGCACCTGACAGTGAACCTACATTGGACATAATCCCTATTGGAGGAAAATGTCCATAACAGGCAAGTTTATGCCTCTGTGTGATCCTTTTCAGGTACAGCAAAACATAAGGGTGGCACCGAGCTAATGCATTGTCTCTGCTCATTCATTTCTCTTGAGAGAACAGTTATCTGGCCAGCCATGAAGTGCCTACTATAGGGATACTCAATGAGCAAACTTTTTGGGTAAACTGAGTCACCTCCAAGTTACACTGACTTTCTGATTCTATCTCCATCATCTATTTGAGGGAGCTTAGCCACCTAGTTTTATATGTAGCCACCTACTTGCATACACTTACACCTTGGTATTTTGATAGCAAATGAACCTCACCCAAGCAGTTCAGTTGAAGCCCAACAAGAGTATTCTCATAACCTCTGAAAGGCACCAGAAGAGGTTTGGGTTAAATGCATAGTACAGAAGTATTGGAAGGGTCCCTTCCAACCCCTAACATTGTGTGATTCTGTGACTGGCAAAGTTGTCTAAAGTTGATAGGTTTCTGAAGGATGCATGGGTGAGGCAGGACAGGGACGAATTAACAAGCTGATGTGTGTGTTAAACTGTCAGCCTCCAAAAATTCGAAGAAAAAAAGCAGTTATTGCAATCCAGCCACTGTTTGCTGTGGGTTCAACCTGGGATATGACTATTCATCAGGTGGAAGAGAAACTAAATTCTACCGTAAATCAGCAGTTTGGGCTGGGCTGTATGTAGGGCTGATACTATCAGGCTGGTTTGTGAGCTGCTCAGCTTCTTTTCTAACAGGACTGACAAATAAACCTCCTGCCTACTTTGGTACTGTGGCAGTTACACTGTGGGAACATTTGAATTAACAAACCACTTTGCTTCCCACAGTCTCATCCTTTGATACGTCCATAATTTTTGTTTCCTTCTGCGTGACTTTCACCACCTTGGCTCCAGGGTGAGGATTACACCACCGTTTGGGTTATCCACATCACAGTAATTTAGAAATCCTGTCAGTAGCACAGGGACAGCAGCTGCTCCCTTTAGTTTTTCTCCCTCTGCTATGCTAGCCCAGATTCTCCAGTAGTGTCCAGTACGGCTGAACTGGACAACGTAGCCCTGCATTCATAGAAAATTGTGTATTGACCATTGGTTCCACCCTGTGTTCAATTCTTGGTACAGAATGATAAATTACCAGATTTACACATACGTTAAGTCGCTTGCCAATCTGCCCTTCTGCCGCTTAGCTCCCACACTGACAAACACTGTTGGTGATAATTCATAGTACGTTTTCTTGGGGATTGTTCAGTATTAACTACAAACACATGACTCTCTGCCCAGCATTTAAAATATTTCGCTGCCGAGCCACAGTCCATCAAGGGATCTTCACCCTGCTCTACAGACATAGCGGGTAGAAGGACACGTATCTAATGTCCCACATGTGTGTCCAGCAGGACAACCTCTTTGGCCTGTGAGTAGCAGACAGGATGGCCCTACACACCAGGCAGGCGTCCCACCAGCCGGCGTGGTGAACCTCACCAGGCAGAGGTCGCGCATGGTCCTGACGGCTGCCCGGTTCTCCACCAGCACCACCAGTTTCCCACCCCTGGGGCCAGCTGGGCTGTGTACACCAAGGCCCTGAAGGTGGTTTGCTGCCCTGCTTGTCCTGCGCCAGCAGCACGGCTCTTGCAAGCTGCCCAGCTGCGGAAAACTGGAGCGGTTCCTGCGTTTCCCTTTCACCAGCCGCTGCCCACAAGCTCAGAGGTTCTTTGACTGAGCTTGAAGCAACACAGCTTCTTATCAGGTATTTCACCCACTTCGAGCTGAACTGGGAAAAAAGGTTTTTCTACCCAAGTTTAATGCAACATTTTTTCAAGTTTTTATGAGGGCTTCTGTTAAAAACCCTTCAGAGAAAGGTTTTGTGCTGAAGACCCAACAAGGAATGACTATGTCAAGCTGAAAGCACTATGCTCTGACCCAGTCAAATCCTCCCTTATGCAACGTTGATGTTTCTCATGGTTGTAATTAGACTGCAGTCTTAGTCACTAGTTTGATATTGATCACTAATCACCTGCCTGCCTTGTCATTTTTATATCTGTTGCTTTTAGGAAGTATTGGAGGGAACAGCTTGTCCAACCGATCTAATGAATTAATAACACTAATGACATTAAAAATAGATGATATTATTAATAATTTTAGTTTTACCAAGGCTGTAATCAATCAGCCATACAAACTTACATTTTTCTCAGTCAAATGAATGGGGTATTTTGCAGAGCTACAGCAATGTGAGTGAATAGAGTGAGATGACTTTAATGTACCCGTATTTATAACTCACTTTGTTTCCCGTGTTTGTAAACTTCTTAGATGCTATACATATTCTCCTTATCTTTCTGGGCAGCTTTAGAAACCACTTGTACATCTTACTGCAGGCTTCTATTACAATTGTGTACACATTGTTCTTTTGGTAACAGGTCTATGTCCAGCCATCAGCACCAAAGTTATGAAGAGCTATGTGTTCAGGAGCTCAAGTGCTACTGTTCTTTTGCGTTACAAATTAGCAACACAGCTAATAACTATTACTTAAAGAAAAGCCTTCAAACTAAACCAGGGTAATGTAACACAAGGTATTTTTGTGATTTAAAAGAAAAAAAAAAGCGCTAATAAAAACTCCTGAAAATCTTCCAGCTTTATGATTATGAAACAGGCCACTGCAGAGAGATATTGGTTATTGGGAAGGTATATGAGTCACTTTGAAGAGTAGTTGATTATCTTACATATGTTTCAGACTGGCGATCAAAACTCTTCAGTGCAGGCTCAATCCACACTCATATTTCCATTCAAGTCAATGGATGTCTCCTCTAGAAAGTTTGAAAGTAGAATATGACTTAATGATAACACTATCTCTTGTTGAGCAGCACTCTTAAACACAAATTTATTTCTCATGCAAGTCAACAGGACTTAAATTCATCCTTATATACTTGGCTGAATGGGAGCTTACACATCTGATTCTTCAATTTTCTTTCTTGCAGAGCAGTACTTATAAGGCCAGACCAACTGAAATTATGTCAGCTCACCCTTAGCTGAGTACAATTCAAGAACAGATGTATGGGCTTCGTAAGATCTGCATCCTTGCCTGTGAGCTGCACATCTCCTGGGAAGCTGTCCAGGGTGACAGCTAATCTGGGACAACTCTTGGGCTTCTCAGAGCAGTTACAGCATTTAATGACAACTGAAGATGCACAGGTTTTTCCCTGTTTCCCTGTTTGCACAGTCCAGGGGTCACAACTGATTTCAGCACTACCATCTCCACTGGTGTAGAAGGGCAGTTAGCAAAAAGACCCATTTTGCTTTCCACTGGAACATAATATGTTTGTCCACACAAAAGGTGCTTTAAAAACTGCAGTAATGTAGATGGTAGAGGGAACTGACAGCAAATATTCAAGGCAAACTGCTGCAGCAGGCAGAGCCAAAACCGCGGTTACTGAGAAAAGGCTGTTTGCCTGGAACTACTCTTGCTGCTTTTCTTCTGAGCTAGCATTGGCCACTGTCAGAGAAAGGATATGGGGCTAGATGTACCTTTGACCCAATACAATTGTTCTTGTGTCCTCACGGCATCCTTCCACTGCAGACAGAAATGGGCAGGTACGCACTCACAGGCCCCGAATAAATGAAAGCCCCCAGACCATCTGTTGATGGAATGGTTTCTGCTGTTTCTATAGGACTGAAGCCAACATTTGCAGCTGCTTTATAACTTTCAGTAAACTTGCTATTGCTATTTCATCACCCATGTCAGGTTCTCTTCAGTTTCACATCTTAAAAGCTGAATTTGTAAAAGTCTAGAAAGAATAACTAAGCACTTCCCCAAACCTACATTAACGGACCACATGTCAAGTTGAAGTCCAACTCAATCACTTCCTGACATTTGTTCTTTAATTTTTATTTTTACTAGTTAATAAAACACATAAAGATAACAGAAGAGATGATTAGTTCAAACCTCCTCTGTGCTAAGACTGTTCCCAGGCTTTCACTGCCTAGTGTCACATTGTCAGGAAGTCACACATATTCCCTCTTTCCTTTCCTTTCCCTCCACCACGTGAAGCTAGGAGTGCGCTAATCCTGCAAGCCGCAGGGCAGAGCAGAGATATGTGACACAGCTTTGAGCAAACCAGCTCATCTACTGGAAACTTTCTTCCTACAGCAGCTCTGAGCCATGCACAGTTTGACTTAACTTTCTAGTTGTCGGTGCAAAGACTGCCAGAATAGTCCTCAGCAGCCAATAAAAAACACTTAACTGCTTCCTAAGAGCGTCGAACCACGTACAAGTATTTGAGACAATCATCACACACACTTTGAAGCCACTGGCTTGTAGAATTTGGTCATCAGAGGTAGAGTTGGGGATACACCTCATCAGAAAATTTCTACAGTCACACAGGAACTTAAGATCTTACATTGGACTTAAAATGTGTATTTGGCTTGGTTGCTGCTTGAGTTTGGATTAATAGAAAGAAGTAAGAGAGAATATTGATTATCAAAATACAAAGTATTCTAACTATGGGAATTTACTTGTATTAAAATATTAATTCTATAAAAGAAGAGATTCGCAAGATCAGTCTAAAAATAATTTGGTTCAAGACATGACAGTTATTAATCTGTGTCAGTAGTCTGTCCATAAAATGCAGTGTATATATATGTGTCGATTATTTTGTTATGCAGCAATCTTAATAAAACAGTTTGGTGTGTAGAATTTAGCTTCAATTTAAATTAGTTTTACACAGACACGTACCACAGCAGTACACTTAGAATACTGCAATAAACACAAAAAGAATAAAATTGACATTTCAAAACCTGGTGACTAAGTCAGACGCCTCCATTTTTAGCAGCTTCAATAAATGATGAGATTGTCAGAATTATCAATGTCTTTTGGCTTTTAATGACTTAAATCTGTGGACTTGGGGCCCAGGCAAGTAAAATGGCAGCCTTTGATCTTGTCAGCATTACTGGAACTGCACTGTGGTTTCTTGGGAGTGTCCTTTGAGACAGTGTTATTTTTTTCATTCTACCTATCATTCTAAATGGAAGAGGAAATCAATGGCTGAGAACATCCTTGCTTCACTTATGAAGGAAAGCTTCTTACTGGAGGTAGTCTTGGGCATTAAAATCCCCTACGTGGTGGCAAGTGTAAACAATGGACTCCTGTAAGCTTTGGTTCTGGAGAGGTGCAAGCCAGGATTTCTCTTACAACTGCTGCAAATATAAAAAAATCTAACATAAGAACTTCGAGGTTAAGAACTGTACTTTTGAGATAGGCATAAAAGTTAAACTAGGACCAGTTCTTATGCAAATACATCCAAGATGATGATGCAAAAGCCCAAGTCAAGGGAAAGCTGTTTGGTAGTATAATAATGAACCCATCTTTTCTGTGCAATTGCTTTTTCTTACTTAAACAATTTCTTCCCAGCACTGTCTTCACCACTCCTATGGCTGTCTCTTTTCTTACTTCTTAATCGTGACTCGGTGTTATGTAGTTAGATTATTCTGTCAACCTTCTACTTCCCTCACTTCCCGCTCCCTTGCTACCCAGTCACTGTCCTTTTTGTTCCACAGCTGTCTTTTCACACTGTTATTTTACACTGTTCTCTTTTTTTTTCCCCAGAGAATGAACCTAATTCTTTTAGATCATTTGTCACACTGCTTTTTTTCTCACTATTGTTTTCTCTATCTTCCTGTCCTGGCTTATAATCTTTTTTACCTCAGCTCACATGTTTACCCATTGACTATGCTTCTTCAAGCTATTTCACTGCCATTTTTTCCTGAAATAAACAGTAGAAAAAGGCATTTTCCCCAGAAGTGTAAGTAGAAACTCACTGCTTCACTAAGTGAACATCCGCTTTCAGGGCAAAGCAAATGACTGAACCATGCAGACACAGAGAAATATTTCATTGGACATTCGAAGCAACCACAAAGTGAACAAAAAAACCCAAACAAACACCAAACCAAAAAAAGAGTATGTAGCTGAATGATTAAAAAATGTTATATCCTACTCAAGAAAGAAGACAAATACCTAATTTAGATGAGAAACAACTATATTTGGACTCAGTACTTTCCTGTAAGAGGAAACAAGAGGACAGTGTAATTGCCTGGGACCTCAGTGAGATAGTTTAGAGTCCATGACTCACAGATCCTCTCTCCCCCGCAAACTTGCAAGCTCCATTCATCCAGGAATTATTCTCCCTGCCTTTTCTGTTGCTTCCTGTCTTCCTAGACTTGGTCCAGCTGTTCTGCCTGCCACCACAGACCTATGGCCCTTTTGCACATTCGGTGTCCAGAGCAGCTGCAGCACCTTGATGAGACCTACTGGTGTTATGAGAGGGATGGCTGAGTTACGCTCGCATTCTCCAGAGTAAGCATGACCGTTACAAAAGTGGTGGTCAGATTAGTCATTAAAATATATCTAATTAAAGGAAAATTAGCACAAAAGGTATCAGTTGATGTGTTTTCATGGGGCTCTGTGAAGCTGCCAACTGCTATGGAAATGCCATGTATTTTATTATTACTGTGCTAGGCAAAAATTCACCGAAAGTTGCATCCGTACACCACTGGAATGCAGGGGTCATAGCCGTGTTCAGAGACTTTTCATTTATGCTCGCCAAAGTAAAATAGCACAGTGAGATATAAACCATTGAAAATGCCACGAATACCTTGAATACAGTCTTCAGAAAACAGAAATACTGCTGCACAGTACTGCAGCAGTCCTGAAACTTTCTTAAACAGGGCCATGGCTGGGCAACTTTGGCTAAGGCTCAGCCAAGGACAAGACCTGTGGTTAAGGTCACGGTTAGTGAGAGACAAAGCCTCAGGCTCCAGTGAGGGTGAGGCTGCCAAATGGAGGGGGGGTCCAAAAAGAAATAATGTCTGGGAACTTTTTCAAAAGCAGTATCGTGTGGGTTATGGAGTAGTGCTTTTAGGCCAAGACACCCAATGCTATCGTGTTGAACAGGGTGTCAGTAACGATTTCTCTCTTTAGCCCAGCCCTTCCCCTGGAAACCCTGCTGCAGCCCTGCTTCAGCTGGAGCTCTGGGCTTTGTGTCTGTACTGACCCTAACCTAAACCCTAAGACAAAACACAATCCTATGGTATGTCAGTGCCTCTCCCCAAGACTCTCAGTCAAGTTCCCAAGAACTGGGTTTTTTAAAGTCCATCCCCTCCTTTGGCAGCCCCTTTGCAGCCCCACTCCATCTATTGCCCTAGGCCCCTCTCACCCTTGAGCCCTAGGCTTTGGTTTTTTCCTGACTCCAACCCTAAATGTAACCCTAAGCCAAGCTTGGGTCTGGCTGAGCTTTAGCTCAAGACCCCCTGACTTCATTACTTCATTGCTTTAACAAAGTTCTAAGAGGAATTTATTTTTTTCCCTTCTGCTCTCCCCTTCCTTGAGCAACTCCTTTGCACCTTCACTCCAGCTGCAGCCCTAGGCTTTGTCTCTCACTTAATCCTAAACCTAACTCTGGCCTTAAAACCTTGGCCTCAGCAGAATCTAATCTTAAGATTCCAATCCATGGCACCATTGAGGAAGTTTCCATGAAAAATTTGACTTTGCAATCTGTTCCCTACTTGAACTGCCTCTTTGAAACAACGCTCTGACTGAAGCCATACGTGTTGTCTCTCTCATAATACTAATCCTAAACCAAGGCCACAAGGTCTTGGCCTTGACTCAAGCATATCCCAAGATCCTCAGTCATGGCCCTCTTGAATAAGTTAGCAGTGCAGATTTTTCAATGTGTCCCACCACTTTCTCGAACAGCCACCTTTGCAGCCCCCTGTTAACTGGAGCCTGAGGCTTTGTTTCTATCCTAATCCTAACCCTTAGCCTAACTGTAGGTTGTGACCTGGGCTGAACCCTACTCCAACACCATTGAGCCGTTGCCCTGTCGTACAGGTTCTCTGGGGGGATTGTTTTTGCAGCCCAGCTCCTTCCTTAGCATCACCTTTGCACTGACACTCCAACGGGAGCCCTAGGTGTGTTCTCGGTCCAAAACCTTACAGTAAATATCACCCTAGGTCCTGGCCTTTGCTGATCCTTAGTCATGGCCCTCTTGACCAAGGTCTTTCTTGAGACCTTACTGAAGACACCTCCTTTCTTTTCAGCCTCTTTGAAGCTTCTGTTACTGTAACCTTACATGTAAAGCTAACTCTTGACAAGAGCTGAGCCTTAGCACCAGTCCTTCAGCCACAGCCCTCATAAATTAGTTCTCAAGGGATAACCCTTTTTGCAGCCCACCTTTTTCTTGTGCAGCTTTTGTGCATTTATGTTAGGATTAGAGTCAGATTTGGACTAGTGTTAGGGTCACAGTTAGGAGACTGACAAATCCTGGGGCTCCAGTTGGAGTGGGTCTGCAAAGGGGATGACCAAGGGTTGGATCTCAAGAAGAAACTGAGAACTTGTTCAAGACTGACATGGCTGGGAACCTGGAGAAGGCTCAGCCAAGGTCAAGGCAAAGGCCTGCAACTAGGCTTGGTGTGAGGAGGGAGACAAAGCCCTGCACTTGTGATGTGCAAAGGTGGAAAAAAGTAGACAGGAACTGCAGCTTTGGTGTGGGTTGAGAAGCCACGATCCACCAGGTGCCAGTCAAGAGCTGCCCTAGCTGGGTCAAACAAAACCCATCACACCCTGAACTTCAACCAGCCAGAGAGGCACACAGTGCCCCTGCTGACACTTACTTCAGAAAGAAATGGGCAGCCACAAAAGGCTGCAGACGCCCTGCTGAGGACACTCCAGGCCAAGGAGGCAAGGATACCCCTGAGGGACTGTGGCTGTCAGTGACCCATGCTGGGGCAGGGACATCCCTGAGGGACTGCGGCCGCGCACAAATCTGAATTTATTAAAAAACTTACAGCTTCTTACCAAGAAATGTATTCAGCTAGTTTGTCTCTAAAAAGCGTGGTTCCTTGACAACAGCGAGATTACCCATTTCTCGAGGTCGGCATTACCAGAACTTTATTTCTCAGGAGCAAATTGTTTCGGATCCCCTCTCCGGTGACACTGGCGCCGGAGGTGTCACCATGGGAACCTGAGGCGGTCAGCCTGACCGTTGCCAGGCAGCGGGACACCACAGGCGAGGTGCCCCTCTGGTCTCCAGGCGGCCGCAAGTCCCCCTGGACCAGTCGCCCAGGATGCTCAGGCAGCTGCAGCCACAGTGCCTGTGTGTGGAGGTGTCAGGAAACCAGAAGAAATGGCGGACGGTGCATTTTTAGATAATTACAGCATAGCTCTGGCAGGTTTACGAGCTCTGGAGCTGGCGGCGGTGCGACATCAACCACTCGAGACGTGCAATAACCTTCTAAAGATGGGCTGTATGAAAAGCCCTGTTGCTGTTCTAAAATTGAATTTTCCCATTTGTATTTACAGAGCATCATTAATACAGACAGGAGTGAAATGGATTATATTAATATCTTTCAGAAAACGGTGCAAGTAGGTAGGAAATGAGTAAGTATTTATATATAATTACAGCTTAGGGTGCTTGTAATATAAGCAGCTGCCTATAAAAGCAAGCAGCTGGCAGGCAGTGGAACTGGGCACTGCCAGCTGTTTTTTCCCTCTGCGAAAGGCTCCACAACGCCACTGTGTTTCCTCCCAGCCTCCAAGGCACTTTATAGGTGACACCTGTGACAGTAAGGTAATGCTAGAATCTTCCAGCCAGGATATTTCTCCCTTTCCCACCACCTCCACCTCTAAGAGGCGTCTGCATGGCGTCTGCAGTTGCTGCCCTGAGGGAATCACATATCTTGGGGTGGGTGGTCCGGAACAAAACCCCATGTCACCACATAAGCAGCCCCTACATGCAGAAATAAGTGGAACAAGGCGAAAACTTTTTCACCTACAAACTCACTCCTGACCTACCAGTGGGCTCCTGCTCTCTGCGTACTGTCCAAGTGCCTGATCAGCCCTCAGTGGTTCTCGTGGTGGGGCGAGCATAGAAAGGAGCATGGAAAAAGAAGATAGTTTTCTATTTCCTGTCTGCAGCGGCCGGTGCCTGGATGATCTCTCTGTCCCAGATGAGGAGAAGTATATACAGGGACCTGTACCTTATAGAGCTGCAGAACCAGGCGAGGACCTTTCTCTTTAAAGGTCCCTTCCAACCCAAACTATTCTATGATTCTATGATTCCTACCTTTCTTCCCTTTTCTTCACACTCTTCCTCAAAATTGTGCTGCATATTTTCCCTCTCCCAAAGAACTGAGTATGACTGTAAGGCTTAAGTTACCTTTGGAGGGTTAAAAACCAATAAAAAAAATACAGAACACAGAGTTTTTAGCAAGTACTTGGTAAGGATGAAGATCAAAAGTAACATAGTGTTAAAGCCATTACTGAGTATTTTATAAGCAAACTAATATAAGCAGGTTTAGGACAGGTAATTTAAGGTCCTTACAGAGTGTTTTTCAAAAAAATTCCTTACTTAAAATGTCATAAATTTTAATAAAAGTAATTTTCAACAAAAACTGTGCTACTGACATGATTCAAATCTCATTGGGACTTAAACTACAAAGTAGTAAATTATAGAATACATTTTTTATGGTTTGTTCTTCTGCCCAACTGTACATTTTCAATATTCCACTCAAAGACAAATATTTTAGTTTTATGTAGTGTGTGGAATCAGGGCATGACTACAGATCAAATTAGGATGTGTTTTTTAAAGAATATTGAGGTTATAGATATTTCATGGAAACGAAGCTCACAAGATAATTCACTTAAATACAATTTTCAGGTACAAGAAATTAAATATATCCAATCACAGTTGGATTCAATCATTATTTCAAACAGTAAACCTTCAGGCATATAAACTTAGTTTGATACCTGAGGGCAAACAATTTAAAATAAAGTAGCAAATAATATGAAGAGAAAGTATGTAAAGATTTTTCTCAAAGGCATTATGGAGATTCACATTATCTTCAGTGAGAGGCAATGCAAACCATAAAGGGGAGGACTTTAATGGTGGCATTATACTGGACAGTTACATATTCCAAGGCAAGCATGGAAAATTAGCAAAAAGCAAATGGAATAGTATAGAAAATGATAACCAAATGCTGTTAAGGTGATATACATTTCTAGACTCATGTGAAATCTCTTCTAGAATCCAATGTGAAAATGACAAGTAGCAAGAGGAATATGTCTTCAGATCTATAGGTCAAGATTCTTGCAATATAGAGACTAAGAAATGAATCATGACCATGGTCTGATTCAATGGCCCCCTCTCAAAAAGTGAAATATTTCCCAGGACTTGCAAGAAAGGAGAAGCAAATGACATGTGTGGAGTCTGCTGGGTAGGCTAGTTACCAGAGGATTAAACAGAAGGTTGGCAAAGCTTGGATTTCCTTCAGGCTTTGGCTCTGACGTCCTACATGACTTGGGCAAATCACCTCACTGCTCTGTGCCTTTGTGTCCCTTCCCACACCTTGTCTGCAAGGACCAGCTATTAGTTTGGGGTGGGATTCATCTCACTTAGCTCCAAAGGGCAGCAGTGGAAAAAGTGACACCTGAGCAGTCCCCCCGGTCTGGCTCCCTCCATAATAAATGGAGAGAAGCTGGCACCTTGGGGGGTGATTCAGTTGTCCTGTTTCCGATTAGGACTTGTGCCCTAAAAGTGTTTATTACTCCCCTTCAACTATAGCAAGATCACAGTTTCAGCAGCTCAGGTAAAATTGCCTGCGATTTGCATTGGATCAGGTTAACTCTATCTTTACATGCGTTTGCAGCGTAACTCCATCCTGACTTCAGGTTTCTCAGGCATTGCAGTTGGACAGTTGGTACACAAAATTAAAATGAGGTTTCCAGGCTTTTCTGACATTCTTCACTCTGACTTGTAAACTGAGCTCTTTCAGGCAGGATCTGCCTTTATGGTCTGCCTCATACAGCCTTTAGCAAATACAAGTGACATCTATGAAATTCCCTTCAAAAAATGCTTTTAAGCTTTTGATGAATCATCCTAGTCTTATATTCTCTGGACTTGGAAAATACCACAATTTTTCAAGAAAAAAGAGTCTGTAGGTCTAAAAGAAATCTCTAAAAACATCTGGCAACAACAATCGTACTGACTGAATCTTAGAGGAAAGTTTTTTGATAGACAGGAGAGTAAGAAAAAATAAATGGGCTTCTGAATTGTTTACCTCTTCGCACTCTGACTGTGAGGCAAAGTGATCTCGTTTCACAAACCAGCTGTAGGTGATAAAGCTGGGATGAAAACAGTTTAAATCTCTTTAAGGATGAACATTTTGTTAAAAGGGAATAAACGTGCTAATACCCACATATGAATAAGGGCCTGAGATGGGGAGGGAGGAAAAGAGGACCTGTGCTTGTAATCTAATTCCAGAATACATGCAATTAAATGCCTGAGAAATAGCTAAGGAGGGAAATTGTAAGACTCATGGTCTGAACAACTTTCAGCCACTGAAGCTGCAGTTTTACATTGGAACAGACAGGCAGACATCAATTTCTCTTATTTTTGGCCTACGGCTTTCTCAGTAGATTGGATTATTTACTTTCACTAATTATGTGAACAAAAAATGGTCGGTCTGGTATTAGAGCTGAATGTTGTAAGATTGCTGATGGTGTTCAGCTGGATTGGTAGTTAAAAACTGCCTTGGGAAAAGTGAGTGCTACTGATACATAGATTTAAACATCATCATACGTCAAAGTATTGTTATTTTGTAACATTATTTGGGAATTCAGAATATATTTCATATAGAAAATATACATAATCGGTTTCTTATCAATTTCCTTTTGACTAATCAAAAGAGTAAACAAAAAAAGACCTTGTTTTTGGTTTCCAGTCTTGACTCAAGTTTGGCTGATAAACGTAGAATCTTGGTAGCTGGAATTTGAAATGAAAATTTCTTTGAGGATAGACTTTAAGTTTGTGCACATTGATAGAGAATAATCAAGCAGCAGTTTTTCCCTTTATCTCGGCCCAGTCCAGAGCAGAACAGAGATGCCGTTGTAAAATATTTTAAATGGAACGTTCTGCATTGTTCTAGCGGTGGCACAGCATGGAGAGCAGTCTCGGGCTGCTGGGAGGAAGGCATGCCTTCACAACCACAGGTTCCTGCCTTTTCTACCAAGCACGTACTCTACTATTTGTGTCCACAGTCACTGAACATCTCCTGGAACCCTGAAGCATGAGGTATACATTATTTAAACTTTCAGTGAAAACAAAAATAATTTTGCAGGCTTCAAGCTTTCTCATACACGGACTCTCTCTATGCTCCTATTCTTTTAGAAATATGATTGTCCTTATATTTGAACTACTTATGTGTTTTTAGCTAGGAATCACCTGAGGCAAAAAACTCCATCCGTATGTTTGCATCTGCACCAAGAAATCACAGAAGAATATTCTATTTTCTGCACAAATAATCTGCAGTTAAAAATCAAAGGGAAAAATAAAAGGGGTTAGTGACTTGTTAAGAGCAAGCTTTTGTAGATCTCAGTGTTTTTGCTACAGGCTGTCATGCAGAGCAAAAATAAACATTACTGTATAGGAGTTTTATATCTAGAAGATCAGCTGCACGATCAATGTATGTTTTTGATGAATCTTTAGATTCTGAATTGTGATTCTCAGTGGATGATATAGTAAATGCTGCCACTGCAGACTCCTGGGACACGTCAGCGATGTTTGACTTTATTCAGTTGAATGTTTCCGAAGAGATTCAATCTAGTTCATAGTTTTTTGTCACAAAGAGAGGATGGCAAAACCCCAGATTTCTGTCTAGGATAAGGACAGCTGGGCAGAAAGTAATTTAATTTGGCTAAGGCCCCAGGAACCTGCGATACACACATCAATTGCTGGAAGCCATATAAGCAACAATCAATAGTTTATACAGCTAGATGGCCCAATTAAGGACTGAGTGAAGGATCTCTACCATCCTGCTGCATGAAGCTGCAATCACACTGCCGTCCTGATGAAGCCCACAGCCTTGCTAGACGCCGGCATCGGCAGCTAACAGCAAAACAGGCTGGTAACATCTGTAATTTCATAATTCACTACATGTTATAATCGAAGTGGTTGTGCACTGAAAAGCTGATTGACAGTCAATACGGTGCCCGAAAGTCCACAGCTTCAAAGCATGAAACAGCTTTGGGTTTTCCCTTTTCTCGTCAATGAACAGATGATAAAGTGGTACAATGAACAAGCGGGTATAGAGAAGAAAATCACCCGTATTACCTTTTAATATAACCTGCTTTAAAAATATAGGCTTATATTGCAGGAAAAGAAAAGCTGCAGTATGTCATTGATTCTGACTGTTACCAAGGTAGGTGAGAACACATTTACAGTTGTGCAGAATTCCCCGAGAAAAATAGTACTGGTGCATACGCTCTTGGTACCTTCTCACTTCAGTGTGGGTATGTTAAAATAACGCAACATTGACTATATTTTATCGTTTTATTACAGTACTGCCTAGACATCTAAGAAAAAAATAAAAACTTTCCCTGTTGGATACTGTACAAACCCAGAACAGACTTTGCCCAAAGAGGTATGCATTATTCGTATGTTATTACAATTATTTAAGGTCCTGCATGTAATGAGATGTTACAGGAGCTGCCAGTTACTCTTACAAGTGTTAATACTGGCAGGTTTTAAAAACAAACTCTTTCTAAAAAGGAGGTGATGATTTAATCAACTCTAATTGAATTTAATGATTAATTTAGATGAAATTAGTCATATACTAATTCTTTCTGCCCAGTGATTATTAATTTCAGTAGATGGTCTTTTGGACAAAATCGTTCTTTCACCATCACCATGGCAAGAAGATGAAATTAGCAGAGCAGAGCTTAATTGTGATAAAATTTTAATGTTTAGAAAAAAACTCATTAATATGAAAAAGAAAAAAGGAATTGAAAACAGACATAAGACTGTAATGTCACTCCATTTTCTTCTTATTACGGCTATTTGTTTAATCTTTTATATTCTGTCCTGAGCGCTACTTTATCCTGAGTGCATTCAAGTGCCTGTTTTGTTGGTTTATCCTAACATGGAAAAAAAAGCCAAAATTTTCCTCCATATTAGTGTATTTTGTGTCAGGAAGATTTACCTCACTTCTGGCAAAGTCAACCATAGCAGACACTTCAATATGTGAGGTTTTTTTATCGCCTTTCCAAGGTACCTTTCTCTTCTCCTGACAATGAACATAGAGTTAGTTTTCTCCTGGGCATGGAATTCCTCTTCAGGGCCAGACACCAAACAGTTTGGTGTTCAGGCAATAGAAAACCCCTCTAAGTATAGGCATAAGTAATTAAATCCATCCTGGTTTAGGTCCTGTGTCTTTTCATGGTTTCGTAGGGCAAAAATCTGTTCACAATTATTACTAGTAATATTATTATCGCTGCTAATCATAATCTATTAGCAATAACAATATTACAGGTCCCTAATATCGGTGTCACTGAAAACTGTAGTGGTTCATCAGTGAGATATGCACTGTTTCCCTAAAGCCATGGGCATAAGTTTTGTTTGACAGGACTAAGGAAATTTTTGGATGAGGCACAAATGAAAAGCAAAAATGCATAACTGTGCTATTTTTTTTCATTACTACATAGCCTTTTTTTCTGATTCCTTTCCCTTCCGTCTTGGCAATATCTATTTTTTCCCATAATACAGATTTCACAGATGCAGTACTTAAATTATCACACTAAATTCTCCTTTCTGAAAAGAGGAAGGGAGAATACAGACATTATCTAAAAAACCCTAATCAAATGAGATTAAAAAGCACACTTCAGTGTGCTGTAAATCCCAGAGGTCAAGGACGTTTTCAGTGATACAGTGCTGTGACAGCTTGGCTGCAGTATGAATGCCAAAGGAAAGCCCTGGGCCAGGATGTGACTTTTACAACCACATCTTAAACCCACACTCCAGCCAGTGAATCTCAAGTATAAACGAGCTTGTGGAAACTGATGTTGAATCATCCGATATTTTCCAAGTTCTTTATTTAGCCTCTGCAGAGTAGGCTAGAGTTCAGGCCATGCAAGGTTGCACGTCTAATGCAGAACTAGAATGTAGTTTCTGCGAAAGCCACAGGAAATGACCCCAAATCATGGAGCCTGCAACTCAACGCCAGGCTCATCAACTGGTGGCTCTTCCAAGGGGGTCACTCGCTCAAGAACTTGGATTCATTTCTGAAATAAAATAGGGCAAATAGGAAATAGGTCTTTCCCTCAGTTGCACTCCAGTTTTAATCATTTGCTGATAATGATTCTTAACGCTAATTTGTAGTTCACAAAAGGGAGAGCCTGTTCACTGACACTGGAATTACACTTCTCAATGTACGGGCAGGTTTTAGGTCAGAAAATCTCTCAGAATGGATCCTCCCCTTTCTCCCCTATATTGGTGTAGCTAAGTGACAGTTTCAAAAATGGAGAGGGCCATGGCAATAGCCATAGAGTTGATTTTCTCCTGAGTTTGAAAATTTCTGAGTTTGTTGTTTTAGTAGCTACTGTTCCTTATATCTTCTGATGTTGATAGGGGAACCACACAAGAATGGACTGATATTTTGGAATAGAGGTGAACATATGAGAATGTTTGGATTTTGAGTTTCATGGTTTGATTTCATGTTGATTTATTGTTTATTTGAGGTTTATTCAGCAGTTAAAAATAAAAAATAGAATATTGACAGTTTCCTTTCTTTTTACGAACAGAGTAAATCAGAATATATAAACGCAAATACTGAAATTATCAGAACATGGTAAGAAGCACGAGGAACCTGGAATGCAGGAATTTAACATTCAAAGTTTTTTGTCAGGCTAACAAAGGAAAGAAATGAGCGGTATAGAAAATATGACTGGGTAACCATTACCACAGCTGGTCGTGTGAAGGGATCCTACAGCTCCATCAAAGGAATTACTAAAATTACTAAAATATCCCAGGTCGAGGGAGGTGATTCTGCCCCTTTACTCCGCTCTTGTGAGACCCCACCTGGAATACTGTGTCCAGCTCTGGAGCACCTAACAGAAGAAGGACATGGACCTGTTGGAGTGGGTCCAGAGCAAAGCCATGGAGATGATCAGAGGGCTGGAGCACCTCTGCTATGAAGACAGGCTGAGAGAGTTGGGGTTGTTCAGCCTGGAGAAGTGAAGGATCAAAGGAGACCTTGTAGGGGCCTTCCTTTCAGACGCCTTTAGGTGTCTGAAAGGGGGCTATAGGAAAGCTGGAGAGGGACTTTTTACAAGGGCACGTAGTGATAGGACGAGGGGTAATGGCTTCAAGCTGGAAGAAGGGAAATTTAGAATAGATCTCAGGAAGAAATGTTTTACTCTGAGGGTGGTGAGACATTGGAACAAGTTGCCCAGGGAAGTTGTGGATGCCCCATCCCTGGGAGTGTTCAAGGCCTGGCTGGATGGGGCTTTGAGCTACCTGGTCTAGCAGGAGGTGTCCCTGCCCATGACAGAGGGGTTGGAACTAGAGGATCTTTAAGGTCCCTTCCAACCTAAACTATTCTATGATTCTATGAAAATTGAGAAAAATATGACCCGGGAAAGGAGATTTCTATTAAACAGTGGCTACTATGGAAAGGGGACAGAGATACACTGGTCATTTTTTTTCTTGCGGTACAAGAATAAGAGCATCATCAAATGAAGCTAGAAGGACCCTGTTCAGAACACACAGAAGTAGTTCTTTATGCAAGAAGTAATAGGCCTGTGGAACTTAGGTCAGAAGAGAGAGCAGATCATTAAAGTTGATATAGATTCAAGAAGATACTATATAAGGTCCTGAAAGACAAATATATACTATAAGTATACATCTAAATATAGCTAAAATATACTTAGTTTACAAAGAATAAAGCTATACCTGGATTGATGTATAATTGTTATCACTGCTGGAAATTACTAGATAAATATGTAGGAGCTCTAAGTGGGATGTTGGAAAACTTTTTAACAGAAGCATAACTAAGGCAAAGAGGGAATTTGATGTATATATCAATAGCGCTAAATTGTATGACCTATTAGCTTGTGATCAAGTGCTTGTGATCACTGGATGACCTTCTGCTCCTGTGTTCTTCTACGCCTAGTGAAATATACACCAGCAATTGTAACCTACACAGTGTTGCCCTATCTTGTTCAGTCCCAAACCCTTAGCTTTCTACTCACCTGTCAGCACAGATGAATTAGCAGATTCTCTTAGATAAAAAGAGAGGCTGAAGGTGAGAGAAGATGACTTGGTCTTTTTGTAGGAAATAATGCCAGGGTTCCAGATTGTCTGTAAATTTTTAATGATGCTTTTAGCAATTTCTGAAGTTTCATTTCTGAACTCATCTTGAAAAGAAACATCTTCCAGTGAATTTAATGTTCCATCTACGTGGCACGATTGTTCAATTACTTTGTGCAGCCCAATGTAAAAATGCCATTATCAATCACTTCTGTTTTCGTGATGCAAGTAGTTAGTGATAATTGCGATAAACCTAACAAGAACTTCACAATAAAATTACAGTAAAGACAGCTACATTTGCAGGATTTGAACTGAATGACAGTAAACTTCTTTTAAATGACATTTCAGATGGTAACAGTGGAACACTCCTGTGGCATATTTCAGGGAGCTATCATAAGAATAAAAATTTTATGCCTATAATTTTTTTTCTTGAGCACTAATGTCAGCCTGTTTTTAGCTTAAAGAATTATAGTTCCCAACAGAAAACAACATAATGAAAAATTTGTTGAGAAGTCTGAAGTAGCTCTCAGAAATGCCAGCATGACCTCTGCAACACAGTAAAAATCCTCAAAATAGAACCGTTCTCCATAACTACTGGAGAAAAATTCTACTCATTTCCACTCTTCTAAAGTGATAAGATGGAATAGAGAGGGGCTGGGGGTATTATGCTTACAAAGAACCCTTTGTAACAGCTAATATTCTGTAGTAATAAGCAGGGAAGAAAACCTTTCTTGTTTCTTGCCTTTCAGCAGTACATTTTCAGCTTGGTAGATTTTAATTTGGTCAGAACTATGCATTCTCTTGGCATGGCACAAAAATGTTATTCTAAGAGAGCATCTTCTCTCAGGTGGACTGCTCACCACAGAGTGCTGTTCAAGTCCTGCAAAGATAAAAGAATATGGCATCTCACTCTGGCTAAAAATCCTGGAAAATAGTCAGAGAGCAATTTTATTACCATTTTTGGTCCAAATATTTTAACATAACTACTTCAGCTGATAAAATCAGTAGGGTGGAGTGTTACTAGAAACAACCATGTGACAAGGAACCATAATTTAGGAAAAGTCATTGTTCAAGTCATGACACACAGGAAGCCCATGGGATGCCCAGTGCAGAGACCCTTTGCTGTCTGGGGTATCTAGGGACAATTGTGTCTACAGACCAAACTCTTGCAAGAGGAAGGAGAGATCTTCTTTGAATTCCCTCAATGACTGAAAGCATCTAAATCTACTTTCCCCACAGGGCTTCAGTGTAAGGATCAGAGAAGGTCTCTGAAGCTGCTTGGTTGGGTAGCCATTTGGGCGTCACTTGACGATAACCTTGTCCACTTGCAAAATGGAAGTGCAAAAAAAAGTACGGGTTTATTCTGTGTGTCCTGTTAAAGAAAAACAGCTCCACTCACACTCAGGAGAGGAATTCATTTCGATCAGCTGCATACGGATAGGAAACGGCATGTTTACACAGTGTCTTCCTACCAGCTGTGACAGTGTCACATCATCCTCAATGACCTCACAGCTCCCAAACTGGGTCATCCAAAAACAAAATAACAAACACAACTTGAAGTGATCAGACAAATACAAACCAATAACAATACACTCCGGTTTATTACTTTCAGCCCTGCATCTGACTCTGGTAAATGAAGCAAAATACACCACAGCATGATGCAGGATGGATGTCGCATACAGGTACAGCACTTAACTCCCATGCTGGTTTCTGGGGCTGGATCTCCTGACTGTGCACACCACAGGATCTCTTTTGGGGTGAGCCCCTATCTCCCTGAAGTGCAAAATGCAGGCGTGTTTTTAGGGCCACTTATCTCCGAGAGCTGTTCCCTATCAACAGTGTAGACCAGGCTGCTCCACGTTTGGCACTGTCTGCCCCTACAAAGGCCTCCAGCCTTATCCAAGCACATCAGACCCCTCAGTGTGCTCTCATGCCATATCCCGTGGCACACGACCCGTTCTTGGGGTCAGAATATACCGGGCAACCACTTTCACGTTATTATTTAGTATTTTAAACTGTAAAAGCAAACAAAAAGGATGTCTTAGACCTCCTGGTACGCCACAGGAAAACCAGTGATGAAGAAGTGGCGTGCAGTATAGACACAGCTCCATTGCCCTAGTAGGGCTATCCCTAAACAGCGTGGACAACCACCACTTTCCACCTCGACCAAAGGCAAATTCTCTATCTCCAGTGGACATTTCTGCAGTGTAAACAAAGCCTATCATGCCTGGCCTAGCACTACAGGCAATCATTTACACCAACACCAGTTTATAGCCAAAGACAATCCATACACAGGTTATCAATGTAGTCCTTTAGACCATCTTCCACAGACAGTAGGTCTTCTTCTAGCATGCCAGAACATTACATGAGATCCTGCTTTAGCAGCAGCAAGACCTGGGACTTGCTTACTGATGTGTACCTCCTTACTCACCCACCAGCTGTGATGATTTTCCCCTTCACAGCAATGAAGCGTGTGTTTCCCTGCATATTAGAGAAACCTGGGGAAATATTCATATGTAGTCCAAATTTGAGTCAGTGATGAAGCTCCTAGTGTGGAAGCCTACTATCTTAACTTGAGAATTTTCATTACTTTTTGGTATGTTATACTGTGCTTTCCTAATTTTGATAGGTCTTGATTTTCTGATTATTTTTTCTCTGATTTTAGGTATCTTGTTACTGCTAGGCTTCCGCATATTGCCATAGAATCTGAGTTGTGAATGTCTGATACTCCAGCATATTATCATTAACTAACAAATTCTGTAAGAGAAACGAACATCTGAGCACACTCTATTCCCTTCCTACAACCCAGGACTTGGGATTAGTAACTGAACTAAAACATGCAAAAAACAGCTGAAAGAGTTTATTTTTTCCGAGTGAATGAAATATGTGCTTATCTGTCTTTATCAAACCTATTTCATCTATGTGGGCAATTCCAGATCATGTTTTAGAATCATAAAATGATAGAATTGTTTGGGTTGGGAGTGACCTTAAGGATCACTTAGTTCCAACTCCTCTGCCATGGGCAGGGACACCTCCTGCTAGACCAGGTTGCTCAAAGCCTCATCCAACCTGGCCTTGAACACTTCCAGGGATGGGACATCCACAGCCTCTCTGGACAACCTGTTTCAGTGCCTCACCACCCTGACAGTAAAAAATTTCTTCCTTATACCCAGTCTAAATCTACCATTTTCCAGTTTAAAGCCGTTACCCCTTGTCCTATCACTACACTCCTTAACAAAGTGTCCCTTCCCATCTTTCCTGTAGGCCCCCTTTAGGTACTAGAAGGCTGCTATAAGGCCTCCCCGGAGCCTTCTCTTCTCCAGGCTGAACAACCCCAGCTCTCTCAGCCTGTCCTCAGAGAAGAGGTGCTCCAGCCCTCTGGTCATCTTTGTGGCCCTCCTCTGGGCCCTCTCCAACAGGTCCGTGTCCCGCTTATGTTGAGGGCTCCAGAGCTCAAGGGCAGGAAGAAATGTTCTGATTCTGTTACTGGTTTTTAGATTCTTCCTAAGCAATGAAATAGCCATTGAAATTTCCAGACTGTCTGAATTACATCAGGTTTAATCATTAAAAGTTGTGGAAGAAACTGCAGTGGAAAAGCATCCGATTGTGTTAACTTAATCTGCAATTTATATTAAAAAATTGCCTGAAGTAAACCTCAACATTTAGGGAAAGAGACAGATGTTCAAGTTTAAATTTATTTTATAATACTTAAAGTTTTATTTTAAAATGTAATTTTAGCTATAATGTAATGCCAAAGCAATATGATCCAATTTCAATTTTTTCAAATTTCTATATTTTCATTAAGATAAAATTGGTAGCCAGTTTTTCTTCAATGTTTCAGTAATTTCATATATGTGCACTTTACATATCTGAAGTTTTTGTTTCCAACAAGACTAAGTTAAATTTTAAAATATATTAATCACTAAGTAAAAAAAAATCTTTCCATTATATACAACTCCATTAGCAGTTAAATATTGTAGCATCTTTCAAAATGTAGATCTCAAACTCCCATATTTTTGAGTACGTAAGTAGAGATACGTACTGGCTTCTTTTAAATGCTAGTTAGTATTTTTAAGATTTTCAAATCTGTTTGAGCTCCTTTGCCTTTGGTATAATGTAACTCTACAATCAGCCGCTGTCTTGCAGTGCCCAACATCTAAACTTTAGGATAATAATCATCAATTATTACTAATGAACGAATGAAATGTAAGAGAGAATTTTTATCTGAATGTGTTTATTAAGAAACTATCAACGTATAAGTAAGGGATATTATACATTAAAGTATAATTTTATTTCTGTAGGGCCAAACACAGCAGCAGCAATATTGCCAAAGTGTCTCATTGCCAGCTGTCTGGATTTTATAGTCAAATTAGATGTCTATATAATCCACTCTAGTAAAACTGCTGAACAAACTGAAAATCTTACCTACAATTTCAGATATGCTATATGGCCATTGTCTTCTGGTTTTAATACAACTCCTATTACATGCATTTTTCTAATCAAAACCCCAGCAAAAAATTGCTAATATTATAAATCCTAGCTTTTAATTAATAAAAGTTAATATTTTGGGGAGACTGCTTGTTGAGTTAAAGGGGAGGGAGAGGGCAGTACCTAGAATGTCACTTGTATTTATTTTAATTATTTTTTGTAAACAAAAACTGCCTAATAATGTCAGGAAAATATATATATTACATAAAAAACCCCATAATACAGCACTCTCTAAGGCTTTGCCATTAATGGCAAGGTCAAATGTGGTACTTTTTGCTCCATTGATTCAGAGATTCGTGACCCAAGTGAGGTCATTGCTTATGCACAGAGCACAATTAAATCAAGGTTAGACAAGCAGGATTCTTTGGTACAAGATAGTGTGCCAGCAGATTACATAGTACTAGGAAATTTGCATTTGAATCATGCTTGATGAGGATTCTTTGTTCACTTTCAGGAGTGAAAAAAAATGTGTAAGTTTATCACTGTCATTAATTCTGTTTACAGAAAACATGTTAATACCCAAAATGTCCACCTGAAATCTAAGGGTGATTTTACGTGTACTCCTATAAACAAGAAACAAACAGAAATTGCTTTGTTCAGTGTTTTATGTCTTGTTTACGCTCTTTCAAGATAGCTTTAATGTAACAAATGAGTTAGAATAACTTCACAAGCAACGTAAATATTCCTTGTAATCAGATTTCGGCATAAAACTTAAAGGTTCCTTTCCCATGATAAAAATTTTCTATCTTAATCTTTCAATAAGCACATAGTGTGCAGTCCTTCACATATAAGCTTAAATAAATACAAGGCCATAATTGAAGTACGACATTTAGAGACTGGAGTAAAATAATATCATCTGATGTCAGAAAATTACCAATATACGGTCTATTTTTCCCTAACCAAAACCATTGTAACTGTAATACAAGGCTGATATTTCACTGAGTAAAATAATTAATTGGAAGCTTTCCACCTGAATTATTTACTGAATGCTGTCAATGTGTTAGTGCATTTAAGCTCCCAGAAGACTACTGAAGCACAAGGTCCACGGATCAAAGGCACAACATTCAAACAATGCATGTAGTTTCTTCCAAGCGTATTCATGTTTCTTGGTTTGTGAAAAGGCATCATGGAAAAAGCTAGTTTTGAGAAGTGACCTGGAAAAAAAAGGAGGAGTATCCATCAAGTACACAAGTGGGAAGGTCACAGAGAGGATGTAGACATGTCAGCAATGTGGCCAGATTTGGAGAGAGCTGGACAAGGCACAGGACAAGTATTTGAAACCCAAGGCTATACCATGAATGCAAACTGGGGTCACTTCAAGAAGTCAGTAGATTATAGTCACAACCCAAAAAAAAAAAAAAAATCCAGCAAATGTAGTTTATGTGATTGTGAGGCATAGCTCCACATTTTTACAACATTCATTGCTGTTTACTGTTCACTATAATAGTAGCCATTGATTCAAACATGCCGCGTTGATGCAAGGATGGCACGGTCTAGTAACATCATTTATATTTACTTAAGTATATCGCACCGGGTCCCTGAGACCTTGTTCAGTGCCTCAGGAACACAGTAACTGCCTCAGAGAGCAGATTACCTGTTCATTGAGTCCAGAACCCTGTGTATGACAATAGCTCCAGGTCTTTGAGAGGGAAATAGAAATTCTTTGCAAATGATGCAGGTCTGAGCTTGCAAACGTCCCTCCGCAGTCTGAATAACAGGACGTGGTCTGAGACAGTTTAATTATGTTCTGTATCTTCAGCCTACTTTTATTCAGATTTCCATTAACATCTATTATACTACTTGAGCATCTGTATGTCTGAAATTGTCTTGTTCTGAACAGAAAATAAATCTTTTGTCAGATTAATCCTTTCGAGCCTACTACCATTTCCAGCTGCAAAGCCACTCCTTTCCCCCTCCCTCATCTGATCTTAGGCCTGGAAGATACTACGTGTGGTACTGGCTCGTCAGAAATATGACTATATCCATACATACATGAAAATTTTTAACAGTATTGGTGGGATTTCAGAAGAGACTTTTTCTTAGGACCATGGGATAATTCAAGGTGGAAAGGGTCTGAGGAGCCCTGTAGTCCACCCTCCTCCTTATAGCTGGTTTAACACTATTCAAACTAGGTTGTTCAGGGCTTTTTCTAGTCAGGTCTTGGAAACATTTGAGGATGCAGAATGCACAACCTCACTGGCAAACCTTTTCCAGTGCTTAACTATTCTCCTTGGGAAAGGTGTTCTTTATGCCAAATCTGTACCTCCCCTGTCGGCATTATGAACATTGTCTCCTGTTCGCCCACAGAATAAAGAGGTTGGTGCTGTCTTCTTGTAATCTCTTCTTTGGTGTCATCAGGCCGCTGTTGGGTGTCCCCAAAGGCATCTGCTCCAGGCTGATCAAGCCCAGCTCCCCCAGTGTTTCCTTGAGGGGCAGGTGCTGCCCCAGCCCCACCATCTTGGTGGCCTCCCTTGAACAACCCAAAGTTCCTAGAACTGTTCCCAGAAGTTCTCCAAAGCTCCCAGAAATTGTTCTCAGAAGGCCAAGAAGATGTAGAAGCAGTGCTTTGACTGCTGAGGAAACTGCAACTTCCACCAGTGAATGGCCGCCCAAGCCGTGTCCCAGACCCCCTGCATGTGCCCTGTCATGTGAACCGCCACGCTATCTGCCGGGTCCCTGTTCGCAGTCCCCTAGATTGCTGCACTCCCTTAGAGTCAGTTAAATTGCAAATGAAGGCCAGACATTGCACGTCCCCCTCTGCACTAGGCCTGTCCCCACCAGCAGGTCCCTTTGTATAAGACTGGGACGTGTCTCAGATGCCTCCAGGCCATATTTCACCTAGCTCACGGGTGCCATCACCACCTCTGCCCAACCACTCTCCTCGCTGGTTTGCTGACTACTTCTGGTAACAACCTAGAGCAGGCCTGGAGTGATTTACACTTCTGTGTGAAGGGTTTGTAGTCTCTTATTCAGACCACTATACAGAAGTACAGGCTGTCAGTTCTTGATTTTTTAAATTCTGATTGGCAACTGTGCTCAGAGACTTGATACTGAACATTGGAGGGTTACGAACGACGTTAGTGTAAAAGAATAAATTCTGAATACTCATTCTGACCCAGAAATGGAGCATTTATACTTGCTGATATTGGGCGTGAGAAAGGCCACATCCTAAAACCTCATTTTCTCAGGCACATCAGAAAATTAACATACATAGAGCACTGACTGCTCAGTTAAGGTGAATGTATCCATAAAATTACTGTCCATGTAGAAAGTTACCCTTCTGAAAGTTTTTTTAGAATTTCTATAGTTCTGTTGGATGAACAACATACAGTAAAATTATCAAATTATTTTACAGATTATCTTCCATTAGCTCATCATGTTCGTGCTTGTACAAATACATATTAGCCATCAAAAATGTATACAGAGCATACATGCTTACCTAAAATTTCCCACAGCCTCTGTTAATCAGACACTACCTCAAAATGTCCGACCGAAATAGGTTGGTGACACTTAAACAGCAAACTATTTTAAATTGATTAGGTGTTTTCTCCCCAAAAAAAGCTTAAAGGAATGTTCTCCTCTGTTTTGTTTGGGTTGGTTGTTTTTTTTTCTTCTACTTATAAATCATACCAAAACTCTAGGATATTAATTGGAGAGAATAAAGAAAAGGAATTAGCAGTTTTGAACGCTCTTGAAACCTGCATTTAACTGACTAGTCTTAAGAGCTTCTTTGCTTTATACAAGTAACATTGTCCTTTGGTTTAATTTGTGCTGTTGATTCACAAAACTGATACATTTTGTGACATAAATGTACAACTGCCGTTAAGCAAAGTACGTGAGATGACCGCATAAATGTAGAACACTCAAAACTTTAAAACAACCACACAAAAATTAGTGTATTATGAATTCTTATTAGTGTCCTGCTTTAGTTTGATAATGGAAAAAAAAAATCAGGGTAACTAATTTCAGTGTTGCTCTGTGTGCTTAAGTTCACAGAATGGTTCCCTGCTTTGCTGGCTGAAGAGCGTTTTACAATACTGTTGTTATATATGTAATAAACAGCCAAGGTCAAGGTAATGAAAGTAGGTATGCAGATGTTATTGTCCTGCTAAAACATAAAGAAGACGACTATCAATAGAGGCCCAAGTTGATTATATCTTGACATTTTTTACAGATAATAGTTAAATATTAATAATATCCTGCAATTCGGCAGCACCTTTTCCCACAAACTCTTGCAATTGCAAAATATACATTTCCCCTAACTGTAGTCTTCTTTGGGCTGGTATTTTTTGCATTGCAGAATGAGTGAACAAAAGCAAAGTAACTGTATCTGACTCACAAAAAAATAGTCAATATATGAGCTAGTCATAGATTGAAAGATTCAAATAGATGCCCAGTCTGCTTTTGGCAATTAATCAAGTTGTCTTCAGCACTGCTGTGGTTCAGTGAGGACTGTCCCTGTTGCTTTTAAAATGTTAGCAGTATACCCACCCGTATTGTTGAATGAGGAAATACGAGTTTATGAAAACGCTACACTATTTTATAATCTGTTGTTTCAGAGCCAGAACAAGTTAGCAAACACTATTCTGAAAGCCATGTTGACATTATCAATGTTGCTGATAAAGAAGCCCACAAATGAAACAAAGCCAGCTTGGCCAGGGCTTCGGCTCACTCTGCCAAGAGGAAAAGTACACAAGAGCCCAAACATCGTACCCGGGGCTCTGAGCAGGCAGCAGAGTAGTGCTGGCCATCGGGACAGTGTCGGCGCAGAGTCTCCATTCACCTTTACTCTGGGTCTTGTGCTGGGATTCCCTCACCCTCTGAAAAACGACAGCATCAGCCAGGCTAAAGACACCACCTGGACAATGGCTTTATGCCATCAGTCTGTGGACAATAAGGATGTCAAAAAGCAGGAAAAACCTGCTTAGAATAACACTTGTTTCCGTAAAAAGCGATTTGATTTTTTTTTCTGCTGTGGATGTGGCACCAGTTGTTGGCTCTTCTTCTGTTCCTGGCGGACGCCAGGAGCCAGGCCACACTTAGCTCGCATTGCTCCAGTGTGTGGGTAGGAGACAGTCCTGTTCATCTCCGTAGCCAGCTCTAGGGATGTCCTTCACGTGGCACTTCTTTTAATATTATTGAAAAAATAACACATATGCTCAGACTAGATATAAGGAAGACATTTTTTACAATGAGGGTGGTGAAACACTGGCACAGGTTGCCCAGAGAGGTGGCAGATGCCCCATCCCTGGAAACGTTCCAGGTCAGGTTGGACGGGGCTCTGAGCAACCTGGTCTAGTTGGAGACGTCCTTGCTCACTGCAGGAAGAGTGAGCAACATACCTACCAATATTAGGCAACATAAACCTTGGTCCCTACCATTTCTATTTCATTTCTCTGTTGGAAAAAAGAAGAAAAAAAAGAATGTTCCCTGTCTTTAAGAGAATCCAGAGTCCAGACAGATTTATGAATCACCTTCTCAAATACTTCCCTTATAGTTTCCTGCTCAGAATACCTGAGATTTTGGAAATCAATATTAGTGCCTAAAAACCCCCACTAAATCCAAAGGCAGTCAAGGATAACTGCTAATCGCTGCTGCAAAGAGGCAGCTGGCTGGGTGGGAAAAGCGTCAGCCAGAAGATCAGGTAAAAGAGAAAGAAGGAAAGCAAAAAAAATACTTTTTCACCCACTCAGAAGAAGGTGGTAAGAGGCAAAAATTGTAGTGACCACAACAAACGCGCGTATAGCAGGAGTTTTCTGTCTTTGGCAGGTACTACTATTAGTGGCTAAAAGCTGCTTCTAAACCTCTCCTGGCCCTATTTTCCTTTCTACAAAATTGAGTCATGTTTTCACATTTTCAAATGTGAAATGTCAGTTTACGAAAACTAGAATGTAAAAGTGATAATTGTTACTGTTCTTTATGGGAGCAGTATTTTTATTGGAGTGGTTAATGGGGAGGGAAAAACTTTTTCTAAGGTCACAGGAAGACTGAACAGTGAAAAAAGAATGAGTAACCATAAATAAAATATAATGGTTTGTTCATGAGAGGTGGCAGATGGCATAGGACTTACTTGCCTATGTAAGTCTTATGGAAAACAGAAAACAATTCCTTTTGTTTTCCGGAACAATAGAAAACAATAGACTAAACAACAAATGCACTATGTGAGGTAAGAAAATATGCAATGTGAGGAAACCCTTCTCAATTTCAAAGAGATACCTGAAGGAAAATTTGTCTAAAATGAGGCCTAATAAGTTATAAGCACAGACAATTTGGTTCCTCTCAGCATCAGATCCCCTGCGCAGGCCAACACTAGAAAGAAAAGAAAACAAGTACAAGACAGCCCAACAGCTCAGATTGGGATATTCAGACAACTCCTAAATAAACAAATAAGCAGATAGGGTGGGAATTATGGAGGCAGTCTGATATGGGGATTTTCACAAAAGGGAGATGTTGCACAGCAGTGTGTGATGACTGAGCCTGTACATGGACATAATACATTTGTAGCTGTTCGGGCTTTTAGTATGCTTTTTGTGACTCTTCCAGATAAAAGCACTACTCACATTTGAGAAATATCTACCAATGCTACTAAATATTTTGATCACAAGAGCCTAAGTGGAGCATCAGAGCGATACTGATATTCTGGCAGACACAGAGATGAAGGCATGACCTGGTTAACAGCAATCATATTGTTTTGTTTCATGCTGCTTCTCAAAATGGAGTGAAAAGGTAAGTGACCTAAGACTGATTGGTGCAAAAATAGTAAAGTGGGGATGGGTGATTTGATTTCTATCTGTGCAACGCTCCATTAAGAAAACAGAATGCTTCATTGTATGTGTATTGCCTACCCCGCTTCCAAAGCAGTCAGCATTGCTCTTACTCACAAATATGTACCTTGCAAATATTTATAACTTACCTACCTAGCTGTCTCATTCAATCCTTCAGTCAGTGTTATCGGATCCAAAGAGTTTGCCAGACTAAGTTACCACCAAGAAACAGTGAAACCAGCAGCTCTAATACAGCAGCTGAGAACACACCATATCGTTTGACCTAAAAAATACACATTTTAGTGAATAAGAGTTCCACAGAAAAGCCCAGTGTCCAAAATCACAAAACATAGCCTGCCAAGCTCTCCAAATCACGCACTTAGCCATACTTAAACATCTGTTTCGCCTCGTAGATTAATAAGACAAGGGCATATTGTTTTTCTGGTTGGTGAAAATGAACAGGGGCACCTGCCCAAGCATTGTATATATGTTCATACTGTGTAAATGATTATGGAGGTACCACCACAGCTTATTCAGGTGTAATCAAAATAGCACGACCTATCCAGCTGGTGCCAATAACGCTGAAGACAAGAGAGCGACGGCTGCCAAGAGGGCCAACGTTAGTTACTAGGTGCTGCTGAGTACGCTAGACCTTTACTACATACGATGTTTGCAAGTTGTTTACGCTCAAGAGAACTAGATGAAACCTGGATTTTTTTACAGTGTAGTACTAGCTGCTGTGTGGACTCACGCTCAGCCTGGCAATGGTCTGAGGATTAAAACATAGGAGCAGATAGGCCAGAGCTTTTCCAGTTAACGCTACTGATGCCCAGGAGAGAGGAATGTCTACGTGTCCTGGAACCCTAAGTCCCCCTCCCCTCGCTCTGATAGTCTCCCACCTTTTCTAGTCAATTGCCCAAACTGTAATTGGTGTGCGGGGTCAGGTAAATCCTGGCAGGGCTCATGACCTTGGCCTTCAAACTGATGGAACTGGTGGTACTCCTGCAGAACCAGGCTGCTCCAGGAGGCAGAGAATTGCCTTCTCTTGGAATGGTACCTCTGCCTTTGCCCATGGATAACAAGTGAGCTGATCAGCCCATTCTTAGAAGATCTGGTGGATGGCTGTACAGCATTTTAGCTGTAGCTCACAGCACAATATGTGAAGACTAGTGACATATTTAAAAATTAAGAAAGTTAAAGCATAAGGTCAACAGTAACAAAAACCAAACCTAAATCAATAAAAAAAACAAACCCCAAAAAACTCCCCCAAAAAAATAACAAAGTAGGGACACAGTATTTTGATCATAAAGAGTGTGTCTTTGGCATACTTGAATCTTACTTTTATGACTAATGAGAGACGAGGGCAAGAACACATATAATTATTTTGCCACACAGCACGTCTTTTTAAGATTTGAGCCTATGTAATAAAAGACCTACTAACCAGCACCGTGTCACTTATCAGATAAGAGGATATGACTCAGATGAGACTTATGGAAAAGATGCTGAAAGTAACAGATCCTTAATTTGGTCAGATGTACAAATGGAAAAAAAAAATAATTCTAATGACTCCCAAACTACCTTTCTCAGATTCAAAACTGGAAAACTTGACAGGCTCATTTTATCTTCTCAGTGTTCAAAACACCTACAGATTCTTATAATTACACACATGCAGACAGACTGCAAAACCGGCTAGGGTTAACATTTGTTGAATTGATGACTTTCACAGCTTCTGCTGTGAACGTAATTTAGTTTGCTTGTTTTATGGTTTTTGCCTGCAGTCTAACCAGGTTATTTTTCGGGTGGCTAATAGAATGAAGGAGATAGTAGATTGCAAAAGCATTTCATCTCTAAGTTTTGGAAGGTCTTGCCATTCACAAGTTGAATACGTAACCAAGGAATTTTGGAAGACAATGTGCAATAACTGATATTGCACACTCTGAAATCTTGAAGGGCAGACAGAATTTGGCAGATTAGAGTATATTTTGTGCAAATCTCCAGTAATAAAAGCTCTTTTTCACTACACGGGAGCTCAGGCATAGGCAGCAGTTCTCAGAACAAAGCTATCTTATGGGCACAACTGAAGTGAGGCAGTTTGCATAAAAATTAGTACTCCCCTTATCTTTTCTTTACTGTCAGTATTTAAGTCCTTACAGATTGCTCAAGATTTTATAAAGCAGAAAACACATCCTGTTCAGTAATATGTCTACTGATCTATATGTGCAGTCTCAGCCTGTGAAAAAAAAATTGTTTTTTCTGGTGGTTTCTGTCACAGGACTCTTGCAAGCTAAAAGAATTTCAGTTCTCTAATGCACAATTTAACTTATAGAAGTGTGCAATAACAAAAACAGGTCATGTGTGTGAAGAAGAAGCAAAAGAAGAAAAAAATTCCAACTATTTCCTTTGGCAAAAGAAGGGAAAGGAGTAGTAAACTCCCTGTTAAGCCACAAAAGACTCTTTAATATAAGTATTAAAAAGGAAAAGATGCATACAATATTTCTGCACTTTGGGAAGTAACTTACAAAAATCAACTGAAAAAGGCAATAATCATTTACAATGTCAGAGAACCTATTTCTTATTATTTAACAATACTACTAAATCTTTAGCTCGATCATCTATTTCTCAATAACTCAATCAGATATTTAAGACACCCCTTTAATGGATCTCTTTTGGAATTGTCTTTAAACTTACTTGCTTCTAAATTCACCTTTAAAAAAGTCAACCAATAATGAAATATTAATATTAATATGATTCATAGTCATAAATAATTCTGCAAACTCAAGGTTCATCAATCACAGTTGCCATTAATTAATTTGGTAGCTCATTTCTTCCCAGGAGTTCAATTACACAATTTTAATTTCTTACTTTCACAATGCTTTTCCATTCTGGAAAAGGGAAGAGGTGTGAACTTTTCTTCCAGTCCGTGTCAAATATTGGTGATCCTTTCCTCATTCATTGAGGCAGTAGAAAACAGCTCTGCTAATATTATCTTGAGGCCTAATTCTCCCAGAACAAGGATCTTCACCATCTGGATGGCTCACAGATTCTGAACAACACAGAGTGAAATCAGACCATTGGGTTTCACCTGAATAACCAGATACAGCCAGCAGAATTTAACGGAGCCGTATTCAGAAAGAATGAGATTTTTCTGGTTATGCATTAATAGATCTCTTTCCTTTTGACATATTGAGTTCTAACCTCCCTCTCCTTTGTGTTCCCCTATTAGATATACATCTACCCTTACATTTTGTTTCTGGACAGAAAATAGAATATTGCTTTTTCTAGCAAACTGTATACAACAAGTACTGTTGAAAATGGATTTGTAATTCAATTTTTACTCAGAGATGTTTTTAAAATCAAAAGAAGCACTCAATATTTCTTACTTTTTCAGAAAATCAAAGGAGCAGTCAACAACTCCTATGGCCACCAGCTAGCTTCAGAGACACAAAAGCAAATAATAATTTAGCACGTACAAAAGCATCTAACTGCTGGAGCACATTTTGGAGAGATACCTAGGTGAGAATCATTGAATACAGATTCAATGAAGGATGCACTAGGCTAATTTTGGGACAGACAGAATAACAAATAATAAGGCTGGACCAGCAGTGTTAACGTGAAAATACTGGGAATAGATTTCTACGTTAGAACTCTGCCCCATTGTTAAACCAAACATAAGCACCCTAATAAAACTTTGAAGTGAAATAAAGTTTCTGGGGATATTTTCTATCTTCTTACAATTTCCTTAAGTCCCCAAATCACCAGGAAGGCATGACTTCAGTCACAAAAGTCTATTAGTGCTGATTTAGACCTGGCCGTTCTGGCACTTGTACTCATATTCCCCACGCTGTATGGAAACCACAGGGTGGATGTGTGCCGCGGTATCTCTCCCAGTCCTAGTTTCTGAATCATACTGTGGCTCCCTCCCTGCCCACACTCCTTTTTCTTTCCAGTAGAAAAAGTGACTCCAGTGAGTCATGGTATGTGGTCTTATCCATGAACTCAGGATGTCTCTAGGCCACACAGAAGAACCTGGAAGATTATTCTGGACCCCACAGGTTACGTGTATCTTGGCTGATCAGCAAATCAACCTCTCGCCGTAGCCTGATCCAGCTCCCTCTATCTGACAGCTTGAATGCTATACCCTATGCTGTCGACTTGACACAGAATTCCTTCAGGTGGAATAACAGACATCTGATGGCAAAGCAAGAAATTCTCCATCAGGGTGATACTGTGGCAATTCGTTTTGTAATGTATTGCAATTCTACCTATCCTAGGATATATATCTGTATATGTAGCCTAAATATATGTATTATATGCTTATATATATAAACTGTGTAAATATGTTATAAACAATATAATCTCTTTAAATAAATACAAGTTTTCATTTATCTCCATTCCAGTGTATCTAGTAGCCTTGCCCACCTGTTAGGTGTTAGGTCAGTCACAGAACCACAGAATTGTAGAGTAATTTAGGTTGGAAGGCACATCTGGAGGTCACCTAATCCAAGCCACTGAACTTGTACAGTTGAGTTTTGAACACCCCAAAGGATGGAGATCCTACAGCCTCTCAGAGCAAACTGGTATTTAAAAAATAAAAAGACTGACTGGAATTTCCCATGTTGTAGTTCATGTTCATAGCCTCTCTTCTTGTTGCTGTGCACCTCCGAGAAGAATGTGACTCTGCCATCGTGATATCCTCTGATCAGGTAATTTTAGACACCAATAAGGTTCCTCCTTTGCTTTCTCTTTTCCAGGCTGGACATGACTTGCTCAGTTTCTTCTTGTAGGTTCTGTGCTCCAGCCCCCTGATCAGTGTGGTGGCCTGCACTGGACTCTTTCCAGCACATTCATGTCTTATTTGTACTGGGGAGCCCAGAACTGGACACAGAACTCCAGAAGTGTCTCACCAGGACAGAAGGAAGGACCATTTCCCTATACCTGCTGGCTACACTCTCATGCAGCCCAAGATGATGTTGGCCTTCTTTGCTTCAGGGGCACATTGCTGGCTCCCGTTCAGTTTGTTGTTCAACAGGACCCCAGGTCCTTTTTGCATAGTCCCTCCCCAGAGAGGCAGCCCCCAGGCTGACTTGTCGCACCGGGTTATTCCATCCCTGCAAGGCTGTATCTCACAAGGTCAGGCTGCTTTCAGGACCTGTCCCATATTTTCCTGTCAGTTAGGGGACCACTTCATGCACGTACCTTGACCTGGTTCTGGTTGGACTGTTTGTGTGTCTGTGTGAGAATACGGTCTTTTTATTTTCTATTCATCCTGAAATGAAATATTCAGCAAAATACAAACCCTTAAGGCAAGACGTCCTTATAATACCTCCCATAAGGACAATGCCATTCACAATTTTTTTAATGAGGTAGTGTTGCTTTTGGTTCTGATCGATCAATGAATCTTCCTGTTTTTTCATCAAATATTTCATAGAATCATAGAATGGTTTAGGTTGGAAGGGACCTTGCAGATCACCTATTTCCATCCCCCCTGCCATGGGCAGGGACACCTCCCACTAGACCTGGTTGCTCAATGCCACATCCAACCTGGCCTTGAACACTTCCAGGGACGGGGCATCCACAGCTTCCCTGGGCAACCTGTTCCAGTGTTTCACCATCCAGGGGAAATGAAATTATACACAAGTTCTGATGGGGTATTCATCCTTTTGTATGAAGAGAGCAAAGACATTTAGAAAATTCTCCAGTTTGTTCAGGACATTGGCGAGAAAAGGAACCAAAAAGAATAGATTTCTAGTTATTATTTCAGCAAATAGATATCACTTAATGAATATTCCTGGTTCTGTGATTTGTGAAGAAGTTTTCTGGAGCTCAGTCTACATCCTCAGCTCCCAGTATGCTTTGGTAAAAGATTCCAGATCTGCTACCAGTTTGGACAGATGTCCTTTTTTTTTTTCCCCCTTTTTTTCTCCTCATCAATAAAACATATAGTACTCTTTTAGAGAGTAATCCACCCAGACAGTCACTGGAAAAGGAAAAAACCCATAACTTCCATTACAGTACGTGTATTTTTTCAATATGTATTGTGACCTGGCCACATGATCACTGGTCTATAAGTTATGTTGCCATAACCAGCAGGCTGCTTTCCCACATCTCTAAGTGGGTGAGCTGTAACAAAGGATTTACACCATGGAAGATTTAAAATGAAAAGGAAACTACGCCCTCCAACAAAGTTTTGGGGTGGTTTTGTTCAGATCAACTTTGACACAATCACTTACAATATGAAAGTGCAGTTTCTAGTGAGACTAATTTATTGTCTCTCTAAAATAAGAAGGTCAGTCTAGGAAAAAAACTAGTGTCACTTCACAATTGCCTCAAACTGTCACAAATTCAAAACTCAGGCCATGGTCTATGCTGAACCATTACCAGACTGAAAGGAAAACAAGGAAAATCTTCAGGTCTGCTCTCTGCTACGTTTCCTTACTGTTACGATAGACTAAATTACATCTTGATTACTTGTTCCTTGTCCTCATAATTCTTGCATTCTGGATTGTACAGGACTTGAGAGTGATAAATATATATATAAAAAAAACCCTGAAAGCCTTAATTCATGGTTTTAATTTTCTCCTTAAAAATTACTTTCGATTCTCCTGTCCAGCTCTGTCCTGCGCAGCACCTGTATCTACTGAGTCACTATGTCACATCTTTAATGTCAGTCACCATTTAAAAAAAAAAACAACTGCTGCTTTTGCACAGGTCAGAACAGCAGTTCTAGTGCTGTGACCTGGTTCTTATTTGGGTAATTGCATTCTGTACTATTTGAAAGCTTTTTACTGTTCTGGTAAAATGGAACATTCTTCATATCCTTTTGAATGACTGCTAACGCTTTGGAACATTTACTGACTGAGGTTTATACCAGAGATAGAAACCTTTTCTGATGAGCGAAGTCCTGCATTAGTAACCGAAAGCATGTTAAATATATCAGTCTATGAGACTGGCCTAAATATAAGTCCATATCATTTTCTGTTTTAAGACTGATTTGGTATTTATGCCTTGTTTACTCAAAAACTACTTTTGCTTTGATTTTGTAATGACGCCCAAAGCAGACACCTGCGACTCCAATTCAGATTTACTTTTGGATCAGACATGGTAGCTTTGGTCATGTTCATTTTCCCTTTATAATTAGACACAAGAAAATTAAAGTGTTTTGTAAACAACATCATATATTATCCTGGAAATTGCAGCACTTCATTTTCCAGAATATATATTACTTTTAGATAACTGTCATATCAAACACATCAGCTTCTCATCATGCTTTTTATTTTCTGTCTGTTGGGATAGAGCACCTTTGCACAAATAAACAATCGACCACTTTTCTTCACTTAAAAATCAGGACTGAGCATTGTGTTCTGAAAGACCAGAGGAAAAGGAGTGAGGTCAGAAAACAAATATGCTAAAGAGATGGAGGAAACACAGTTCCTCACAGAATGGTCATGCAACATATTCAGTCCAGGGTTCCAGACTAAAGGAAAAGATGCCATTTACTGATAATAAAGATGTACAAATATATGAACAGCTATGAAGTCAAAAGCTTGGTTTATATTTTTAACCTTAAATGTTCCCTGCTTCGCTAGAAGATTTTAACTTACCAAATTGGCATATATTGCTCATGTATTCTGAATATGAGATTTGGGACTAGAAGGGAAATTTTCTTCTAACTTAGAGAGGAATGATACAGTTTGGACATCACTGGGTAGAGTCAGGGTAGTAGCATTTCTTAAATCCAAAGTATTAATTTTGGGGGGTGGAGTGTTATGCATTTTTAAAGAAAATTATGTATTATACAATAGATATGTGTATATAATTTATAAAAATTAAACAATATTTCTGAATATTTTTATATTAAAATTATACATCCCCCTCCCACCTTTCCCCCCACACCTCTCAAGTGGATGAACCACAAAGCAGGGACTGGGGGAGCAAAGTCCCTCCTACTCGAAGAGAAGGTCAGGTTCGTGACCACCTGAGGAACATGAACATACGGAAGTCTATGGGACCTGATGAGATGCATCCCAGAGTCCTAAGGGAACTGGATGAGGTAGTTGCCAAGACACTCTCCATTACATTTGAAAAGTCATGGCAGTCAGGCAAAGTCCCCGGTGACTGGAAAAAGGGAAACATTGCACCCACATTTAAAAAGGGTAGAAAGGAGGACCCTGGGAACTACTGACCTGTCAGCCTCACCTCTGTGCTTGGGAAGATCCTGGAACAGATCCTGGACATGGACCTGTTGGAGCAGGTCCAGAGGAGGGCCACGAAGATGGTCAGAGGGCTGGAGCACCTCTGTTATGAGGACAGGCTGAGGGAATTGGGGTTGTTCAGCCTGGAGAAGAGAAGGATCCAGGGAGGCCTTATAGCAGCCTTCCAGTAGATAAAGAGGGCCTACAGGAAAGATGGGAAGGGACTGTTTGTCAAGGAGTGTAGTGCTAGGATGAGGGATAATGGCTTTAAACCAAAAGAGGGTAGATTTAGACTAGATATAAAGAAGAAATTTTTTATGGTGAGGGTGGTGAAACACTGGCACAGGTTGCCCAGAGAGGTGGTAGATGCCCCATCCCTGGAAATGTTCCAGGTCAGGTTGGACGGGGCTCTGAGCAACCTGGTCTAGTTGAAGATGTCCCTGCTCATTGCAGGGGGTTGGACTAGATGACCTTTAAAGGTGCCTTCCAACCCAAACTGTTCTATGATACTGTAAATGTCCTATTCATTCATTGATTTGTATACTATTAGGAACTGAGATTACATCCTATCTCAGACAGAATTTGTATCTAATCTGTTTATTCAGATTTGTATGCTAATTTTAGCAGATTTTTGGTGGACTGTTTATTGGAAATGTGGCAGAAATCTAGCAGTTCTTCATTTCAGTGATGAAGAACAGGACAAACAGCCTATGACAAAGCAAAGCCAGCCAGGCTTCTGTCTCTGCAGCAGAGCATCCTACTGGAGCCCAAAATGTACTCAAGGCATTTGTGTCACTGCCAGACCTTCTCCTTTCTTTTCATCGCTTCCTTCATCCTTCCTGCCACCCGCTACCACCCCTCTGGGGACACTTCTGGTAACCTAGTTCCTACGTCATTAATCTGTTTTTCCATGATCAGTGATAATTTTTTTTTATTTTATTTTATGGCAAACAGCACTACAGATAGCACCTCACTATGCAGTGGTTTTGTCATTACATTTCACCTTAAAGTGAAAGTGTAACTATTATTTTTTAGCCTAAGGAAATAATGAGGCAGCAGAAGAAGTCATGAGAAAATCACACCCTCCGATATCCCTGTAGGAGGCTTTATGGACAGAATTTCAAAGCCAGCATTCTGGAGATTAATTTTAGGGCAGAATGATTAACAGCTGTAGCAGGTGTCCAGAGTTGTGATTAAAAAGAACATCTTCCTTGCATGTATCAATATTTCTACAACAAACTACACCATCATCTTAACATTCATCTTTTGTGCTAGATGAGATTAACCGAATCTCTTTTTCTGTAAGAGGTTTTCAGGATGCTTTTAGTTTTGTTTAATACTTAACATAGAACTCATCAATGGTTCTGATTAATGACAGATGCCTCCAGGGATCACAACACGAGCAACTACAACTAATAACAGAATTAACTAGGCTATTTGACCCAGGAATATTTTATCGAGAGTTTTTTAAAATCAAGGACTGGACAGTCTGTGATCTTCACTGATATGAACAAATTTGCTTCTTTGGAGTTAGACTAAGCACAAGGAACCAGGTCTTTTATGTCTTTCAATATCTAGTTAAGGGACTCATCTTCAAACTGTCATGTCAGGTGAACCCATAGTTTGTATAACTTGGAGGCTTCACTCTGTAGCAAATAATAATGTTTTCCCAATCTGTTAAACAGACCAGAATTTACACCAGTTCAGTTTAGACAGCCTTCTCATCCCATTTAATTAACGTGGTGACATCTTACTTTTCATATTCCATACAAGTTTCACTACTGATTTCATTCCATTCGTAAAGGGCATGTACTGATATTAAATTTCAGTGATGAAATTTAATTTGCTCTGATTCACTTAAGAAGCTGAGTAGCCATCGTGTCTCAGGGATATACCTTCCCTTTGCTTTCTGTTCGTTAGTAGCCCATGTCCGCATCAGTGCCTAGCAGGCTTGTGCCTTAACTCTGTGGCTTAACTTAACTGGCTCTTTTATTAGGGAATAGTGAGTAATAAATTAAAATCTGCTGAGGTTTAAATTGAGTGTATGGCAAATCTCCACTTCTGGGTTCCTTCAACACCTTTTTACCACTCTCAATACAGGGTCATGCTCCCTTTCACCAGAATTTGGAATAACTTAGCCCTTTTCCATTAGTCAAATGTGAAACACGGGCTTCATCTGGCACCTTGAGAGCCGTTTACTATCAAGACAAATATCCAGACCCAAAGGAACAAATGTGAGTCTTCTAGGCTTCTGGGGAAACAATGACCTGGCATTTATTATCCTTAAACAATATGTTTTAAAGGAACTTCAGAACTGGGATAATGAAAGAATATTGCTGTCTTGACAGCTCACAGGCCACTTTCCTTCACATTTCAGCATTTCTACTGTAGAACGGACTAATTTGTGGACCCTTCGTAGCTAATCCACAAACACTCCATTCTTCACCACGCAGCTAAATTTGTCACATACATGCTTATCTGTCTCGTTCTCTACAAATTACGAAAAACACTACCTTGCCACACCACGTGATAATAATCTCATTTTAATTTAATCAAGTAAGAGTTATTTTCAACAGCACACTTGCACTCTGCTGTGCAGCAATAATGCAGGCCTCTTACCTGCTTCCTCAGATTTCCCTTATACCACATGCCCAGTGATGAAGATTGAAGCCTGTTTAACCATTAATAAATGAATTTAATTTCTGGAAATATTAATTGAAGACAAACACAGTTTTGCCTAAAGTTCTTAAAAGAAACAAAAAAAAAAAAGAAAGTAAATCTTCCTCTTGATAACAATTTTCCTCAAACAGAACTGTATATGCCAAAAGTTATTATTTAAAATTATCTTATCCAGTGAGAAAATTGTATCCATTAAATATAAACACAGAGAACACTGTAAAACATGATCTGCAAAGCCCAGCCAAGAACTTGAACACGCAGCAGAGAGAAAGATAAGAGTTATTTCAACACTGACAAAAACCTGAAAAAATATTTTGTTACAGTAATGTATTTTATGATGAGACAGAAAGACCAAAAGGATCTTTAGATGAAAGCTTGGTAGCAATGTAAAATTATATACTTGGTTGAAACTGCAAAATGACTACCCACCTAGAAGAGGTCCCATATTTGCACATGCACAGATTTTTTATACATTTTTAGGAAAATTGATTTTTCACAAACATTCCTGTTTTCAACAAGCAAATCATTCATGCATAGGTAAGATATTAACAATTACACAATACAAATTCCTTATATTCTACCTTAAGGAATTTTGGTTCTCATAGTAATGAGTAACTATAGCACAATTTGATTTAGCTGCTGTTCAATTCAGTGTACTTTAACCAAGTAAATTGGTCAATTTTTCAAAGAAAATACCGTGAGAAATTATCATCTGTTTGTGACGGTGTCATGAAGAAGAAAATGGGTAATTTCTGATTTTAAAGAATTTAATGATGATGAATAATTTAGCAAGACTTGGAGTCAGTCTTTGCCTTCTGGGTTCAAATTTAAGATAGCAACATGTCCTAGAAAGAGCAAATAAGAGCTAAATGGAGACTAGTGTTACACCAGGAAGTTTAAATAAGTATCATACTGAGATGTGATGTGTGCTATGAAGATCCTACATACACAGCAAGTATGGGAGACTCGATGCAGAGCCCAAAACCTAACTCCTCTTCTCGATGTAGCCCCATGTTCTCACAGCAGAAGTTTAATTAATGCAGTTCATTCATGTACAGAAAGTAGCTTGGTCTTAACATTAGGTAGGCAGGATGACAAACAAAAAACAAATTTTTTAATCAAAGCAGTATTGATATAGAAGCTGTTAAAGGTGAACAAACATGGAAAACATGCTGTTTTAAGATTTACATATTCACGTAGAACCTTTCTCTCATTTAGGAGACTGAACAGGCTTGCATCTAGTGCAACAAAGTTTCACAGCAGAAGTATAATATGGTGTAACTTAATACATGAAGAATGCCTTGAAAGACATATTTGTGCTTCTCTCGTTCCCGGAATATATGGCAGCCTATTATTTTGCAGAATGCTTGAACAATTGTTGAGATTTATTCTTTTACATTGATTATATAGGTTATACCATGTCAAAAGGGCCCATGTATTTTCAAAAAACAAAGTTATATTTTGGAAGCTTTGAATAATTTTATTGCTGAGCTCTAATGAGGAAATAAAATTATAAAGGGCATAATTAAAGGAAGAACCCAAGAATTTTCTGATTCAAACAAACAAAAACAAAAAAAAAAGAAGGAAGGTCTGGATCTCAGGTGACATCAATGCAAAGCAGTGCCATTTTTGCTACAAGTAGTATTATGGTTATTGACTTCACATGATTTTTCTAATATAAAAGTTTAACAGAGCTTTTCGTTTTGATCCCTCTTTCATCACCCAAGATTACTCTAATCGAAGTCAGTTCATCTATAGAAATATGAAAAAACAATGTGCCCGCACCTGGGCACCCAGATCACTTCAAGTCCAGCTAAGGCTGGATCAGGCTGATGTTGGCACCCAAGTCTCCACAAGGGCTTTGGTCAGCCTACCCTGGAGTATACCCTCACCCTGCCTCTGCCGCTGTTTTGAGACAGAAAGTTTACTATTCCCTGCTGCCTGTGGCCCAAATGCTTCTCCAAGAAGCTCACAGGGAGGTACAGGTACATTGGGCTTCTCTGCCCTCGCAGAGTACTTCTGTGGAAGGTTGTGTGGTTTGCCAGGCAGAGGTAGACAGAGCTGGACCCAGAACAACATGTAGGGCAAGAGGTAAAGAGTAAATAAAATTACCTGGAACTCCGTAAGAACCAAAACTCTCGGGAAATTTGTTATACAGCCAATGGAGATTTAAGCAATGTTTTACTTTATCTAGCAGTGATGATGCAAGAAACTCAGATTATTTTTTACCTGCTTGATATGATGCCATTTAGCCATTTCCAATTAATTCTGGGATAGCTAAGCATGCCACAACTGATTAATACTGTATTTCATATAAAAATGGATAATGCCTTTAACCTGAGGTTATGAAAAGAAACTGATAATTCAGAGGAGTTTGTGAATATTCTAAGGCTGAAGAGTCAACTTTTAGACTTCATGGGACAACCGAGTCCCTGGTGGGAAATTAAACTGCGAGTAGAAGCAGGAAGAAAAACTTGGCGATATAAAAAGTAGGTGCAAGATTAACCTTTGCTAAGGCAATTTGAATTTGCATAGGAAGGATGTCTCTCATGAAATTAAAGTTGTCAGCAAAGGCTACATAACAGCAAAAGAAAATCATGTCTGCTTCCAGTTACGGTGCAGCTCAGCTCCAAGGTCAGCTCTACTTCCTCCAGCTTATGAACTCTTAAGAAAGTGTAATAGTCAGCTTCAACCCTTGTTTTATCTTTATGTTGAATAGCATTTTCACAACAATTTGGATCTCCAAATTTACTTCTAAATTTCCTGAGGTTCTATCTAGTTTTTATGTTCTTTTCTATGATTATTTAGGACTCATAATTTAATCAATATATTGGTCTTCATACTTCTGAAGAATTATTGACTACTTCTTTCTGAATTTCAGAGATGGCTAGCATCTGTTTAGCATCGCTGGTTGCAACTTCCTCCTCTCCAGCCAGCAAACAAGAGTTGCTGCAATACACTGACTATCATGAATGTTAAACTGCTGGGAGTCATCTCATTCCACCTAGCAGCACTGCGTTCGATTATCTGTATATGATCACTTTATATATTTATATGAAATATGTATTTCATACATACAGATAATTGAATACCATACTGTTTATAAAGCAACCTTTATTTCTTTGCCCTGAGGCTAGGACATACAGCAACAAGGCCACTTTGAAGAAGATGGTGGGCTTGGGTGAAGGTGTCCTGGCTCGGCCCTCAGGGATGCAAAGCACGTGCCCTTTGACACCTCGTGGTGATTGAAAGCCATAGGACAAAATATTTGAGAAAGAATTTGAGGAGGTCATCCAGCAAGCAATGACACTCTCTGTAGAGCATAAAACCAGAAAGCATCATGCTTCTCATGCTCCTGTTTATTTTGTTAGCTACAAGCGTATTGTTCTGCAGTTCCGTGAGCGTTAGCCAAAGTGTAAATGGACAACAATAAACAAAATATATGACTTCTGTCCTAGGAGCAGCTACCACTTTCATGAATATAACTCAATAGCCATCTATTTCTCCGGTTTGTACAATTTATAAAGATAAAAGTGTCTCAGAGCCCACTTCCCCTCACTTATCGATGTTATCCCTGTGGCAACTTTAGCACCTGAGAGAAGAAATAATGTAATGTGCACTGTCATCAGCTTCCTTTCCCTCATCTCCTTTTATAACGCTATTGCTTACTTTCTTTGCTGCATTCCTTGCTGCTTGCAGATCCTTTTTGCACTTACCTTTGTTTCAAGACATCCTTGTATTTAGTGAGCCAATAATTTTGATAGCTTTTTTTTTTTTTTTTTTTTAAATCTGATGGTTTAGCTTAAACTAACAAAACACCTGGTAACAGACCACAGAGATTAATTCCATTATGGCATGCCCTTGCTTCAGGGAAAACAAAGTATGCTTATAGTGTAGTTTCCGAAACTATGATTCCTATAAACTTGTAGTAGAGCAAATCTCTACAGCATTTTAAGGACTTAGGACTCTTTTCAGACCTCTTACTTCAGACATCGATCTTAGACATTGCTCTGCCAAAAAATCGTGGCTCTTAATCAGAGTGCTTCAGATCACAGGAGACCTTTACATCTTTAACAAGAAGACATTAAGTGTCTCTGAAGAGCTTGAGAAGATGAATTGAACTGTCCCCCCAGATATCTATGACTCTTACCTGACTGCAGAAGCCTAATCACCTGGCTCACATGCGAACATTTATGGTCAGACCACATCCCTAGTGTTAAGTGCTTTCATGACTTAGCTGGTACTTCAAAATTATGATCTCTGAGAAGTGCATATTTAATGTCTGCTGGCATCCTAATTAAAGTGAAATTTGTCATGTTAACTAGGGGTTTATTTTTCAGACCCCTATTTTTTTATAATATTTACAGAATAGGGATGCAACCACAGAAGTACATAGCTCCAAGAACTGTAACACAGCAAGAATGTGCTGTTATTTGCATGGCACCATTTTTTATCCTCTACACTACATGCTGAAAATGTGGAGGTTTTATGTAGTGTAGGAATTGCAAAAAGCAGTTACAGAGGTCTATTTTTTTTAACAAAAATGTTATTTCTGTGATAGAACCAAAAGCGTCTAAGCCTCTCCTGTAGCCCCTAAGTCTCTCCTTATGCAAGCTGCTCTTTTTTTTACCATAAGCTCATAAGCTCTTTGAAGCAGACAGTGTCTCTTCCTCTTTGTTTTTAAAAAGTGAATCGCATTTTTGACTGTGTCATATCTTAAGCAATGACGGTACAAAACTGTCAGACATTGACTAACCATGAAAAAATAAAACATTATTTTTAACTTCTAAGCCCTGTTCTCAAAGAGCCTGTGCAGAACAATACTGTGGTCACTATAAGAAAGGTCCATATGGATAAAGACACTAATTCAGGTTTTTGAGTGTAATGAAGCTGTCCTTTCCCAGATTTAAACATTAAGCCACTAACTTTATGGCACTGTTATATATGGAGCTCTCCTGACACACAAATGGAACGCTTTAGTCTGAGAAATGGAACTTTGTTTTTGTTGACCTTCAGGCCATGCTTCAGGATTATTTTAAGAAAAGGTGGTCATAGAGAAGGTTTGTGGGTTTTGATATTTGTAGTGCTTCAGACGGCTGTGTACTTGTCTTGTTTGTCATACAACATTTTTCCTTTTATTCAAACCAACAATATTAGAAATACTTTGAAGGGTCTATCAAAAATTTTTACTATTTATAAGTGTACAGCTGAAGATCTGGATGGTCAAACAAATGCTCAGAACTGCTTAAAAAATTAAATGCAAATGTACAGCATTACAATGAGAGTTCGCAGTACAATTCTATTACTGGAGGTATTTAAGATGTGTAGATGTGGTGCTGAGGGACACGGTTTAGTGGTGGACTTGGCAGTGTCAGGCTAACGATTGGACTCAGTGATCTTAAAGGTTCCTTCCAAACTAAGGATTCTATGATTCTGTGATTCTATGATGCTATTCCTGTTGACATTTTATGCAGGAATTGTGCTTCAAAGTAAGACAGCTGAGAAGCTGTGTTAAGTGCAGCTTTTACTCATCCATAGTTTTTGAACAGAGCAAGGAAATATACACAAAAATAATTTGAGCTCTCAAATACCTGCAAGTCCTAAATGAATTTTAAAAAAATGCAATATTGTCAATCAAACCCTCCACTGTTTTACTGTTTGCTTCAGAATAGTTCTAGTGTAAAGTACAAATCTATTCATAGTGTTTGCTTTTTGAAATTTTTATATTCAATAAAAGCTTACTGAATATAAAAAAATTTTGGTTTTAGATCTGAATTGAAAATGTCAGTTTCAATTTTAATGGGTTGTAAATGAAAATTAGCTGGTGAAATACCCTGAGAAAACATATTTTTTCTGTAATGGTGATTGCCACAACAACAAAATGAATAAATCAAAATGAATGACGACAACAACACTAGAATGTCGATAAATTTGCTAGGGCATACTTTGAAAAATTCTTATTGAAAAACTTGTGATAACATAGCAATATAAGGGAAAGCATCCAAATGATGTGAGAAAAATCTGATAGCAAAAGGAAATGAACGAATCACAGAATTATAGAACAGTATGGGTTGGAAGGGACCTTAAAGATCATCAAGTTCCAACTCCCCTGCCACGGGCAGGGACACCCTCCACTAGATCAGGTTGGTCAAAATCCCATCCCACCGGTCCTTGAACACTTCTAGGGATGAGGCGTGAAGGTTATGAACAGAATAACATGAAGAAAACAGCAAAAGTTTCCAGTGAAAGTTGACAGAAATCATGTCAAGCCAATGTAAATCAAAGTCCAATAAATGTCCTAAAGATAACGAACCCCAATTTTTATTTAGACAAATAATGCAAGTAGTAAACATTTACATTTCTGATGAACTCTTACAGGTATTTACACTCACATGGCCTTGTTAGTGTGGAATTTTAGCAGACAAGTCATTAGCAGCAGCGAGTTGATGGTGGGGGAACTATTCCCCGTTGCCTTCCCTTCAGGACCCCCTAATCCTGCCTCCTGCAGCTCTGCGCCACTCCTAGTCCTGCAGCTGCAGGAAGGAGGCAAGTCACTGGGAGGAAACAAGCCTTTGGAGCACATTTCTGTAAAGAGGCAGGCCACGAACGCTGCGTGCATCTGGGGAAGTCGAAATGAGAAAGTATGACAGTGGCAACAAAGAGGCATGACAACCAGCTGACTAAGCATGAAACCATCAGGGGAAAACCAAAATGAGTATGGAGACAAACAGCGCTGGAGATGAACTTCTGTCTCTTCTGAGAAAAGGAAGGCTTGGGAGAAGGGAGAAATATTGTAGCATGAAAAGCAGAAACTCGGTAAGCCAGAGAAACACTGCAAATTATTTGTTTTGATGTCACGCCATAACAGACCTGGATAGCCTTTTGAGAGCGTTCTTTTAACATCGGTTCCAGTGATAGGTTTTATGAAGACATCTTCCTTGATTCTTGCTACTTGCTGGTCATCCAGTTCCTTCCTCTGCAATATCAACACTGAGACATGGCTGTTCAAAAAATACCCCTATATATCACAAGTATATTTTATCCGTATCATTCTGTTGAACCCCCAAACATATATAGAAGTGCCCACACGACATCAGAGTTTTAAAATGTTAGCTGTTGTCACAACACCATAATTAAAAAAAATGAAAAATCACAGATTATCTCCCACTTCTTAGAGGAATAAAAGGCAGACTCCCAAAGCAGCCTATCAGCCAGTAGTATTTTGCCATGAGTAACACAGAAAGTACACATCACACTGCATAAGGCTTATTTGAAGCCACTGCTTCTTTAAACTTGACCAGTGTGATTTCTGATGTTAGCTTTCAGAACACTGAAATAATTTCAAAAAGTTATAGTTTTCTCCCCAAGAAGCTGCCCTTTTCAGTGTGAAAATATTTTGAAAGTAAAATAACAAAAGCAACTATTTTGTGGTGATCACAGTTTTTGATAAAAGACGTCTTTTCTGAAAAGTGTGTTATACTTACAGAGGATAAACAAGCATGTAACTGCCTATTTCTCTCTGAGTAAAAAATACACTGATTCTACTCCAAGTCATGAGAACTGCTCTTATGCTAGTTTAGTCTTAGTATCTTTCAACAGGCGTTTCTTCTCTGAGACTATATAGTGCAAATTATATTAAGGGCTGGTTGTTTTGGGTTTTGGGGTTTTTTTTCCAATTAGCAATTGTCTTATTGAGCTGAAGGGGTTCTGCCACAAAGCCACCATTTTACACAAATGCCAGGCAGCAATTAGCTGATGACAGCTTCTTGGTCAGAACTAACCTGGGCTGGATTGCGACTTGCGATACGCAGGTTGACCAGCCAGCCCCTGCAGACTAGGTCCTTCTTAAATGTCCTCTCATTCATCCTGACAAGGTAACTAAAGGAAAATATTAGAAGCAACAAATGCGCCACGTTCCAAACATTTTGTAGCAGAAATATAGCGCTTTCTCTGGTGGAGAGGATACTTTGAGGTCCCAGAGTGTAATTTAAAACGCTTCACAATGCCGTGGTTTCTTTGCTACGGCAAAATAGATCATAGAATCATAGATGTTGCATCTGGGGAGGAATTGGGCCAGAGCTTAATCCTGAAAAATTACTGCGAACCTCTGAAGGCAATGGTGAAAAACAGCCAAGAGGCGGACTGTACCGCGGCCACTGCCGACAAGTAAAGCTTGCCTTGCCCCCTGCTCCCCACAGCAGCCACCGACCCCACTGCCCGTAGCCCATTCCCAGCCCAGAGCGGCACCGCTAGGGATGGCGACGCGTGAGGACGGGGCACCGGCGGAGGAGGCGGTGGGACAGGGAGGAGAAGGCAGGGGAAGCCAGGCGGCGGGAGAGGCCGGAGAGCCCCGAGCCGCGGCGCGGGGGACACGGACGCGAGGGAAGGGGGGAGAGGGACGCGGGCACGGCCGGCGATGGGATGGACGGGCCGGGACAGGCGGAGCGGAGGAGGAGCCGCTGGAACAGCTGCGGGGGGACCCGCGGTGCGCGGGACCGGCTGCTCGGCGGAGGCAGAGCGGAGAGCGGGGG
>VZSF01003446.1:321064-536302 GCA_013398295.1 Chionis minor | reverse complement strand
GGGGGTGGGCGTGGCGCTCGGTGCTGGCCGGTGTCTGAGCAAGCGGCTCCGGGGAGCGGCGCCGGGTCCTCTCGGACAGCGCAACCGTCCTCGCAAATACCTCAATGTTCTCCAAAATATGGTCCCCCATTTGGAAAAAAAACCCCAAACAAACACAACCCATCCCCAGTTAATTTGACGCAAAACCCTGAAACGCTTGTGTACAGCGATTTGTTGGCATGACGTGGCTTGCTATGACGCCAGGATGTTGCTCATTACCTAGAGATGTATGCAAAAATACGCATATACAATGCCGCAGTTTCAAGGGACCTCCTTGATTTTTGTAAACGTTGTGATTAAGTAGGTAACTCTCTTTTCTTGGAGAGAAATTCGCCAATACTCTCTGCTTTCCTCGCTGTGCCCGTCATAGTTGGTTATCGATGCGAAAGCTGCGGCTGAATGGGAAGCCACAAATACGAAAGATTTTTCTAGCTGTGATGAAACTTAGGTATTTCCCATGTGAAAGAGGCTTTTGAAATTCAATTAACTTCTATTTCATTCTATCTATGTATTGGGAAAAAAAAAATCGCTATGACTTCACTCACAAGAATTGGTGATCTGAGGAGGATGAACGTTTTGACAGAGAGTTCCTAGATTGTACCTTTTTTTAGCTAAAATGGATGAAAATACCGCTGTACTTTTTGGCCACTACTTTTCTGTTTAATGACTAGGCAGATGTTCCAAATGTGCCTTTTACGCTGGTAGAGACAAACCCTTAAGCAGAAAGGCAGCCGTACTTCATTTTTTTCTTACCTTTCTGTAGCTAGATTACAAATTTTTAGTGTAAACTCGATTAATACAGGTAAGTAGTTAATTGATGCAAATCTGGGTGTTTCATTTCTCTTAATATTTTTTTTTTCTTTTGAAGACCAGATACAGAAACCAGCCAAAGTTCTCAATATGGTTTTGAATCGCTACCCCAGAAGATTTGTCTCATCTGCGGTGATGAGGCTTCTGGTTGCCACTATGGAGTACTTACCTGTGGAAGTTGTAAAGTCTTCTTTAAAAGGGCAATGGAAGGTAATATACGATGCCTTTGTTCCTAATTATCTGAAATACATCCTTTTAGGCACTCCACTGCTAAAGACCTACCTTTTGTGTCTTGCTTCCGTTTAAAAATGTTACCACTGTAGTAATGTTTTTTGTTTTGGCAACTGCTTAAATACTACAGTGAATACTAACTAAATTCTTTCTTAATTGATTTTGCTAATATTACTTGGTTTGTTTTCATTATTTGCTATTTATTATTTACTGTTTATCACTTCATCTTTCTGAGTAGGTAAAGTTTCATAAAAATCTTGTGTTTGGAGAAGTGTAGATGCTGTTCAAAGGAAGATTTTGTGGGTGTGAATTAATGATAGGCAGATAAGAATTTATTGTGGCTTTGTTTTGTTGTGGAATTCAATTTGTCATGGAATTTTTCTTGCTTGCAAGATGCAGCATTTGGCTTCCTGAGATTTATGGAAGTATTTCAAGTTTCCTTGAACTATTTCAAGTCATAATAATAATAATAAATGGATTTGACTTATGTTCCAAATAGCCATTTAATTACAAAGTCAAGCTGCAGGTTTAATAAATCAGTATCAATTTCTATGTTTATTTTTATTTTTTTATTATATTATATGCCTTGTCCATAAATACACAGTGAGATTTTAATTATGAATGCAAGAGAAGATTGCTTTACATAGTTCAACTGATGAAGAGGTGAAACAAATCCCTCTACATTTCAGGTTTTGTCTCCTTTTATGATTTTTATCTGATCCTGTTAGAACTAGGATATTCAAATTTCTGCTCCGTATACTTTAAAAAAAGATTGTTACAATGTATAGGATTCCTTAAAATAAAAAAAATTGCATCATATATTTTCTTCTGATACATAGTTTATTCAGCTTCACAGAGTTTATTGCTCTTCAGGTCTAAAGGGAAATATTGGAAAATTAAAAGCTTAGCAAAATAGTGTAGTTAGATTTTTTTGTTTCAGTGTGCTGTTACTTTGTACTTTAAGCATATGCTCTTGTTCTTCCTTTAACATACCAGTTACTTGCAAAGTGGTAACACTAAACTGGGTGGGCTAGTTGAACTTTTGAGCTAGTGTCTCATTTTCTCGAATATATTTAATGGAATTAATGAGAAAGCATTAATGAGATGAACTAAAGAACATGAGATTTCCTGTTAGATTGAAAGGGAAACGCTTGTCTCTTAAGTCACTTAGAGGAATACATTGAAGTTTCGCTGTCTGTATTAACTGGTCTCTTGGTTTGGCTTCACATTTTTTGCTTTGGTTAGTTTGGCAAATCAGCCATATGCTTTAAAAAAAGGCAAGGAGCTGAAGTTTTAAGAATGAGTGTAGTATAACTGATGAGTGCCATATTTTAAAATAAGTTTTAACTTTTCACCTATACAGTAATATTGTAATTTATTATTTGAATTTATTATTGATTCCATCATTTTTTAATTTAATCTCTTTCCTAAGCTAGTATCCAGCTGAGTTTGTACAGCAGATGAACCTGCTCAAAAACATGTCTTATTACTCTTCAGCATAAATATTTTAATGATAAATGTTAAGAAGATATGAAAATTGGTAGTAGGAATAGCTTAAGGTTGCTGTTTTCATTGATTGTTTAGTCGAAGTCTGTATTTGCAGAATCTCAGCAGATTAAGAATATAGACATACAGAGAAATAAGAGGTCAACACAGTCATACAAAGAAAATGTTTATGTTTTACGTAGCAACTTCCTACTTTCCATTCGTGAATAGTTTCAAAGACTGAGAGTATGGTGAGGAAGTGTGTTTGGGTTTTTTAGTAAGAATATTAAAAGAATGCAAAACTACCTCAAACTACCTGTGTATAATAAGTCAAAACAAGAGATTACTGAGTCTTATGGAGAAGAATGACAAGCATGAGCAGTGTGGGCAAGAGCAAGATGAACAGATACAGTTACCTGGTTTTGTGTAGAAAATGCAAGTCTGCAGAGGGTTCCTTAAAGAGATGGACTTCTTATTTTAATGGAACCATAGGATATAATTACTAGCATTGAAATAGTCCCATTTGTGGAAGGATACTTGATTTCATTTAGACTTAAAGTACTTCTTTGTTTATTGCTTACCAGAATTAAAGATGGCAAATTACTCTTCTGTCAGAAGAAGCAGAATATTTTTATTGTAAATGCAATAGAAAATAGCGTTTAAAAGTTCACAGTGGCAACTGTGTAAATTTGAGACGTTTTTCATACGTAAAATGTCACCCTGCGCATCATTTCTTTGAGTGGGAATGCATTTTTTAAATGGTTAGTACTACTACAGATATGTGGGGTTTTTTTAAAGTAATAATAGATGCAAATAAGATGTTAAACTTTGTGAGTGCAAATTCACGATCAAAACTCTACTTCTCATATACTTTCCATAATGTACTTATCACTATGAGAAATTAAAACAAGATTGGAAATAAGTGGGTTTTGCTACTTGGATTTTCTGTATTTTGAGATCTTTTTCCTATGTTACAAGGTTTTTGAGTGTGTAGACAACAAGGTACGTAGTATAGTGGTATTAAATTTGTTGGAAAATGTCTACTTTCTATTTTAATTATTTCTGTAATCTTGGATATGTTGGCTGTTTCAAATCTAATAGCCTATGCCATTTTTTTCCAGAGAAATTGTCCTATTCACACCCCATTTATTTTACTCTCCTCTATTGTTTGAAAAATACTGTATTAGTTAAATGCTTCCTCTGGGATAAAATGGACTGTTAAGTTATCCAAAAACCTCCATTTTTCATCTCTAATCTTTTTGAAATAAAACGAGAGCATATTTAAAATACTCAGGCTGAACGATCATTTAAAGCTGTATAGACAAACATAGAAATGTTTCTGTACTAAGCATGATTTAATTGTACATTTGAATATAAATAAGCAGATACACATGCACCTTAAGAGGGGGTCAGAACTGTATGAGGATCATTAACATGAAAGTGTAAAGTTAGGATTAAATTATTTTAGAATGTTTGTTGGCAATGAATTCTTGTATATATATGATGTGGTAGATTTTTTTCTGCATTTTGGGTTCTTGGCTTCCTGTATGTGCCTGTATACATAAAGAAAAAGATGGTGTTAATACAATAAGCATATCTTGCTATAAGCAGAATCCTGAAGTAGACTAACCAAAAATACAAGTCCTTTTTGGGGGGAAGTCAAGCGGGTAAGAAGAATGTTAATGCTGAAAGTGGGAGGAGAAAATGTAGCTAAGGGACAAAAATACTATTTTTTTTTTTCTTTTAGAAATATTTATTTGCATTTAGAGGCTTTACATTTTCTGTTTGTCCCTTTCAAAGAACTGATTTACTAGTCTGTTGATTCACTTAGCATACAATTTACAAGGCTTTTTCAAAATTCTTTAAAGATCTCCTTTGGGTTTAATGAAAATAACAAAAGTTACTATTACTTATATTTGGTTAAGAAATTTGAAAAGACAAAATCGGATTCAGTATGCTGATAGGGTAGTGCTATTCCTGTCAGAGAGCTGAGAGTGACAGGGAGTTTGGAGTTGCCATCAAAAACATTTTAGAAATAATATTTTAAATGCTTTCTAGTATAAGGAATTACTGTATTTGCAAAGTAATTTGCTGGTGATGTTCAGGCATTTTTTAAGTGCTACCAATATATGTAGTTCACAGAAACAAAAGTTAGGTATAATATTTCTAGTGGGGCTTTAGGACAATGAAGATTAAGAAATTCTTACTTTTTCAGCACTTAATTGTCAAACGGCCGTTAATGATGTCTTATAAAGATACCTTCATGTAAAACCATGCAGGGCAACCATGATCAAAATGCTTGTGTCACACCATGGTAAAATTTCCCTCCTGAACAGGAACCCAGTGTGGAGAGTTTAGGGATTCTGGAGTTAAACTGTAGCTCACACATGGTTTCTTGGCAGCCTGCATTTTACTAATGAAAAATGAAAATTACCTAAATCCTGAAACAAATTTTCAAGTGCTGTGTTTCCTATATAAAGTCCCACTTCTAATTTTCATTCTATATTTATATAAAGCATTTGCCTTCGTTTACACTTTTTTATTATTACTGACATCTAATGAAAAGTAGTTGCCCAAACCTGAAGAGTTTGAGGCCAACATAAATACATGATATTACAGCAGATAGGTCAGAAACTAACTCTTGGTTTTTTTACATTCCTGGGACCCTATTAAAAATTGATCTAATGATTATATAGATTTGTCTAGTTTTAATACGTGCTTCAAGCTCAGAGTAACAGTGCTGAACAGATAATAGCGTCAGGGGCCAAGCTCAGCCCTATGTAGTAGCTAGTACTTAAATGACAAAGTGTGAACTTTTCTTCTCTCTGGGACCTGAATTTGGCAGACTCGACTCGACAGAAAGTAGCGTTTCCACAAGAGTTTTCACTGTATATGGAGGAGGTACTTGTGGAGGAATTAAAGATGAGCTACATCTACACCGTAAGAAGGCTGACCATGACCTCAACAAACTTTCAGATAAAGTTTATCAGACTCCTGTTATGTGTAAGCAATTTTGTGAAGACGGTGCGATTCACTGTTTGAGTAGTGAAATACTACGCATGAGGAAAATTGCTGGACTAAACAATTGTGCTTTTGCATTAGCTTAAGAATTTAAAATGGCACATGCCAAATATTTATAAAAATGCCAACCGCTAACAGAAAATCCTCTTTGAAAACAGAGTGAAATTCAGTACTATTGAGACCCTTTCAGCTGTGAAATTGATGAAGGAGATTTAAAAACTTCCCTTTTCTCCTAATTCTGCAGGGATTTCCAATGTTTAATCCAACTTTCCAGGCTGGAATTCTGGGATCAGAATTTGGTACAGCATGTACTGTGAACCCGATAGTAATGGAAGTCTCATGAAGTAGAAAACATACAAACACACATAGCATATGTATGGCAAGTTGAGAGATGAAAATGCTTTTCACTTAATATTTTTAAAGCTCTTTTATTTTGCACATGACCAAAATGTGTTAATGTCCAGTAAGCTCAATGTATTTCGACATTCAAATGTACAAAGTTACTTCATTGTGGGTCCTAAAATTCAAGTGGGAAATGTCACTTTTGTGAGAACAAAGACTTTGCATTGTGAGAAGGGGAAGAAGAAAGTCTGTATTGATACGTAATTGTGTATCTTCAATACTTCTGACTTCAAAGGTATTTGTGGTTCAGCCATTTTACAAACATTAATTTGATCAATGGATTGATATGAGGCACAACAACTGAGTGGGCTAAGATTGCGTTCCTGCTGGTACTTTGGCTGTTGTGCTAATGCTGGGCTTCCTACTGCTCTCGTTGTGACTCACTGCAGGTTTCCTGATAGACGTGGCTTACAACATAATCAGCTGCAGAAATGTGAATTACTAAAATCTGTGGCTTAACTTCATGTAGAATTTTAGAAACACTATGAAATACTACGTTAAACGTCTTTTCGGGGGAATAGAAACTATTTCTGGTAGTGTAAAACTGCGTGCTTCAAAGAGCAGTGGTGACACGCTGCTCGGTGTTGTTGGGTGTTCCTCTGTTCTAACTTTAGACGTGCACAATGAGAGTAACCTCAGCTGCTCGTCTTAAGTTCACTTCACAGGGAGTGGAGAGAAACAGGAAGTTGTAGGAAATAACTCAGTGACTTATTTTAGATATCATCATGGGTTGAAAATAACAGTACTCTACCAGTAACTATTTCTCGGCACTGGGTGTAAAGGAGTGTCAGGTGAGGATGTACACTGTGTGCGTGTGGTGGTGTAAAACCCACATCACCAATGTAGCTAATACATTTCTATAGTATAGAAAAGAAATATAATAAGTATATAAAATAATTATTTCATATTATTTAAGTATTATACATAAAATTAATACATATAAAATAATACACATAAATAATACTTAAGTATTAAAATGCTTACAAATTATATAACATAAAATTTAAGTATATGTAGTCAAACTGTTATCTGATAAAAATAGATTTAGGTTTGATGGTGTCAATCTCCTTAAGCTGCGTGTCCATTCCCCAGAACTGGTGGTCTATCAGTAAGAGGTGGTTCTTTAGAAATTACTGAATGGAAAGACTTAACATTTGTGTGTTAGTCTGCCCTTATGTGTAGTGGTATATGGCTGCACTTCAGAGGTTTCCTGGTTATACCTAGTCACAACTCCTGCATTTTCACCAGTGGCTGTTGCTTAGTATCAGTTAACATCTGAGCACAATCCAACAACCTGGAATCTTTGGTAGTTAAAACATAGAACGAGTTACACGCAGGCACTGAGATTCGGGACAATATTACCCTACTCTTGTCCAATGGTTATCATACCATCTTCCCTTACCCTCAAAGACAGTATTTTATGTGGGATTTGTTGCACCAAGCTGTAGGCATTTGCAATGTGGACATCCGTGTTTTGGCCAATTACTTTAAATGTTCAGTAGGCTATTAAAGAACCAAAATTTAGACATCTACTCAAGATAAACTGTATCCTAAACTGCCTGTTTTTCTCCCGTGCCCAAGAAGGAAGTTTGTTTTGCTGGCTGTCCACACTTTGGTTAGTGAAATGAATCCTATCTTTATGGTTTTTTAGGAGTTTGCTGTCCGTTGGGTGTTTTGATCAACAGGCAGCAATATGGTTTTTTACACATTGCCTTTTCCTGCTACTGACGTTTCTGGTTTTTCTACTTTTATTACTCTTAGACTGACTGAGTGACCGTGTCCCTCTGCTTCAGTTGTAGGACAAGTCAAAGAATAGGGGGAAAATATATATGAAAAAACTTAACATGGCAATGTGCTGTAATGCTTTCGCTAACATCAGAATGATGGGGTGACAGAAATACAAATATAATGCTTCTTGTGTTGCTAGAAGAATACAACACTCAGCCTTAAGAAGAAGAACAAATGGTACTTCAATGATATATACCTCTGAAATAGTTGGAATGCTTTTAAAGTAGGTTTTGTGTTCAAAACCCATGTTATATAAGAAGTAGACACCTTACTGACAAAAAAGCTGACAGTTCCATCATTTTACATATTTATACCACTGATGTAGTTAATTACTTACAAAAGGTGACCAAGAAGCAATTGTGACACAGTACCATAAAAAGAACTGGAAATACTGACTTGTAGAAGCTAGCATCTCCTTCCAAATGGTATTAGCTGTGGAAAAATTTTACTGTTGTCGGTTCCCGTATTTAGACTCGAAGACTTTATGCCTTTCAAGTTGTTGCAATGGTAAACAATGTAAGCAAACCAACTGAAAATCAATATGGAATAGTAATCTTGATTTTTCAGTTCATGATAGTTTCTGTGAAATAGAACACAATTTTGCTTTTTTTTTTTTTTTCCCCCTTGTTGAAAATGCTGGAACAGACAGGGAAATAAAAAAGGTTGTAACTTTTAGCTCTGCACAGAAATGAATGAAAACAGGGTAGCTGCATTTAATTGTTCTGTTTTGTAGATATCATAAAAGCAATGTGCTCAGGTTGCTGTCTGGACCAGTGATTTTGGAAGGAAAAAAACAACGGTGTTGCAGGTTTCACAGCAAAAGGCATGAAGATTTTGAGATCAGGGTACAAGAGAAAGAAAAGTCAGTCAAGGATGCTGCAAACATTGGAGGTGGTTTGTGGAAGAGAAGGAAAGCAATGCAAGATATATGGTGCTTTGAAAATGCTGCTTCCCTTCTAGAGAAACCATTTTTGTTTGGTACACTTAACAACAAAACCTGATAGAGGACTGTAAGTTTACATGCTTAAAACCAACAGACAGTGGAGTGGAAGAATACCAAAAGTTTGTTTTAATTAGGATTACATCAAAAAATTACTTGTAAATCTGTTCACCAAAGCAAAATGTGCTATAAAAAAAATACTAGCTTTGATGTAGGAATTAACATTTTACGCTTTTACATTCTTTTTGAACAAATTTACTCAACCCTTTTTTTATTGCATGTAGTTAAAGCAAAGGAATTAAAGACTAGCTTCACACTGAGGAAAGAATTACTAGCACCTGTTGTAATCACAAACCCCATCACTGAGTACTTAGACAAGGTAAGAGAATCGCCCAGGACATGAGAGCTGTGTTCGTTGTCTCCAGTGCCTGAAGGGAGTCAAACGCACCCTTCCCTCCTTGCGACCACGGTGGCCGTGCTGTTGGATGACTTGGGATGCAATCATTCTTTACTCTTTTCACTTTGAGCTATATTACTATGAAGAAAGGAATTCCACATTATTTCAGCTGGAAGAAGATTCCAGGATGGAACATAGGCACAAGTTGCTCTGCTGTCCACTCTTTGCCCTCTTTGGTGCATTGAATCCAAAATTCTTTGCTGTGAAGCAGTTTTGCAGGTCTTTATACCAGTATAGTCTACAGAGTAGTAGTCAGGACACCTGCTTAAGAGTTGGGAAATGAGAATTTTATTTCAATGGGCAAAGAGGGAAATTGAAGGCGAGTTGCCCACTAAGTGCTGGGCTTTTTATAAAAAGATTATGCATGATAAGGTCAGTGGAGGACGTGTTTTTTTGTTAAGTGCTTAGAGCCTTAAGTCTCACTTCAGGCACTTTTTTATTTTTAGAGAAAATGTTAGCACAGAAATGAAATTGGCATTAAGCAATTAAAAAACATTATTTGAGGTGTGTGGAATCTTGGAGGTTGTAATGGCCTGTAATGGCATACAGGGACATGAAAGGTGTGTTTTCAGTATTACAAACTATGCTGTATAGATTCTTAGTTCTTCAAGACTGAAGGTCATAAACCCACGTAGCGAGAGACAAATTGAACCCACCTTTGCTGTTTTGCACAGTGAAACAGTGTAAATAGAAGAGTGGTTGATTTAGATCAGAGCAAAGGTCAAGTTAGCTGTGTTTCCTATTTCTGATGATGAACTAGGCTAGACTGTTTGCCTAGGTATGGAAAAACTGACTGTCAGAGCAAGTAAAGAGTAATCCTTACTCTTGTCTTAGCTTCCAGAAGTCAAAGTTTTACTCAAAAGCTACATCTGTATGATTATGTTTAATATACAGGTGAACATATTTTCTGTTTTGTTTATTTTGAAACCTTGTTTATTCTTGGCTTCCACAGGAGCCTCTGTCAAGGAGTTCCAAATTTAGATATGGTAAAAGAGTAATTCCTTAGGTTTTTTTAAACCTGTCGGTTTATTTTGTACTTTTGAAAAATATTATAAGGGGTAAAGCATATTGGTAGTGAATCACTGAGCAAAATTTGGAGGCTAGATCTCAAGAAGCAAAAAGTCGACACTGGGAGACATTTGGCAATAAAATCGTTTACAAAGCGATGCAATAGATATCTGCAATTTTACAGGGAAATGTAAAACTACACTAAATAAAACACCACAGTGTTTTGCGAAGAACACTCCTACAGTGGTGGGGATAGGATGATTTGACAAGAAAGCGTTGCGGGTTAAGAGTGATACAGGGAGGCAGAATAACATATGGGAGAGAGAGAAAAAAAAATTGACTAACTACTTTTATTTGCAGACAGGAAGAACTGAGAGTTTGTAAACAAGTGGTTTGCTGTTGTGCAGAGTGGCAGCAGTTCAGCAGAGACACACAAGTAACTGATTGCTTGCATCTGATACCTTATGTTTTCCATGTTTTGCACATCTGCAAGATCTCTGCAACTCATTGCTTTACTCAAGTGATTTCAAGCAACTTGCAGCACATCAGTGAGCTAAGTTAACAGTGAGGTTTTTAAAGAGGCTTTACTTATAGAGAAGTGCATGCTACTTCCAGAAGTATTTGGATTAAAATTTCTCAGTGCTGCAGTACTACCTGTGCAGCTTTACTGATGCCAAAACCTGTGATTGTATTTGTGTGTGTGGACCATTGGCATTTTGACCACTTTCTCATATAAACCTGCCAGTGTAGCAGTAGTCATTACAGTACTTAAAATTGTATTTGCCTGTTTGCATTAGGACTTCCACCTTTGCTAATACAAATGGACTTTGATGGAGGCTAAGAAAAATGCTATGCTACAAGAATCTGGAACATAGGAGTAACATGAAATTGTCTCTATTTTCTCCATATTCTCAGTCAAATCTAGGTCACAGACTGATATGTTGATATATTGAGAGGGAGCTACTATGCACGCTTTCAAAAAGAAGTGAAAAGTAAACATGTATAGGAAACAACATTGGGTGAAGACTTCTGAGAAAGTGGTGGTTGCCAGAAAGTTGCCAGATTCATATTTTTGTAAGAAACGCAAATACCAATCTTTACTTTCTGGCTACTGTCCTGTATTTTCTGGGTTTTTTCCTGGTTGTAATGACAGTAGTCATAGAAAAGATACTGAATGACAAGCTACCAATGGAGCAGGAATTTTATCTTGACAGGGGTCTTTGAATACTTCGTTAGTACGTGCATTTAATGTAGCTGCAATGCTCACATATTGAAGCCAATTAGTTAAAATATAGAGGATCCTAAAGACTGAGGTCCAGCAAATATATTTTCAAATAAACGTTTTTATCGTTCCATGAAAACATTAGACAGCTTTATCTAAGTAAGTATTGGCATGTAATATTGAAATTAGCCAAATATTTGGCACGCTTTCCATTTCTTACACGGTCTGTCCTTTAGATGGTTGCTGCCACTTAATGTCAAGCATGTAGCAGTTTCTCAGAACCCAGCTCTGCAAAATGGTAAAAAAGGTTTCAGATGAGAACATTGACTCAGATTTGTCTATAGATACAAGATCATATCAGATGACTGAGATAATAAAAAAAATCCCTGATAGATGAGACTATGAAAATACTATATAATTGAACCTTATGTGTTTTCTGAATAAGTTGTAGCTAAATCAGAATGAATGAAATGCACGTTGGGATGGGAGGTGTTGGGGAGGGATTGGATAGAGGCGAGAGAAGTGGAAAACTCACATGAAGGTGTAATTCAAGCTCAGGATATGATTGTGGATTTTTTATAGTCTTGAAAACAAGGGAGTGGTTGACAGTAAGAATCAAGAAGCACCTGAGATTTTATCGCCATAATCTCATGGGAGGGTTGGGTTGGCAGGGTTTTGGCTGTTTCTTGCTTCTTTTTTTTGTGCTGGTATCATGGAGGCTTTATGGAAGAAATGAACTAGGTGGAGGCATAACAAAGACTGGTCATTGGTCATATTAGATTTTTAAATACAATTTATGAAATAAATAGGAATGAAGTAATATCCACTTTTTGAAGACCAAAGCAAACTCTTATTGTGCCTAAACTCCAATAACAGACTTCATTTCTTCCATGGTATGGACAGAGAGTTTATTTAATCCTGTCTGATCTTAAACTCTAGAACATGTGAACATAGAAGAGTAGCTTTCATAATTGTGATTCATTTACAATTTGTTTTGCAAATGTGAAAAATTGTGTTCAATCTTGGATTTATAATAAGCAGTTTGTGAGTTGTAATGTGATAATGAAGTAATTAATGCATTTTTAATTGAAGTTGGGTCTACTGCCAACCTGTAAGTTATGAAGAGTTTATAAAAACTGTAGCTAAACTTAAGTGTGCAACTGTAAATTTAAAATTGTACAATGTATCACACCCTTGATTTGTAGTGCTTAATACTAGATGCATAATTTCAAAACACTACTATATAAACTATATGTGCTATTTAAATGTGTCTCAGTATAAATCAAGCTATTAAGTTCTATTTTTCCAGATAATTTAAATTGAATTTAATTTGAAAAGATAGGTGAAAATTAACTTTGATTTTTTTCTTATGTATGTATGTATTTAGCTTTGTTTACTTATTCAAAGTTAAAATCAATCATAGAAATTATCAACATTATACTAAAGCATGAAAGTATACTTTTTCATTCTCTTCAAGTGAAATTTGTAAGTATCATTGAAGTTTGTGTTCAAAAGAATGTCAGGATATTAGCGGAATTTAATTTTTTGCTCTGTTGGAAGCTCATTTCATTAAAAAAATTCCATTTTAATACAGTAATGACAGGGTCACTGAGTCCTTAAGAATTAAATAATAAGCTAAGAGCTAACCTAAACCAAAACATTACAGCCTTTCTTCTATTTGTCCTTTTTGCCTGTGTTGGCTGCATCTGTTCAGCTGGTATATCAGTGGGTCTAGTACAAAACCTCTTCTCCATCCAAGGTAATTGACTCTGCCTAAAGGACTCTTTTTTGTGTTGCCCCAAATTCTTCATTCAGATTTCTCTCAGAAAATCCACATCAATCCGAGCAAAATTTACATAAGTTCTTTAAAGTCAGGAACAATAGCTTAAAAAAAAAAATATTTGAAAGAAACAAATTGGTCTGACCTCATGCTCGGTGTACTTAAGAAATATTGATAGTACAATAATTTAAGTAGTTCATACTGTCTGCTAATTATTTTGGAATTTTGTAGGTGGGAAGTTTAACTCTTAAGCAGGCCAAATTATTGTATTTAAATATTGACACGATTGTTTGAAAGTTAGCGTAAAATGAAGGAGTTCTTTAATAGTTCAAGTGTACTTTTTTGAATCCTCTGTTATTTTTGGAACATTTATACACAGAAATAATTTTGTCATGTTAGAAAACATAGTATTAATCCTGTTTTTCTTCTGCCTACAGGGCAGCACAACTATTTATGTGCTGGAAGAAATGACTGCATAGTTGATAAAATTCGCAGGAAGAATTGTCCAGCGTGTCGCTTGAGGAAGTGCTGTCAAGCCGGAATGGTGCTGGGAGGTGAGATGCTTTACAAATCTCATTCAGAAAAATAGGCAGTCAAGGACACTACCTTCACTCTGTTGAGTTTAAACAACATTACTTTGATACTCAAAAGGAAAAAAACACATTAAAGTGTTATTTTTTGAAGAATTACCTGATGTTTTAAAATTCCTTATAATTTTTCTTCATTGAGTCTGGAAATTGTGAAACAAAAAAACGTTCCTGTAGGAATCTCTCTCTCCTGCTGTGTGCTGTTATACTCATTTTCTTGCAAGGCAAGGAATTGTGGCTTTTGTGTGTATTTATTCATAGTTTTGCATCAGAAAATTTTATTTAGATAAAAAAGAAGCAAATTGACGTGCACGCTAAAATCAGGAATCGGTACTATCCCCTCCTGTTTTTTGATGTGCTCTCCATCATTGCTTTGAGTACCCTTCAACAAAATTATGTCCTTCTGTTTCACCAAAGAGGGCCAGGCAGGGGTTGCACCAGCCCTACAGACTTTGCATACTAGATGCTGGGAATTCTCATCTTTGTATTAGTTCTCGCTGTAACAGATGTGCTTTTTTTAATGTAACATTAATCAAAATCGAGCACTATGCCTTTGAAAATCTGCAGAGAGAAAATGGTGTAGAATCAAGTGGTCATATGGCAAGATTTGCCCTGCTAACGTGCAGGAATGATGTATATTTTTTGTGTATTTTTTCATGTCTTTCATGAGAATTTTAGCTGTATAAAGTTTTGCATCAGCACAAAGCTTGAAATACGTGGCTAAGACTATAAAAAATGGCTAGATAAAGATGATAGAATATGTTCTCAAAGGGAATTTTTTAAAAAAAAGGAAGGACAAAAACCTGATTTCTTTCTAACACAATTTATTTTAGTGCATCAAACATCTCTCTCTCTCTTTGCATTTTATGTGTTGGTTTTTATCCGTGAAGGAAGAATTGGCATTATATACTGTGCGTAATTTCATTATCCTGCTAATCTGTGTTCATGCATAAGTTAAGACGTGTGTAGTTTTCAGACTACCATTTTGATTGCACAGCTGTAGGATTTCAACTCCTGTGACATTGTATAGCGTTGGAGTGTTCTCCACGCATGGCCATTGTGTCTTTCTTGTTTCATGCTTTTATCAGTGACACAAGTCAGTAGTTCCCAAGCAGTGAGGAGCTTTGCTGACTCTTGGTACTTCATCTTCTGGACACAACAGTGCTGCAGCTCCAGGGAGCAGCCAGTGGGGTAAGAGGAGAGGTGATGCTGTGGTGTGGGCTGTGTTCAGTGTCGTACCCCTGAACCTCTCTAGACCTTCAGTGCTGCCTCTCCTGTGACTCGTCTTCTCCAAACTGTATCCCTGTCACCCCACAGCACTGGAGACAGGGTAGCGAGAGCCACTGGTGTTACTGTCCCTCACTTCTTCCTGCACCACCTCTCAGTAAAAAAAATGGAGCTGTGGCACTGGACTGGGGGAAGAGGGACGAAAGCAAGAGAATGTGTCCTTTGGATCCTTCTCAGAGAGAAGCGGTGATTTAGAGCTGGGGTAGGAGTGCGTTAGAGAAACAGTATGACTGCAAAGGCAGACTTTTCACCCCGAACCTGAAGGTTTGTTTGCCCGAGGGACAGAAGGGTCCCCCAGGTTTGGAAGGGGAGAAAGACAACGAGGCAGCGGACCAGAGTAGGCTGTGGGAAATGTGTGGTAAGAATGGAGCCTCGAGAAAGGAGGAGATGGCAGATACAGCCTGTCTTGTAAAGTTTGGGACAACTTGTAAGGTTATCTTGTAAGGTTTGAGCAACTTGATCTATGAAAGATGTTCAGAAGGAAGGGGGGGGTGGACTAGGTGATCTTTAAAGGTCCCTTCCAACTCAAACTATTCTATGGTTCTAACTGCTGTAAATTAATACAGGTAAAAATTCAGTCCTGGCTGTGAGTTGTGCACAGTCAAGAGTTTGATGATGATCTAACCTGAATTTTCATGCATAATAGCCTGGATAACACCAATAACTAAACCCCAAGTATTTTAACATCACAAGCAGCACTGTTTCAACAAGCAGAAGAGCATGTCATGACTCACTAGCATCACTCACTAGCATCACTAGCATCATTTGCTCCAGCATTGTTTTACATAGTAATTCTACATAGGAAAAGTAGCCAGAAGACTTGACTTCATTCTACATTTTGCATGCATTTATGGATGCTAGTTTTCATAGTGTTTTTTAACACACACAGTTTGCTGTAGCTGTAGGTACCTAAAATGGAAAAAGTCGGATGTTTTTGCTAGCGATATTTATGAGACGATATGTCCTCATTAATATGTCCTCATATGAGGGTGTTACATCCTCATACTTGAAACCAAAACCTGAGGATAAAGCTGCTCTGACTCTTAGTTCTTTACTATTACGTATGAAGAGAGTAAAAACTTCCTCTTTGCCTTTGGATCACCTTTTTTCTCAGCTAGTACTAAGCAAGTTTGTATTCAAAACTAGGTCGTTCTGCCTAGTCAGTTTGTCATGCTGTTTAGCCCTTTTCTAAACATACCTAATAAAAGCTGTCTTCCATTTTTTGGGGAGACTGTTCCAGTCTAATTCCTCTAGTTGTCAGAGGAACATGGGATCTCATCACATCTCTGCCCCGATATCCCCACCTACCCTGTCTTCCGGAAAGAACTATCTGGCAGGAAATAATAATAATAATAATCCATTAAGGCAATGGAAAAAAGGACATGTCAGGTGGAGCCAGGACTCTGGCGTGTCTAGCTTTTTCTTAGCTGCATCAGGTTGAGTGTAGTATTTCAGGTGCTCTTAGTGATGTCAACAGTTCTGGGGAATTAGGAAGCTAATTATTCTATGCAGATTGAAATGGAGCAATTAATACTGAAAGGGGAAGAAAGGACAAACGTAGGCCAAAAAAAAAAAGAGGAAAACTAGAGTGAGATTATTTCATTTGTAAATGAGGATTTAAAATTCAAAACAACACAAAAGACGCAAGACAGACTGTCTAACCAGAATGCTCTTTCTACTGTTACTGTCATCTTTCTTACTTTGGCTTTTCTGCCATTCCTTATACTTCCTCCATTGTATCACACGAGCAATATTTCCTACCCGTGACTTGGCGTGCTGGTGACACAGTGTGAATCATATTTGGGGTACTACTGAGCTTGGACGTTTTTCCCCAGGACGCAAGTGTCCGTAAGCAAATTTCCAATTCATGGAACAAATTAAATAGTTAGATACACCCTTGAATATGTTTAACAAATCAGAATTGTCAGTGCTTTAACTATTTCCCTGTGTTTACAGCCCATTACATTTTAGGATTTTTTGTGCATTTTCTGGTTTCTGCCATTCAGAACTTACGTAGGTATACTTTTGCTCTTTTGCTCCTACTAATTAGTTTCTTAATGCTAGCCCCCAGTTACTAAACACAGACCTCTAATATTGCTTAATCAAGGTGAGAAAGGCTAAGATGTTACAGGATGTTAACTATAAGATTCAAAATATTATTATTACAGTAATTAAATTAAACTTACTGCTGGTAGAAGTAAACTTCTCTTCCACTGAATGTTACTGACCATATAGATAGAGAATATTATTACATTACATTGACAACAGTTCCATTTTCTGACCCTAATTTCAAAGCAATTAAATGAACCTGAATTGTTTTAAAATAAATTGTAGCTAGCTGTAAGTAAATTACAGGATAGCAACTAACAGCTTTAGTAACTGATTTCACTATATGGACTGTTTCTTCTTTCTTAATATATACAAAGAAAGTATCAATGAAAACATACTATTTTGTAATTCCTTAATTATCATTGTCTGTGGGAGCATTAGTTGCCTTTGAGTTTTATCATCTCATAACTGGACGCGTTAATCTATCCCCTTCCTAATCTTCTACTTAATAGGATAGCAGGTAGCTGGGTGAGGTCCTGCAACAAACAAATACCCAGCTTTTTTTATTTCCTGTCAGTGAATCTAATTTTCCCAGGCTGACTATCACAGATTCCTTGTTCTGCTGTATTGCTAAATTGCTAAATTATCGTTTTCTTTGTTATTTCAGTCAGCTTATAGTCCACATTGCTATGATTACATGGAGACAAATTTGAATTAATTCTCCAGGTAATATTTTTTGAGGTAGCATCAAAGGGTTTATTAAAATCAAGATGTATTACTTCTGCTTTGCTGCTTTGTTCCTTAATTTTGTATACACCCTTCTAAGGTGTACACAGCTTGTTCTCTTACAAAAAACATAAGAGCATAGTGACCTTAAAGTCAGAGCCATAGTGTTCTGTCAAGAATAATAAATCATTGACATTTTTCACCTGATTACGGAGTATGGAGAAGGATAGTGAGATTTTAGACTGCTACTCGAAACCCAGCCATTTTAATATATGTCTACCATCAGTAATGTCTGATTGGCAGTATGGTTCTGTATACCTAGTTAAAAGAATATTAAAATATTGAATTATGTATTAAGGAGAAAATTGTAATGTATTTGATGATGAGGTTAAGTATATTTTATTTTTAAAATTTCTTTACGTTTTCTAGGGACATGTAGTGCACACACTATACACGCTATTTGTGTAATTGAGGGTAAGGTAGCTGTGAGTACTAAGAAACTACTTGAGTGGTTGGCTATTTCAAACAAATTAATGACAATGTTACAAAGAAAAGGTGTGCTGCACAGACAGGTTTTAATATTAAGATGAATAGTTGCTAGAGCAGCTTGGTATCCTTCACACATTATAGGACTAAGCAGAGATGTTTTTTTGTCTTACAGCAGGAAATTATCTGGATATTTTTGTAAGCAGCAATTGAAAAACTAAGCTATTGTCTCATCTCTGTTGTTTTCCACATGTCCTTAAGAGCTTGCAATTATTGGACATGGTCTCCTTGTGGTAGCTGGGAAAGTTTACTGTGAGATATGAGTAGTCACCTCTCCAGTAGACGGGTAACAAGTGGAGGTGCTTTACTGGCGGCTGTTAAGCAACATAATTAGGAATAAACACATAAGCAACTCTGCAAGCCAATGTGACATTAATTCTGATACATTTAATCACTTGGAAACATGGGTACTTATTAACTACTAACATTTCCATGTGGTAAGCCCTCTGTTTGGTTTCTTTCTTTACTTGTTCTCTGAACTGTAAAAGTATCTGAAGCCATTATTTCAGAAAATACCTGAAGTCATTATTTATGAACTATCAAATGCATTGTTTCTTCTGTTTTCCTTCATGCCTAAACAATAGTTAGTGGGAAATTCCCAGCATGTCTAAGGACTGTGTATAGCCTTGTTATGATAGAAATTGGCCCTAGGCCTCTAATCATATTTTCTATTCTTTTGTGGGGTTTTTTTTAGTTCAACTGTAACATAAGGAGTATGTTTGTGTTTTGTTCTTTACTAAGGAGTTGCTAATTAGAAATATTTGTATTCTTACCACAAATAATAAAATGAGCATAAGATTGTTGGGGCACTTGATACTAAGCTAATTAAACTCACAGTTAAGTTGGTGGGACTATGACCCCCAACTTCATTGAATGTTGAGTGTTACTGAAGAGCCCATTGCTCATATTTGTGCTATCAATAAAGTGTGTTTCTTGAAAGTTTGTTTAGTATAGTCCATTTGGATTTTAAATACTTGTAAAATTTAAATTGAAGTTTTGCACTTTTGTTTACAACTTTTTTTGTTTGTGAAATTCATATACATGCAGATGGGATAACATGCGGATGGGATAACACAGAATTATTGTTTTTAGAAAGCAGGTAGTGACTTTTTAGATTGTGTTCATCTGCTTGATCCTATGTGGTTCTCAAACAAGAGGATTGATTTTGCCTCCAGTTATGCCAGCATACATCAAGAATAATTAATTTAAGTAATAGAATTTGTTCTGTATGAAATATTTAGAAATAACATTAGAAATCCTTCCATGTTTGCTTGAAGTTATACTGCCCATGTACTAATGAACATTTTGAAATAGTCAATTCAGTTCTCTAAAGTGTACATCCTGGGTCTTCCAAAATGGTGACGCTGGATTTTCATAAAATTTTCTATCTTCTATGATAAAGGAGCACCTGAAGAAAGTGGAATAGGCATATTCCTAAGTGATGCCATTTTTATCAGACCTTTCGCTTTTAGTATATAGTTTGGAAAGCAGGGACTGTCCAGAGAGGAAAGTAGTAGATGAATCTGACTGCGTTAGCATCTCTCGATTCATTCTGTAAACAAGTGAGAAGGGATTCAGAGCATGTGTGGAGGTTTAGGTGTGCTTCCCTACTCCAGTGTCCTTGGGCATCTATGGTGCACTGGTTGCATTCTGACAGCGTGGCACTACTTTTCACTAAAATGAAAAGAAGACAGTGAGAGATGGAGAAGTCTTTGTCTCCTTCCTTTAGGATGTGATAAGTTCCCTTGTCTAATCTTTCACTTGTAAATAAAAGTACCATTTTCCAAAAGACAATTTGATATGTGTGTTATAAATTGGATTTTAATTCAACCAAATAGATACATGATGTTATGGTTCTGTTACCTTTCACTTCCTGTACTTATACAGTGGTTTTTGCACGTTGCCATTTTATAATGCAGTTTCTCAGCGGTTCAGCAATTTGATAAGCCTGGTTTTTCTTTTTACCCAGTGAAATTTGGTGCATCTCTTTTTCTATTATTGTTAAAGCATGCAACACCTCAGCAAGTAAAAATATTTATGTGACTTCTGCATTTTCTTGGAGCAGAACCTTCTCCTTACTGTTTTCTTTAAGGCTGAAACGGGGAAAGTTTTTACTTTTCTTTGTTGGCAGAATGATTTACCCTTTGTTTGCAGTCACACTGCATCTGTCTTACCGTCTCACTCTCATCTAAATCAGACCATAAATACCAGTATCTTTGTTGGGTTTTTTTATTTGTTACGACACCCTTTTTTCACTAAGGAAAACTTACTTGGTAGAACTGAGGAATTTAACAATCCAACAGGGTTTTCATCACCTCTGAGGGTCTATTGCATGTGTTCCATGCAGCCACCTCTACATGGGTTTGCCTTTTCAATAAAAAGCATGATATGGTAAGATGTTATTGAGGGTTATTGTCTTTCAGCCTTTGGAGGTTTGATTTTCTGTGTCTATATGGTGTACCTCTAGACTGTCTCCATGAAAGAAATTTGAACAGTTGCTGCCTAGAACTCTGTATGTTTGCCGTACCATCTGTGCTTATTTTGGGAAGGCAGTTCAACTATTACTTTTTTTTTTTTAGTTAGCATTCTTCAAAGCACTGCAGAATGGAAATAAGAATTGCAAATACTGAGAAAGAGAAATTATTCCCTAGAAAGTGAAGAATTTTGTAAGTGTTGACATGTGGTTTTACAGTGTTTGTTGGCTTTTCACTCATCTCCTGAATTCTGTTTTCTTTCTGGTAAACAGGAGGAAAATGTTACATTACAGATGATCAAAACAGAGATTAGCCATGAGACTGAAATGCCTTTATGGAACTGGAGGAAAGTGATTTCTCTGGGTAGCAATTAATTACTAGCATTTTTGTTTCTGAATATTAGGGAGAAAAAAGAAACAGTATCCTTAATTAACATTGAATAGAAACTGAATTGTAGAGCCAGCTGGCTCAGCTGTCGGCATATGATAGAAGAGTGGGAACTGAACCAGAAAACAGTTTATGAGGTTACTGTAACCTAGAATTCACGGCAATAATTTTAACGGGTGGGTGCCATTCATCTCTTAGTGAAGGGAGGAGGATATGGAGGGAGAAGCTCTTAAGAATTTTCCATGATTATTTCTCAATTATATAAATAGTCAAAAATAGAAAACTTATTCAGAAGACTGTTCTAGTTTCCTTGTATAGATTAAAAGTGTAATCTAGCACTACTGGAAAATATTATTGTTTCTGGTTAATCCTTTTTAACAGATCAACTATTTTGTTTTTCAGGTCGAAAATTTAAAAAGTTTAACAAAATTAAGGTTGTGAGAACATTAGATGTTGCACTCCAGCAGCCAGCAACCCTTCAAGATGAAAGCCAATCTCTAACCCAAAGGCTGTCTTTTTCTCCAAATCAAGAAATACAGTTTGTTCCCCCCATGATAAGTGTTCTGCGAGGCATTGAGCCAGAAGTTGTCTATGCTGGTTATGACAATACAAAACCTGAAACACCGAGTTCCTTGCTGACCAGTCTAAATCATCTTTGTGAGAGGCAACTTCTTTGTGTAGTCAAGTGGTCTAAATTGCTACCAGGTAATAGCACTTCTAATATGTAGTGAATTCTAGTAAAGCAAATATGTCATAGGACGAGCAGTCAAAAGAGAATATTACTGTCTGCCTGTTAATTAACTCTTAACAAATTCCAAAATTATTAACCTTCCGCTTCATCATATAATATATGCACCAATCAAATACATTTTAATAGGATAGCCAGATTATCATCAAATAATATATGCACTAATCAAATACATTTTAATAGGAGGGCACTCTTAAAGGAGTGCATCTAAATATTTAGACTCACTCCAAAAACCTACAGAAACCCAGAGAGTTCCTACATGTGATTATTAAAGCAGCCTTTCCACCCTAACCCCTCCTACTCTATTATTCATTCTTTTGGTTTGAAAAAATGATATTTCTACATGTTCTTTATTCTTATTAAAATGAATTTTTGAAAACAACAGAAAAAAACTGTAATAAATAGTACCAGTTAGGACTAAGCAGCTCACAAGTAGACTGATAAAGAGAAGTAACTGAATTTATGAAGATCCAAGACTGGGTTCCAAAAAAATCAATGTTATATATGTACATGCGCTGTATGGTCATAGGTGACTGATCCTGGTATGTGTAAAAATCAATGTATTGACCAGAAAACATGGAAATACGGTTTCATGAGAGCTCAGTTTGACACTTCACTGCTTCAGGAAAGGGTAGTCTCTATCGTTGCACTTCCCCGTTGCAGCTTGTGCTTGTCAGAGCTCTTGGTTGAACTGATTCATCTCATTAAGTGAGAAGAAAACAAACCTTTTTTTTTAACCCCCTGTAGATTTCTGATGGCTTCATGAGCTGAACCAGTTCACTGACGGGTGGCATGAATGCCAGAGCTTGCTTGAAGGAGGTAGCAGGACCAGGTAATGAAGAACAGGACCTCAGCTTTCAGCGGCAGGAAGCTGACAGATTGACTCAGTTACTTCTTAGCAATCTGTCAATGAGCAAAAGTTATCGAAGGCAAGCACACAACTGAATGCTATTCTCCCTACTTAAATGCAAGAGAGTTATTCATATGTGGATGTTTATTGCATTACAACTGTGTCTCTTAAGAACACTAAAGTCCAAACTATCTGTATTAAATACGAGTTGGCTACAGGGATCATGTTACAAATTGTCATATTTTTACCAAAGGAAGATGAGATGCGTTCCCATTTCCTGCAGTAGTCACTTCTGACTGCTAAAGTTAATTTTGGTTTGATCATTTCAAAATACTGGATGAAAAAAAAAAAAGACAAGAGGTTAATTATCAAAGTGAGATAGCCAGTTATTGTGCAGATTTCACAAACTTCTGAGAGCTACATCCCCAAAAGCACTTGTCTTTCTAAGGGTTCTCAGTTTTACAGCTCAAAACTGTAATCTCAGAACATCTACTCAACTATTGCCTAAATGACAATTATAAAGTATTTTAACTTTTAATTTCATTTCCAGGATTTCGGAATTTACATATTGATGATCAGATAACCCTCATCCAGTATTCCTGGATGAGTCTAATGGTTTTTGCAATGGGATGGAGATCATACAAACATGTCAGAGGCCAGATGTTATATTTTGCACCAGATCTGATTCTAAATGAGTAAGTAGACTCTGCTGTTGCATAATATGAACGACATTTTTAACTTATTTGTGTCAATTAGAAAGTGACTCCACTGAAGCCAGGATTTCATTCATTACTTGTTCTGTTTCAGAATTAACAGCAGAGGAAAGTCCTCTGATCATGTTAAAGTTCAGTAGCTTTGGGAAGGGTTTTACAGGAATCCCAAATATTCTGTTGACATGCCCAAACAAAAGGAGTCCAAATAATATTTTAATTATTTAAGAGAAAAATTTTTTAAAAAAGGAGTGATGCTGTCAGAAGATTTACCTGAATTCATCTGAATAAGACAGGAGTTAATGTTTAATAAATTAAACTAAGTCGCATTTTCTTTGGTTGCTGTTGTTTGGATGATTTTTGCAAATAGTTTGTATATAGTCTAGAAGACTCAGGTTTTACACTTTCTGTTAAAACTCTGCTCTTCTAAAGTACACTTATTGATAGAAAATTGTAATAATTTAACAAGAAGGGATTTTAATAGTCAGGATAAAATATGAGACTAGTCTTTTCTGGTTTGAGGGGGGATTGTTGGCTTAGATTTTCTTTCACTCATCTGATGAATTCAGATAATCTTCATTTCAGTCTTTGTCAGCTTTTCAGCCCTGCAAATTAATATTATCAAAACTGTAATTCTAGGTAATTTGGTTATAATACATTGGAGGTTTCCAGAAACAGTAAAACATAATTTAATCTCTCTATTTTTTCCTTAATACATTTCTCTTATTTTCCCTCAAAATCCTAAAAGAACTACTATGAAGTGAGATGAAGGTTAAACAGGTTTTCTTGTAAGACATATCTGTTTCAAGATAAAGAGGTGGATTTACAGAAGATCCAGGCACCTGAATTTAAAATCTACAGACATGCAGGTTCTTGCCAGTGAAGTTCTTTATGGAAAAATCTGTGGCCCTGTAGCTCCTGACGTTTTCTCTTCCAGATGACTGTAAATCACTGTGAGGTTAGAGAGTAATGAATTCTTTCCTCTCCCATGTCTATTAATTATGCTGTACGAACTGGAAAACTTTGAAGGGATGAGATTGAGAGAACTTCTGACTGTATTCTGTCCCAGCGTAGTCTGTGATATCTCTCATGGTTACATTCAGAAGAAACACAGAGTGAGATGGCTTTAGGCAGTAATGTCATGTTTTGGGGTATTACCCTGTATTACCCTGTATGTGGACCACCGCTGCCACCTTGTGAAGAAGGCTTTCTTCAAGAATACTGTTGAGATTTATAAACCCTGGTTATTATCCCTCAGAGATAACTTCTTGTTTGCAGCTCAAACCCATCTGCATTGACAAAGAGGTGGACTGACAACATACCCTTCTCTTGCTTGTAGAACATCAGGGTCATATTAGAAATATTATAAACAAAGAGTTAGACATGAAATGTAACTGGCACACTGAGTTGTCGCTGCAACTGTTAATTGGGAAATAAGTTAGCTTTTAGGTCAGTAAAATGTGAGCAACTTCCTTGTCTGCGATGTGTAAGATTGTGCTTTCATGATCACTTTAAGCAAAGGTAAGTGCTGAACACAGCCAAAAAAATCAACTCCACCTGCCTCCCTGCCCTGGTCATGCATGCCCATGTTTTCACTTAAGCTGGATCAAACGCTATCTGGCTGCAGTCTCAAACAGATAAGGACATTTTATGCTTGAGAAATACCCCAGAAAACGCCATTAATTAGCAGATGGAGGTGATCCCTGGTCTGACTCACCATGTGGACATGCAGGCACTGGTGCCAGAATAGCAGGAGTGCACACCTAGAGGTGGAAAGAGATAACGGAAATTCCTTCTACAGGGGCAACACACAGTCAAGTTGTTTCAAAATGACCATGAAACCACAATCCAAAGATTGTTTCACAGCCAATCTGTCGTTTAGTGAGCTGAGCTGTAGTGCTCCTTGCGAATTACTTGTTTGGTAGCATTGGTTTTCAGACCAATAAAGCCTGAATTTTAATTTAACAGTGATTTCATTAATTGGAATTTAAACCCTACAAAGATTTACTATTACTTATACTTCGCAGTGTCTGAAAACATGGCTAAGAACAGCATTTAAGCATATCCTGAAAGCTGCTGTCATCCTTCATAGTTACCACTTGGAAATAGAGACTACCAGAAAGGAATAGGAAGGGAGATTTAAAGTAGCTATAGAAGTAACCAGTCCTTTCAGAGCTAACAGATTAAATTTCTGTGTTTAAGTCATTTAAGAGCTGGTGCGAGATATCAGACGTTGAACAAAGCTGAAATAATTTTCTTTTAAGATAACAAATAGCACTTTAAGTGACAGAAGAAAATAAACCTCAGTGGACCGAGAGAAGTCTATTCATAGGAAATATCTTCAGTTTTTATTGTTGATGGTACTACCTGCAGTCAGGTTGGAACCATGATCTGAACTTCATGAAGAGGACAGGCAAAATTTAATCTTGTTTTACCTAATTCATCTGGATTGGGATGCATCTTTGTTAAATTAGCCCATGTTATTGGCTCTTCGGGTTAATATACAATGAATCCAGTTTTGTTTACAAAGTTTACAAACTTTGAAATACTATTGTTGTAGTAATTGCAGTTGAGAATGGCTTTCCCAGTAAGCATATACAATAAAAATATGCTCAGTATACCAAATTATCAGAGAGAAAAGTAAGATTAAGGTGCTGCAAAAAACTAAACAGTTTTATGCATTTCCCTGTGTGATTTATCCTATTTATTTATGCAGGGGTTTACGTAGGGCTGTATTAATGTCTAAGTTTACTTAAATACTTTTGTATGTGTATAAATTTAACATTTTAAACTTTAATGGCATAAAATGCTGCAAAATTATATCATTGCTGTTAGCAGTACAACATTAGACTTGCAACAAAGTATTTTGATGCAGATGTTTTTTGCAAAACCTAAGGAAAGTTTTCTATAAACTTTCATGTTTATCTTCAATTTTATGCTTTGAAATCTTTTCAGAGAATGTAAAAATCAACCAGCCTCTAAAAGCAAAAGAAAGTGCTTCTCATTATTAGCTTGTTTTTAATTAATAAAAACCCCTTCTTTTTGATGGTTAGCATTCAGCTTTGATAGTCTCCAAAGTTTTTTCCTGAGCAGCAGTAACAGATTAAACATCCAAAATATTAGCACATTCATTACAGTTAAAAAACTAGTCTAGGTACAAAAAAAGTCAGAAAATTGCTTACGTGTATCACCCTTTTCTTTAATTTCTACAATGTGGTAATTAAACTGCTAACAAAGCACTTCCTTCAAGCAATTAGTACCGGAGCCATTCCTTTATTTTAATGGTTTTTTTTTTTTTACCTTTTCTGGGTGTAAGACAGAGGATGAAAGAATCATCGTTCTATTCCCTGTGTCTATCCATGTGGCAGCTCCCACAGGAATTTGTCAGACTTCAAGTTAGCCAAGAAGAGTTCCTATGTATGAAAGCACTGTTACTGCTCAACACAAGTAGGTTCTTTTATTTCTTTGTAACACATCACTAGTAAAAGTGTTTTGAACCATGTTGTTTAATTTGACAATTGCTAAGCTATCTGGCTTAACAAATGGAAACTTCTTTAGGAGTAATGATAGTATTCCAAAATATTTTTTCTAGTGTTTATAAGGAATAAGTAATTTGTGATTCATTGTTGTTATTGCTCCATGTAAAACCACTGGGGAAATGTTAGATCACTTTTGATATATAGCTATACTGTATTACACATTTTCAAGTCAAGCATGCAGTATTTCTGCCTGGAAGCTCTTCATCTTAAATGGCTACACAAATAAAAAAAAAAAATTACAAGCATTACAAATATATTAAAAAATATTTAATAAATTGTCAGGACTGAGGGCTTTATCTTGGCCAAGAACTTAAAGCATGCTTACTCAAAAGAATTAGGGAGATGGACATGGCAAATAATAACATTTATTCCACATTTTATAGTTAAAAATAGGTTAAGTTTAGCACAGATATAAACACATGGAAATGTTTGTCTTTGGTTTGTTTCTCTAGAAAAAAAAAATCTGTGGTCACTTTTAATCATACGCATTTTTTAAAGAATCCAGCATTCCACTCTAAATGGGACACGTGGTAGTTGATGACGTTACCTTCAAAAACCTTTTCTAAAATACTAAAATGTACATCTGCTGAGGCCATAGTTGTTAGTTGTGAATCCACAAATAGAAAGTTTTAAAATGGTATAGGTGCTATTAGAAATGACAGTAAGCACCTCCAAGAAATGTAATTGGAAGAATATTGGAGTTTGATTCTCTACACACTCACGGAGTTGGAGGAGAGATGTGCAAATCCTGCATAACCTGCCTGCTGGTTGTATAAAGTTTCAGGAAAAGATAAGGAACTAAAGTTTATTCCTTCTTAAGATGTACTTGGCTGGTATTTGCATAAGCTCATGCTTAAAAAAGGCGTGGGCTCAGTAGAGCATAAGCATTAAAGATTAAATTAAATTTAGCTCATATGAACATAAAAATACTAAAATAATAGCTAAATACCATACACTCTGCTAAATCAATAAAACTAATGTGTACAAAAATCCCTCTCTGATATAACTCCAGTTGCTTTTTTAGAATTTGAATATATTCCTATTTTAAATGTTTTCTACCTTATTTTCATTACGAAGTGAACTTTCTTGTCTATCTGAACCTTAGAAGGAAGTTTTAAATTTTATTCAAATTTAGACATTTGTGATATTCCAGCTCTCCATTTCTGTCCCATGAAGTTCAAATCAAATTCAAAAAACCATTGCAATGATCCAATCCCTCTCATTTACAAGTGCATCAGTTTAACAGTATTCATCAAGCTACTATTCTTTATCAACTGTACTGCCCTCAGAAATGCATTTTAAAGATGATATGTTTATGTATATGCAAGAAATTAGGTTTTTTTTAAAAAAGAAAGTATTTCTAACTGTGCTGATGAGTTTTGCTTTTTGTTGTCTCCTGCACTTATTGTCTTATAGGAAAAAACACTTTGTCAGATCTTTGGGAAAAGGAACACACCTAACCGTTGTTGCTGAGACATTTAGTAAACGTTTGGTACTGTATAAATACAATTCCACAAAACTATTTTCAAAAAACCATATAAACTCATTGTTGCTATAAAGTGTTTTTTAAGAGTACTTTTATTTTAGTCATGGTATTCATCTTAATCCTCTTCAAACGTGAAAGTATGGCCATTTCAAGCTTTCATGCACTAACAGTAAATCAGCTCTGAACTTCCAGTCTCATTCTGTCTTCTGTTTGATTTATTACTTAAATGAACTGTTTTTTACTTTTTGTATGATTTTGGAGAAACAGTAATTTTTATTAAACATAACTCTGTTAGTCTCGATACATTTCTAATTCTGAATGGAAACCACAGAGTAAGTTTTAACGTTATTTTTTATTTTACAGTTTTTCCCTTGAGTTTGCCGTGGCTTAGGTGTTTTCTTTATATTGTACTTGTGACAGTTTCAAAGCTGTCCTGAAAGCAGAATTAGTCTTTGCAAAAAGTGGACCAACATTTTTATTTTCTGCAGTTGTTTCCATTTTACAGATCTTTGTTTACTGTATGTAACATGCTCTGTTATAGTAGTGCCCCAAAAATTCTAAATAGGGCTCCTTCTTGCAGAGGCCACATACATGTAGGAACTAGTACTACGAATAGTTCAGAAAGACTATGATTTAAGAAAGAAAAATTTTTTTATGCCAAAAAAAAGAGAGAAATAAGCATATAGCAAGTTCAGTTCTAGCTCTAACACTCTCCAGACATTTGATTTAGAGGAATTGCAAAATCTTGTTGCATAAGATTTTGGCTGGGTTCTTGACGCTGAATAAAAGCATCCGCATTCTTTACATACATTCAGGGGGAAGGAGCATTCAAACTACCTGTGTTTAAATTGCGTTTGTGCATGTAAGTCATTGTAATACTTCACTCAAATAAATAGCTTGGTGGGACTTTTTGTGATTAGATGGGAATGTCACCGTGCTTTTGCAGAATTCTGGGAAACAGGCCATGCATTGCTGGAAGAGATCTTTTAACTTAATTCACAAGGGAAATGTAAGGACTTAAGTGCTGTTTTAGAGATGCAAGTCAAAGAAAGTGTCCAGCTAACCCTAATTTCCATCAGAATGTCATTTTATATGAACAGGATTTCATAGGTGTCTGTAATTCTGATGTTAGACATACCCAGAACCATCCAGGCTTTGAAAATTAAGCTATTCTTTTTCCCCATTGTGAGTATTCCTACCTGCATTACTCCTAAGCACGTTGCATTCTCCACAAAAGAGAACTCTTCCTTTCAGATCCTCGACGCAGATGTGACAGGCACACTTTCAGATACCTCCTTTGTCTGTGTGGACTTGAGAGGCCATACTGAGTCAAACCTAAAATTTCACCTTGTCCAGCATTTCATCTCCATCAACTGCCAAAGAAATCTAACGTGCCATCCCTAAAGCCTGGACTGTTCTTAGATATGGTGTTATAAATGTACTTTCTGTGGAAGCAATCACAATTTCTATTCTCTATTTTTTATTTTAATTATGTGTGTGTTAGGAGTCAGACCCTGCGTTCCACAGCCATCTCAGTGCATAGACACTTGTCTTTAAAGTAAACTTGCTATTTTCTCCCTCCTTCCCCAAGATGTTCATTTGTCTGAGGAGACATCAAGCAAGAGACATCCTTGGCAAAGTGGATCATTTCTTCTCTTGGACGGTCTCCTACAAAATAGGAGACTTCTGCTTAGCTCAACTCAAGTACTTAAGTAGAGATTTGAACTTCTGCTTTGTCTTCTCTCTCTGGGTTGGAGGCGAGGGATACAATTTTAATCTGTCTGCCTGAAGTGCCTCCTTCCCCCTTAGCTTCTGAGGAACCAGACGTGACTTGGGCAACTGACGTTAGAACAGGGTTTATGATTTGGAAGCAAATGGACCCAGTGCTTCTCTCAGTGCAGTGTTTCCCACCTAATTCTCTTTCAGGGAGTGGGTTTAGCTCCAACCCCTGGGCAGACATCTGCTTTTTGGGTGACTTCTGCTTTAAGAATTTCATTCTTAGGTATCTAACAGTACAGTGCATTGTACAGAGAGTCAGCACGGGCAGGTATTTATGTTTTAATTCCAGAAAGTGACAAATCACCTGGAAGTTAGGTGTTAGAGTGTTAAATAAGTCAATGTCATTATGAACCGAGCTTCAGTTTTTGGAGAGATGCAAATGGAATCTGCTTTGACCTGATACTAGTCATGGTCTGATACCAGATTGAAGATGTACTAGATACCTAGATAACTAACATGTGATTTATTTAACTATGTGAGCTAGTCCCAGTGACGTTCTTTTAGAGTCCGTTGAGAAAAATAAGCATCTCTATAGTATGATTCATCTCCTTCTAAAGCTACTTCTAAGACAGTGAACATGCCTCGTGCCCAAGACTTGCCTGATTTTTTTCCCACTAGAACTCCAGCAAGCTGTGGTAACTGGCCCAGATGGAGATGTCTGTATTTTAAAATGTCTAAAGTTTGGTGAGGTGAATCTTTCCCCTCGTGCTTGCTGTCAGAATAAAAAATGTTAAATGTGACGTCGCAGTGTGGAATGTCATTGGCAAGAGAGAAAAGAAAGGTGAAGAAATTCAACGGCTCTTTCAAAAACAGTACGTTTGGAACAAGACCATGCTTTAATGTATGATTCTTATAGTGAAGGAAGGATTTTGATTTGATTGCCAGATGGGAATATTTTTTGGTGTTTCATTTCTTAGTTGCCTTTGACAATGTAAATTGTAAAACTTGTGTATTACACTTTGCCCTATCAAGGAAAGCAGAGTCTGGAGTTTATGCCCGTTTCCTCACAATGCTACCAACACTTATCATCAGTGATCAAATATGATCTTGTCACTAGCAGTCACTCACAGGTTCATTTCTCAGTGCTCTTTTGTGTCCTCGTTTTGGTCCTCATGGCTGACCATTCAGAGAAGAGTGAGTTCAGCCATTTTCTCCTCCTTGCTGATTTCTCTAAAAGCTGTTCACATTTAAGGACCTGATAGTACATCTGTTCTGTGAAGTGAAAGAGGCCCAAATAGGAGCCCTGGATGCCATACTGTCCACGCCACTTGAGAGTTGTTAGTTCATTCCTTGACTGCGTGTTGAAGCACTCCAGCTAGATCTCTCTAACGTGAATCTACTGTGACCCCCAGCAGTGTACACACCAGCCAGTCTATAACATCTTTCTATCTTTCCTCAAGGACAGGAGTGGTTCTTTTGGCCATCTTCTTTTTCAGAAGACAGGTGTAGCTAATATTAAGGCTTTTTCTAGACATCAGCAATTAGCATAGTTGACTAATGGTTGCTGGTGTGTCCTTTTAACTAATTTTCTCGCTGTTTCTGGAGTAACTGTTGAACAGGAAGAGATACCTGGCGTATAATCATGAATTGCATTGCACAGTGAAATACTATAAATTGTTCCCGTACTTTAAATTTCTCACATTGCCTTCAGAATAAATTGCATCACGCGTGTTACTTTGTTTTTAGTTCCTTTGGAAGGTCTAAGAAGTCAAAGCCAGTTTGATGAGATGAGAACGAGTTACATTAGAGAACTGGTGAAGGCAATTGGTTTGCACCAGAAAGGGGTTGTGGCCAACTCGCAACGTTTCTATCAACTTACAAAACTGATGGATTCCATGCATGATGTAAGTTTACTGGTTAATGTGTTTTGCTTTTTATGTGAGAAGGAACTAGTATTTCTTTGAAGTAATTTAATGGAAAGTGGCTAGCCAACGTTTCTAAACAACGAAAGAAAAAACCCTGCATTTTTCCTTTAGTGTGTATATTTGTGTGAATAGCTAACTATATATTCAACATCAATATGTATTGTATATATATTACATGGTATACAAGATTTAAGTATTTGAGAAACATGCATTTGAATGCTACCTTTTTTTTTCATTATTTCTGTAATGTAACTGGTACAGTTAAAGTTTTTGGTAGGGGGTGGCATGTATGTGTGTGTGCGTGTGTGTTCGTGTTCATGAAAATATTTAAATACTGCAAAGAATAGGCAATTCAAGATGCAAAGTCAGGCTACTAAGAATGAGAGGCAGACAACCAAGATTGGTTTTACAACCTTAATTCAACCACTTTTATGTGTATATTCTATGCCATTTTTCCAGTATCTGTCTGTATTTGGGAGCTGAGTAATCTTTGAGAACTCTAGTAGTACTATCATAGAGATTGCTAAGTGTCTTAAAAAATGTAGCTGAAACCTTTCCACATCTCTGAGAATCCAGCACGTATCCTATTGGCTTAACATCCATTAAAACTGAGGAATGACATTTTCTATAAACCTTTGCCCTCGTGAATATTATTTTGTAATGGCTTGTGCATATCTGCAAGAGAGGCAAAAAGCAGAGGTGTGGGGCCACACCTGGCAGTTTTGGGAAGTGCTGGGGAAGTGGCACTAAGGTAGTTTAGGAAGAGTGCTTTTGAGTTCAGGGCTGTTTGTGAGGAGCTCACAGGGAGTTCAGGGAGGGATGGGGTCTTCGCATGTTTGTATTCTTCTGCACTCAGCAATTCTGCATTTTATTTTAATGGTTCATGAAGAAATTCATTTATTCATCTCAAACGTTTCATTGTCACTAATTTGCCCTTCAGATGGGAAACCCCCTCGCCCATTGAGGATCCCATTTATGGGAGTTCAGAGAGGTAGCAATGTTGATAATTAAGTAGTTCACCAGGTGGTCTGGAGTCCACACTATGCTGTTTTGATCCACTACACAAAGCTCTCCATTAGCTTCTGCATCCACAGAACTCACGTGCGCCATTTAGCTGTTACATTGGCTCAGATACCAGCAAAAGTAGAATGAGACAAGTACAAAAAGCATCCTTACAGGTGAAGACAGACAATAGAAAATTCTGAAGGGAGGATATGGAGCTTAAACTTAAGTATTTACCGGTAGTCAGACTGCAGTCGTCACTTGGGACTGTCAGTGCTAAACCATCCCCTGGAGTTCAGTCAGTCACCTTTTACTTGCCAACACAAGGCCTGACCAGTGTTCTACTCACAGGAGCCCTGTGCTCAAGAAATCTCTCTGGATCAGTCTTGCTTGCCATAAAAGGTCTTCCTGCCTTACCCGTAGTAAAAATTTGCAATCTGAGTGTCACAGCATCCACAGGCAAACCCTTTTGAGTACTGGGCTGTGGAGCCAATCTCTTAATTTCAAATACTTAAAGTAAAATAGCCTTAGTGGAAGTGAAAGAGCGAGGCTTGCTGAAAAATAGCCAGCAAAGTGATGGTTACGGTAGTGTTTAGTCCATAGAGTGTATTTGTTCAAGTTCCTATTTCAGCTCAGGCTGGTAAAGTGATTGGATGTGCAAGAATAGGATAAACACACTGGAGAGACTGTGGGTTGTTAAAACGCAGAGTGGCAGAAATAGTATGATATTTGATAAGATAAAGGTCACAAGTCTTAAAACTTCTGTAAAACTGGAACTTGTCGGAGAAGGTAGAAGAGGTGAAATAGTCAAATATATTGAGCAGTTGCTTTCAAGGGACTAACACCTCTACAGTTTAATGTTTGCTGCATAGCAAGGTAATGATCATAATCAGAACCATGGAAAATCTCACAAAGAAATGGTAAGTGCTGTCCCTTGCAGCAGTGTTTGAGTAGTGTATAGTAAACAAGGCATGGAGATGTGTTGAATGTGAGGATAAAATGAAAGACTGAGTACTTGTTTAGTAATTGCCATTGATCCTGGTGCATGCCATGAGCGAGGAGGATAACGCTTTGTAATATTAGTGAGGCACTGTTTTTATATGATGTACCATTTAGCTATATTTATGACCTTTTCCCATGGGAGGATATTTAAATAGGGAATGACAAGTACCCACATTATTGATTCAAGGAATGACAGAGGAGGGTATATAATGATGTCAGCTGATGGATGAATGAGATAAGTGATTGACAGCATGTTTATCTGGCTACATTATTGTTAGCCTGATTGATCATGTTTGTATTTTATTACATCCAGCTAGTGAAACAGCTCCATCTCTTCTGTCTGAACACATTTCTCCAGTCGCGTGCACTGAGTGTTGAATTCCCCGAGATGATGTCAGAGGTGATTGCTGCCCAGCTACCCAAGATTCTGGCAGGGATGGTGAAACCTCTTCTCTTTCACAAAAAGTGAAATGTCTTTTCTTTTATCAGAGAGATGATTTCTGGGTCATTTTTTGTTTGTTTATTTTGGTCGAGATTTTGCGATGTCAGGACTTCAGTATATTTGTCATACCCTGCCTACTGCTTTATACTTGTAACATACACAAGCCATTTAAGCTTGATGTACATATTGTGAGTTCCTGATTCCTTAACTGCAAAAAATCACAACAGTCATAAGAAATGTTTTGTAAACTTGGCTAGGTTGCTTTTTAGATATGCATAAGAATGAGAATGAGTAGAGTTTTCAGATTTCTAAGAACAGTTACACATTTTTCTTACATATTACACGCTTTCAAATTTCTGATATGACATGGTGTAAACTTCTTACTTTAGTACATTGTGTGTATGGGTGCACGTGGGCATGTGCGTAATACAAGATTTTGGAGGAATTAAATAAATATTACCCACATTTTCTTATGGGTGTTTCACTTTTTATTTACTAATCTGCCTCACAGAAATATCCTTTCAAAGTCAGCTGTCCAGGATTAAGTAGACGTTCACCTTCATGAATACATACGTAAAGTGCTCGTCACAAAATATTCTTGTCTGTGCTCATACAGCATTCAAACTCTGAGTTCAGCGTACTGAACTGCATTGCACCACTCAGTGCAGCTCTCCTTCAAAAATTGGAAAGCTTAGGAAAATTTCAGTGTATATTACACCAGAAGTAATGTGTATGCAAACCCACTCAGCTTTGGTTTGTGTTATTTTCCTTAAAAGTTCAGCACTTACTAAAGCTAGATCACGTAACTACAATCTTAAATTCATCAACTTCAAAATTCTGTGTTTCAGAAGCTTTAAATAGAGATGTTTTCACTCACTACAACTCTTAATAATCTTAATGTTTCGAATTCCAGTACTGAATACTCAAACAGCCATTAACATCAAATTATAGCAAGTTTAAATGCAAGAAGAAATGGAAAATATGTCTACAAACATTTTGATACACATCAGACTCATTTCAGTACTATTTAGTGGAGCTGCTTATTTTATATTTTAAAGGCATGCCATTGTAATTGGGGTAACTGTAAAAGAGGAATTGGACTAAGTTAGATTTATACATTCAAGAAGAATGTAATGTTTTACCATAGAAATGAAACATTTGGGTGAAGAATTATAATGTGGTTGTGTTTGTTCCTTTGATATGGTTATGAAGCAAATCATGCATTTAAAGCAGTAAATTGTTGGTATATTCGGACAACAGAGAAGCAGATGAAGCCCCAAAATAATTTACGAGTCTATTAAAACACAAGAAATTTTGCCAGTTGCTAAAAATGGTAATCAAACAAAATTCTCTAACAATGTAGGAAATGGTACTTGGATACTTTGGTGGCCATACGCTTGTGCTCTTCCCCGTTACGTGTTGGATGCATCCATCGTGTGACAGCAGACTGCTGGTGGTGTGTAACTTGTCTCATTCCTTGTCACATGAACAGAGGCTCGCTGGACGTAAGTTCAGTATCCCTGATTACATCAGGGTGCCTCTCATTAACAAACAGTATAAATGATGCCACTTGCTCATAAAAATTACATCCCAATTCTTGAAAAAAAATGCGGCCAACTAACAACTACAGGTTGAGCTAAAGGTATCCTTACTACTTACAGTTTCCTAAAGCCAGTCAAGAGGAAGCTACATTACGACTGGGGATAAAAGCCTTTTGGAGATTCCCCACATCCTAGTACAAACCCCACTAGAGTTGGTGCAAAGATGCAGCCGTGGATAAAATGGTTTAAGCAGACTTCTGTGTTAGTTGACTAGGTTCGTCATTTGTAACTGCCCAGAGACAAGCAATTTCTTTCGTATTCAATACAATCTGACTTCTAACTGTGATCCTTAAAGCAATTATGTTTTAATAAATAACACAAAATTCTTTATTTCTACGTATTGAAGTTTTGTTTTCTTTATTTTTCTTTGTATTTGCATTCAGTAATTGTGGAGCTTAGTAAAAAAATACTTCATTTCAACCATTCTGCTTTTGTGTAACAACACTATTTTGGTACATTCTTTGGGAATTTAAGCATTGCCACATGATTTGCCATTGAGTAAACAGACTTTCTATGTTACTGTTTAGATTAAACTGTTAAGAGAAACTTCCCACACTAAAAATTACTCTTTGACACCCTAATTCTGAAACTGGAAAACAGAGCAGGCAGTATGCTGGCCCCAGATCAGCCTACAGCTGCCTTTTACTTAATCCCTAAAATTTGTTCCAAGTGGCTGCCATGTCACCGCGTCCCGTAAATATGGCAGATCAGTCCGAAATGCTCTCTATCTGTCTTAATCAAAAAGGAAGAATAAATGTCTTTTGGGAATAGATAACAAAGGTTAAAAACATTTTCAAATTGTATTTCTTGAACATCTCTAACTCACAGAAAAAATTGCCAGAACTTCCTGGTCACATAAACGCACTACCTTTATAAGACATAGGACAGAAAAAGTTTGGCTAAATGTGGCTGCTATATGAATTTGCAAGTTCTGTATTCATGACTTGATTGTCTGATGTTAGAAAAAACTGTTTTAATTTGAGAACTTCCACCTCTGAGCCCAGTTGCCTTCGGTCTCTGTTTTGATGCCATCCAGCATTTGCTCCGGGTTGCCCAGACACCGTGAAGAGTGACCACAACACGAGATGGCTCCCTGCCCTATAGACATCTCCTGTGCTGTCACTTGTCAACACTGCAGCAACGTCCAGCCAGCCATCGGCAAGCTAGTTTTTTCTTTCAGTTTTTTAGAGAGTATGAGGCTTTTTAGTTGTCTCTATTTCTCTGCATTAATATTTGTTTAAAGATTAAGGTATTTTTTTGACCTGAGCTTTACGAATGAGTCTAAATAAAACATATTGTAGTGCTTCTCAGTGTGCTGAGCAAGGCATAACAGCGCTGGATCTTCTTATGTTGCATTTTGCATACTAGAAATAAGAGTTTTTGGCAGATGGACTTTTTTGTTTTCTGACATTTATGATGTGCCTGATTACATTTTAAAGGTGTGAGTCCTGTTGCACTAATTAGAAAGCTTGCCATCTGCTGCAGCTTGCAGACATAGTGTTTTGTCTGAACTATCACTAAAAGTTCTTCATCCTCCATGGAATAATGCAAGCTATGCCTGAACCCGAGCCTCTCCTGTACAGCCCGGGTGGTTTTGACCCAAGGCCTTCAGTGTTGCCTTCTGCTGGTGCTTCGGTGAAGCACACAAACCAAGCCATGACGTCAGCTGTTCCCTTTGAGCTCTGCTGTTGGTACTCAGCTTTGTAGAAACATCACTTTTATATTTTTTAAAGACTGTTTTGAAGGTTGAAGTGACCGGCAGCGGCAGCCCGGCCGTGTTTGGAGAGCTGTGACAATGCAGTGCAGAGAAGAGGAGACCTCCGGCCCCGGCATTATGGCCTGCTCTTTCACACCAAGCTGCTTCTCCGTTGTACCCGCTGTGCTTGAAGAAATACAAAAGGTCACACACTTGGCTCTTGTTTTCAAAGATCTTAGCTGGATCCACAGTTTTGACCGGCCTTTAGGGAATGGGGAACGTGGGTTCGTTAGCACCTAGTCTGTGACACAGGGAAATTTACTCTGAGAAACTTCCAGTCGATTTTGTGGTGCTTTGGAACAGCCTGGTTGTACCTCTGCGTAATAACCTGAAGCTTAGGTATTTTTGAACTCCAGCTGTTCCTTCGGCTGCACTGCAGTTAGGTTTTCTTGTGTTAGAGCTCCAGTGGAGAAGCTGAGAGTTCAGCTTGTGTTTTCTGACCGGTCAATGCTTCATTAGTACCTTGGTTCCATTTTTTTTTTCCTTTAAAGTACTGTAATGCGTCTCTCTCCCTTATCTTTATTGGGGAGGTCAGCTGCTTTCCTCTGTTCCTAGCTAAAACCAAATATTTATCTTGGTTATCAGTGACATGGCAGTTGCACGAGCAGTAATACCTGCAGGGATCCTTCCTTCCCATACTCTTGTACCTGCACAGACCTCAGGCTGGTTTATCCCTTAGGAACGGGAGAGGCCGGAGCTGCTCTCCACCCGTGCCGCAGTTGCGACTCCAAGTGCGTGTTTCTTGCCTGCGGCGCCATTTGTGGCACGGTGACCTTTCCTTCCTTCCGATAAGTCAGCTTGCGGCCGCAGAGCCAGTATCCAAAGCCCTCCCATCTTTCCATGGCTCCAAAGCCTGTGTGCATACTGCCAGGGAGACTGTCAGCGTTGCTGGATTTATTGGTTTGCGCTGCTTTGTGTCATGATGACCTGACTTGAACAGAGGGTTTGTTTTTAATTTAGTTCTCTTTTCCCCTTTGGAAGATGAAAAGGGAAAAAAAGTCATATTTTAGGTGTTTTTTTATCTTAAAATTTATGACTTTTTCTTTTTTTTTCCCCAGTGAATTATATTAATTTATTAGATTGACGTGATTTGCCTGCAGAATGGTACTGTGGCTTTTCAGAAACATGCAGTAAAAGATGATTGCATGGATAATAATAAATAAGTTAAAACGTAGCTGGCTATTTACCTTAAAGAGAAAACAATCCTCAGAAAATAATCCTTCAGTGCTGTTGGAACTGATGCAGCGGTTGCATAACTTCATGTACATGGGCAGTGCTGCTCCCTCCATGTATTTTTTCACTCACATTTAGGTATTTTTTCCTGGGTTGGGCCCAGAGTGCTCTGTACAAGGCATTTACAGAATATAAAGGATGCCAAGGAGTGGCGAGCTTTCATTTCATTCTAGTTTATCATTTAGAACTGGCAACATTTCTGTTTCTCACCAGTGTGAGGTACGCTCGTTATAAAAATACCATCACAAGTCATAGATCATGTTTTTCTGACCATGAAAGCCAAATTACCCTTTCACCTCTCCAGGTACAATAGTCCCACCAATTTGGCATTCAGGCATATCAGTGAGGAAGTTCTCACAGTGTCATTTAAATAGTCTCACTCTATTGCATTTTCCCACAGCTCAGTTTAAACATCCACCTGGCTGATTTAGTGCTAAAATCTCTTTTTGCTGCGTTGGGGGAAAAAGAAATGTATTAACTTAATGGGAATCCAGAGCTCTGCATCGATGAGCTCCACAACTGCGTAGTTTCAGACAAAGGGATAGATTGGGTGAAAAGCATCTAGTGGGTATAATAAATATCTTTGCCATCAAGTCACAACTGGCTGGGCAGACCACTACGGGGACATTTGTGTCACACAGGTGAGACTCTTAGGAACATTGCTCATTCCCGCTTGGATGTACGGTTTTCCCCTATGCCTGTTCTTCATATACTGGATAAAAATAGAGTAACACTTTCACACTTCATACCCTGTGCTGTTGGTTTACGTCCAGTCTGAGACTAATCTGCAATACCGCCGGTTGAGAACAACATTATCATAGCGGTGTTCAAAAAAAACTGTTCAAAAAACCTGAAAAAACAGTTTTAAAAGTAAATTTTGTTTGAAAGGAGGATACGCTTATACTATATAGTGCCTGAATAAGGCTGATTGTATACTAAAAATTAGTAGTACCTCTAATTCATTTCCAAAAAAGGAAGCTCCAAAGAATCCTATATAGTCTTTTAAAACCATAAATCCATATACTTCATAAATTCCCCAAACTGGACACATGTATTTTGAAGGCAGTTGATTGCAGCTATTACCAAACATATCTAAATGTAAAGTTAGAGCCATCACTACGGATAACAGTGTTTCACAGTACTTTTTCTGACAGCTAAGGAACACCAGGCATGCATAGCTGAAATATTTAAAGATTGCACGTATGCAGGCACATGTAGGGAAATGCATGGTGAGGCCGTTACCCCTGTGTCCAGCTCGCGCCTTTCTATGCATGTGAGGACAGCTTAAAATATGCCCTTTGTATAAATGCATTTACAAAAATATCGTCATAATTCACTTTATGCATCACCGTGAATCACAAGCACTTTGAGTGGCACGCGTTTTTCACCTGGAGCTCGGGAAAAGTTGGGATCGCAACTTGAACGTTCCATGAGGGAAGTGAAAGGTCAGATTAGTGGCAGTGTGTTACAAGGAGGAGCCTGCCTTTTGCTGCAAATATTTGGAGATGTTGTATCTGAAACGTGGTATCGCCCTTCAAAAAAGCGATGAAGACTCCAGTAGAGCAGTGAATATGTTCCCAACCGTTTTCCCAGGTCCCAGCAATATTTGTAACGGTGAAATGTGCATTTTGCCGTTCCACGTAAGCATATCCTTGTATAGGCAAAGCAGAAGACCCCTGCTAGAAACGCTACACTCTGAAATGGAAGCAATGTGCCAGGAGTCGGGGTGTGGTGGCCGTGGGTTGGGGTCTGTCCTGCTGGTTTTACGCACACGGGATGAGAATATCATCTTTTGGGACTGACCGCGCACGGAGGCTTGGCCAGCCGGGGATGACACGGCTTTTCACTTCAAAATTTAATTGGAAGTTTTGTATCCCAAAGCTCAGCTTGCAATACAGCCACATTCTGCACCAATTCACCACTTAGGATAATTTTACAGCCAAGTGCTGGCATTGGGCTTGCTGGGGTGTGCGGGGGGCTGCGGTGGCCTGCGTGTCAGCGGGAGACAGACGCCGCCATCCTGCCTCAAGCTGCGTGATGGCCCCTGTGGCTCTTTGCCCGCTCACAAAGCAAGGTCACACACCGCTGACAGCAAAAAAACCCCAACAAACCCCTGAAATTCTGAAAATATTACTGTAGGAAGGTTTTCATTTAAAGTATCATTAAAGCCTTACCTGAAGGTAGCCATTAACTTTAAGAAAAACGAGATGACGGAGAAAAGCACGGCCTAAGGGTTAAAAACCAGGCTGAGGACTCTTGCAGTGTATGATCTCTTCCAGTTTCGGAATTTCACACAAAATTTATATCTCAGTTCCCATATTTGTAAAATGTTTATTCTCCCCTCCCTCCACTGCCCTGCCCTCAACACGCTTCTTTCCCCAAGGATTACTTGGATGTGCAATGCCTGAGCACTTTGTAGGCGCTTTGTAATCCTCAGTGGAAAATTCTGTAGGAAGCCAAATAATCCTTAAATTCGGGACACATTTGGACTGATGTTAATTTCTCTGTATTTTAACATTCAACATCACGCTGGACAACGTTTACCGTTTGTTACTATTGTTTTTATTTTTTAAAGAGAGACTTGTGTAAGATTTCTGTATTTTCTGGTGAAGAGGAACTCGCATCTATATATTTGTACATCTCAAATAATAGCTTTCACGTATTTTTGTAGAGGTGTTTGTCTCGCTGTGTTGTGTCATGTCCAATAAATTGGAGACGTGCTTACTTTGCAGTAGTATGAGAAGTGTTTAAGTCCTCAGTTACCACGGGATGGAAAGCAAAGCCATCAGCGGACGCGGGGCAGCAGTCGCCGGTGCCGGTGCCAGGCTGGGGGAGCCACTCAGTCCCGCGGAGCAGCGGCCGGCAGGGCAATTTCAGCCTGATTATTTTGGCAGCACCAGCTTAGAGACAACAGGCGCTGCTTATTTATTGAATTGAAACCTGTATGGGGCGGGGAGCAGTATTTTCCATTTTGTTTTCAATTCAAACTCTCTGCGATGCTCAAAGAGTGGGAGACAACCGTCTTTGGTTTTTGCTTATGTGGAAGGTGCTGTCAAACTGCTAAGTGTATAAAAAGAGAAAAATAAGTTACATTTATGAAAAAATTTATGAAAAATTTATGAAAAGTATGATCTGCGCTGCGGTAGGTGTCTGTGCGGCAGCACTGCCTAGAGGTGCTGCTGTGGGAGCAGTGGCCGTGGCAGCCGGCAGCCTGTCTGTATCGGAAAAAACACAGCTGAGGATAGATACAACCAGCACAGCGACCTACACATTGGCTAATGATTTATTTATATGTGTTTAATAGCCGGGTTTTGTGGGTAAATCATCCCCAGACTTTACCAAGGCTGCCGGTGAACTCCCTGCGGTGTCCGTACCAAGGGCTGGAGTTCTCCGCTGCCCAAAGCAGGTGCTGCCAGATGTGGCTCCCGAGGCGCAAGGGGCAGCGCTGCAGGATGTTGTCTGCCCTGCGCTCTCCAGTCACGGGGAGAAGGGCACAGAGGGGACTTTGACTTGACCTGGAGCAACCTCTTGTTGGCTGCACCGAGGGAACATCACCACTGGCTTTTGAGGAACGGGCTCCACCACTCAGGTGATGCTTCCCTTAACACACCCCGCTTCCTGCCCCGCTGCCTTCTGACATGGTGTGCAGCAGGCGAGGAGCGGGACTCGCACCCCAGCGAGGGGCACGGGCACCAGCAGAGCGGCTGCGGGGGTGTGAGGTGGTCTCCTTCCACCGGAGAGACCAACTACCTCCCCCTTCCTTCTAAGGGAGCGCTGGAAACTCAGGTCTGGGCCAGTGGTTTGGATGTCACCTCTTGCTAAGGACGCGCTGTAACGTTAGTGGCAGAAAATGTGCTTTCAGGGAAGCGTTAACCCTGCCGACTACGATGCTACTTTTCCACATTATTTCCACAGAATACAGCACATCTTGAAAGTGATGTTTCAGTTTCGTTTCCAAGTGTCCTTGTTCCTAAGAACTGATCTCTCAGACGCTGTCAGTACTCCATGTGCACATCATGAGCAGTTTGACAGGGCTGGGATTTACCACACAGATGATTTTTTTCCAGATTAATCTAGTTGTAAAACATTCCATGCAGTATTAAACAATAGGGGAAGGCATTTGGTCAATACAAAAATCTACATGGATTTCTTTCAAGTGGAAGGCCTAGAACGAGCAAGCGCACAGAAGAAAAGAATCTTAAACAGTTTTTGAGACACTGAAGAACTAAAAGGTGTCAAAGTTTAAGACTCTGCTCCTACTTAAAGATGTGTTCAGTTGCGGACAGCTGTGCTGGTACCTTTATTTAGCCCCCAGTTATTTAATTATGCAATGGTGTTCCTCTGGATTGAGTGAAATGACTTAGTCTATATATACGCTCTGTCTAAATTCAGTCTGAATGCGTACCTCTGTTGCTCAAAAATGTGCTTTGGGTTTTTAATAGACATGGTAATGGAAGGGCATAAAGAGTACAATAATGTTACTCATTATTTGAAATGAGATGTTTAGGCTCTTTGGGGTAGAAGCCTCTGCTTTAACCTTTAGCTAATAACAACCTGCCTAAACAAGATGGTTTTTCATCATAACAGACTCAGTAATGATACAGATGCTACGGAGACTGACTCACCTCTGCACAGCCCAGGTGAACTTCCCCATAAACATACTAATGAGTTCATGCAATAATCATCTGCTGCTCACAGGGAAGACCGTCCTGCTATTTAGCGTTATCGAAGTGAAGGAAATAGGTGGTGTCAGAGAACCTGCCATGCGGTAATTCAGACGAAACCATCATTTCCTTCCGTATGTGCCATCACAACGATGGAGAAGGCACCAAAGCTGAGCCAAGGCTGCGGTGGCGCTACGAGGAGGTCCACTGTCCTAAAACACCCATGGTGCTGTCTGTGACGGGGTTTGTGTCACCAGTGTTTTACTCCGAAGTGATGCAGCCTGCAGGGGGAGGCTGGCCCAAACGCCAGCCTTGGAAACTGTGAAAAGCAGAGCGCTGTGTTTGTTCCTGCTGCAGTGGGGAGACGAGCTCTTTGTGAGACATGCACACAAGTAACAGCGTGATAAAGAAACACCCTTTCTTGATTTTTCCCTCTGGGTAAACAACTATCCAGCAAAGCTAATTGCATTAGCTAAAAAAACACAACACAATTCACCTGAGTTTCTCATGCTGATGCACTTTTACAGATGTCTGGACATTTGGCTTCCCAGTTCATGTAGTCAGGAAATGCTTCAAGGGATCATTTAAACAAAGATGAGAAAAAAAATTATAAGGAAAGGTTTCAGCAATGGCAGAGCCCGAACCTCTTTGTACGACTTGGTTCTGCATTGCTGCGAAGGTAAAATTAATTGTGCTTGTTTGTTCTGCATCACCTGGGCTGCAAGGGGGAGAGGGAAGGCAGAGAGAAGGACCCATTCCAAAACCAAATAGTGTTAGAAATCACAGCTGGAAGCTGGGTGAAACGCTGGTATGGCCATTCACTGCAAATTTCCCAAGGGAAGGGTCTGGGGACATGATACCTTCTGCTCAGCCTGTAACAGAGGAGGCAGGACATTGTGCAGAAAGACCATTTTCCCCATCCAAATCAGGCACAATTTGTCATAATTACAGAAAAGAAACAGTAGTTTTCAGGACCAAACAAAAGCATCCCTCAACCAACAGCAACAGCTGGAAAAAACAAACTTAAAATGACTGTTTAAGCTGTGGCTTTATGTAAGGATGTATTTGCATCGCCATTGCCCAACACAATTTATTTGCACCTAAATCTCTCCGAGGTCTTCTGCTGCCTACCCGCTTCCTTCAGATGCCCGTGGAGGGTGCTGCCAGAGCTCCCAGATGCGCGGGGCTTTCGGTGGATTTTCCCTGCGGACAGGCATCCTGCTTGTTTTGTGGTAATTCAGGACTCACAATGGTCACTGCTTTCACAGCTCCCATTTCCAGCGCTTTGTGCTCAGCTTCCCAGCTCCGGCACACTGAAACCCTAATCTTCGTTATCTTCTTGTGAGGTCCTTGCAAACGGCATTTGTTTCATTCTAGGAACCGGTTGTATCCTGCAGGCCAGTTAATTTATTTGGAGGAACACTGTAGAGATTGATCGAGCTCAGGTTTCTTATCTTTCTTCCGCCCGGGTTTGTGAATTGTCCTCTGCGAGGTTTCTCATGGGACTTCCCACCGCGCAGCCATCTCAGCTGCTCAGGGACTACGCCGACGTCTCCCCAGCAGTGCCAGGAGCACCTGGTCACGTCTGGACTACGGAGCCCCCAGAGGAGCTTGGTTGGAGCCTGTGGCTCCTGCTCCGAGCTGTGTTGCGCTGGGACACACTGCACACCCTCCATCCAGCCCCCACCCCGAGCCCACCAAGGGCTGAGCCCACCACCCCTCCTCAGCCCCCGCCTGCAGCTGGGGAGGGAGCTCGTGGCCGTCAAAGCTCGTTTTGAAAATACCCACAGGCCAGGTAAGCCACGGGTTTCCCTTTGGATGTGTTTTGGTGGTTTTTTTTCCTCAGAAGACAAAAGCAATGACCATCAACAAAAACAAATTGCCGATGTTTTTCATTCAGGCGGGACTTTAATCCCTTCTAAGGGCACCCGAGAGCCATTAACAGTAATTTTAAATGAAATACACCCGTGCTAAGTCTAACTAATCAGCTCCTCAATTATACTGGCAGAAAGATGTATTCCAATTACCAAAGCCCTTTCAAGTGAATTAAGACTCCTTTCTGTACCGGCTGAGGAGGTCACTCAATGTTCTCATGAATCCCTGCATGTTTACATTAAAGAAGCACACCATGATCTTTGGCAAAGGCGCTTGCGCTAGGCTAGTTCAGCTTTTGAGCTTGTTGCCATAAATACAATAGAAAAGCAGCCAGCCATTGCAAAAGAAGCCCAGAATGTCTTAGAATGCTTTCTTTCCCTATCGGTGATTAATCCGAATTACACAGGAAAAGCTTTATAAATGTGAAATAAAATTTTCAAAGACAAAAGTGCAAATACCTTATTTACAATATTGAATAAGCACAGTGCTGGTGTTCGAAAGGCAGGGAGGCTTTGAAGGAAAGAATCGTGCCCAGTTCATGAGAAAATGTTCCCAACTGGGCTCTGAACTGACTTTGCAGCCTGCTCGGTCTACGCCTGTGCCATTTCCTCGGATCACTGAAATTTCTCCTCTTTACGAGCAGGGGGGGAACGGCTGCAGACCCCCCGCTCCCATCCAGCCTCCCCCTGGCCGAGGGCTGCATGGGCTCCGCATGGCCACGGCTCGCTCCGGCATCCGTTTTATACCATAACTATTCCACAGGCCAACTGCTCTATAGCCCACGTTGTGGGCTTATTAGGGAATAAAGCCTGCACACCAGGAGATCCACTTTTCCAAACAGACAAGGATCACGCACTGGCAGGCGCCTTAACAGAACCAAGTAATGAAGTCCCTCTTCCCCCTTTCTGGTAAGAAACACACGCCATGTCTCAGCCTCTGGGAGTGTTCAATTCAGTGATAATACAGGAACATGGAATTAGTTAAATGGGAATTTACGTCTTTTTACTGAAATGTCCAAATATAGCAAGCCAGAACACTTTTTTCCCAGAAATACAGAAAAATCTTAATAATTCCGTGATGCCAAGTAAAATGGCCTTACAGACACTGGGAAAATGAGTGATGAGATCTACTTTGGGGCTTAGTCTAGACCCCAAAATAGTCTGTGTTCACTTCTGCAGACTAGAGGATCTGAAAGCCAAGGAGCCTGCATCCCCATGGGATAGGGCAGAAAGCTCCAATAGAAACCCCCACAATTTTCTCTCAGATTTTTAATGTGAAACCTGTCACGAGTGATCATTTTTGGTGAACTATCAAAATGCGCACATTCTTCATTTCCCCTTACGCCGACTCACTCTGCAGAGCGGAGTGTCTGGGGCAGCTCTTCCCACACCCGCTTCCACGGCCCTGGGCCGGAGCAGAGGAGAATGGAGCCGCAAGTGCTGGTCCCAGAGCCGGCAGCCACGGCACCGGCCGACACGGCTGCGGGCACCGGCTCGGAGAGCTGCTCCCCACCAGCCGGGCACAGAGAGCGGCCAGGCATCTCCTGGTGCCCGCGCTCAGCCGGGTCCACCTTCTTTCCAAAAGCCCCCGTGATGCTGGGGAGCACTTCAGGGAACGAGTGGTGACGGCGTCAGTCCCAGACGTCACCTGTGGGCGACAGCTTAGACCGTAACTGTTACACCCCACCTCGGGTGGGGTTCAGTGAGCTTTAAGGGCGGTAAGTTCCGGCTCAGCTCCCAGCTCCGGTGCTGCAGCCCCTCTCCTCCTCAGGCTTTTCCAGCAGAGCTAACCCGACCCAAAGCGGCTTGGCCAGCCCAGCCGCGTCCCTCGGTCCCTGCAAGGGGAGCCTTTCCTCCTCCCCGGCCCCGCGTTGCGTGGGATGCTAGCACCTCCGCAAGGCACAGCTCGTCTTCCGCGACCACAGGCGACTTTCTGACTCCCGGACGCCGACTCCGTATCTCTAAAACCTTCGCGCGGGGAGAGCTGTGAAGCCCAAGTTTCTCTTGGGAGCAGCTGCTAGAAAGCAGCGCGAGGGAAAGGCTGCTCCTCTGCCTGGTCCATGTTGTTTTGCCTCTCCACCCAACTCGCTGCCTCTGTCCGGCCACGGTATCTGTGTTTGGGTTTCGGTTCTATTCCCCGTCCCCCCGAGCAGCCGCAGGCAGTGCCCGGGCGAGAGGCAGACGTGCCCGGGGACGCTCAGGCAAGCCCAGGGCTTTTCGGCAGGAGCCAGCAGCAGCCCAGGGCAGGCAGCAGGACACATCTTCCCTGGGTCTGCTCCAGCAGTTTTCTGCATTGTCCAAGCCTAACCACACGGCGAACAGGCCAAGAGTTTATCAGCTGACCGGGTTGACCTTCCTTGTTTAAAAAAATGTAGTTATTTTTATAGTTGGTATCGTAATAAAGCCTGATTGTTTTGGGGGTATAAAAGCCTCTTGGGTTTCTGGAGTCCCATTAGGAGAAAGGCGAGCCAGGCCACTTCACAGCTCCCCTTGCCTCCTCCACAGCTGGCAACGGAAGTAACTCCCTCCTGAGGGCTAAAAAAGCTGCAGGTCGCCGAGGTGGAAAGCCTTGGAGAAATGCTGGGAAAGGGATGCAAGGAAACGTGCAGAAACCACTCCACTCATGCTACCTCCCTCACAGGCCGTGCTGCTGGAATCTGGTCACCCACCCCACCACCTATGAGCCACCCACCTGCTAATTTTCAGAGGCAAAGACCTCATCAATGATGTTTTGATATACCGGGGTTGTGCTTGTTACCTAACATGCAAAACTGTCATCTTTTCCTCAAAAGCCCCATCTTTGGAGACTTCCACGTGACCAGGACAGCAGGTGACACACTACTGTCTAGTATTTATACACGTGCCCATTGCTCAAGGTTGGGAGCAATGTCCTCTACGCAAAGCATCCTCACGGGTGAAACTTCACTGAAAAATGCAGGTATGCATGACAGTAGCACAGAAGTGTTATTACCTGGAAAAAAGAAAAGGCTGAACCAGAGCCCACATTTAAAAATAATAAAGAAACCCATTTGTGTAGAAAGGCTTTTTATTTTGAAAAACATTTTTTTCAAATTTTTGAAAAACAGTGTAAAGTACAACATAGAATTATGTCTGCAAAATCAGCTTATGCATGTCATGCCAGTTATTTACATGTAGATATATACAGAGTGCAGATAATTATTGGAACCACACTACAAAATAAACAGAGAGTTCAATAAGATAATTTAGTAGGACTTTATTAAATATATAGTTATTGATTGTATATACTTTCCTATTAAAATACCATATAGTATCTAAAGTAACCCCTATAAACTCTAATACCTCCAAAATTGTCATAAATATGATTGAAAATTGAAACTATCCATGTTCAGCTGCTTTGCCCTTTGTTATAACAGAAACTCTGGTAGTGCTGAGATCGCGGTGCTATCTTTAGTGCCAGAACTTTAATTCCCAATAAAACGCTTGCAAAGAGCTCAGATGCAGAATTGCTTTCAGCTGAGACATCCAAGGGTTGACGCGCCATTCCCTATATTTAAAATAACAAGGATAATCCAATGCCTTATTAAACACTGCCACATACAGGACAAGAAAAACAATGCTATGATCTTCAGTGACTGAATTACAACATCAGATTAGCAGCCGTTTGGATGCCGAGCACTTTATTAAAACAAAACAAAGCAAACTCCCCAAACCCATGCAGAATCTTAGCCAAAAAAGAGACCTCCCAGCTTGCACCGAAACATCCTGGCCAACAGTGTGACTTTTGCATGAGCGGTCGGCGGAAGGGCCGTGGCGGCAGCAGCTGTCAGGGCTGTGGGACCACAAAGAAGAAGATTGAACTTTGCCTACAGCTTGATCTCTGGCAATGGAACGATTCATGCAGGGCACTCTGCCCAAAGAAAGGACAATGCCAAGCTGAATGGTATGTTACTCCATCAACAGAGTAGTCCGTCTGCTTTCTGGGGGCTTCTGGCCAGCAAACCCTCACTAAAAATTGCCAAGTCTGTCTTTGACTTCACTAGAGCTTTGCGAGTTTCCAACAGTGGAGAAGGTCTAGCCCAGTTCAGAGGATGTGCTCCCCTACTGGGATTTCTCTTCTTGCTCCTCAATCCCAAATTGCACAAACTGCTGCCTTAGGAAAAGCAGTTTTAAGAACAATATGCTTTTTAGTTTCATTATTTATTCTGATGCAAGCTTATTAAGCAGAAAATAAACCAGTGGAGAAACATAACAAAAAAATCCAATTACTGCCATACAATGCTTTTTTCTGTTGTTGTAATTATTGTTCTGAACTGCTGAATTTTGCAACTTTTCCTCTCCTAACATGTCTTTCCTAAAGGCACATTACAATTCAATCCAATTATAGGCAAAGAATAGAGATTAGCACCAGAAAACATATAAAAGGAAAATAAGTTACTATTACTATCCTAGAATAGCGCTGGTCAGCAAATCTGTGCATAATTTTTTTCCAGAAATAATCGACCAGTGAACTTTAATAGATTAGTTAGGGACATAAATGATAGCTATGGTTTAATTTAAGCGTTTTGTTATATAGAACTCTAAATGCCAAAATACGGCAAGGACATTTTAATACTGAATTCATAGGAATTACACAAAAAATATTTTTTCATCTTTATAATCATTAATAAAAAGTGTGAATATAAAATATTAATATACTCTACATATTTATCATACAATATATCAGTCCTTCACACTATTAATTTGATTCATGTTGTACTGCAACATGTATCAAAAGGTTTAACAAAGAAAAAACATGGCTAATTACATACGCTGCGGGTACAGACATCATTATTTCCACAAGACAAACAGCAATCACATGTCATCTACCTTGAGTTCTACAGTGATATTTGGAAAAAAACTGCTGCATCCTTTTAGGAAGGATAATAATAATTATAATAAAAAAATTGCGCTACCTTTGCTTGTAGAGTGAATCTGACTTTCTTAAAAAACAGTAAATCAATACTATGAACTAATTTAGTTCAGCTTGCCTAACTTTCTGGTAAGGCACTATCAAGATATTATATCTTCATTTAAATGTTATATGGATTTCCGATCCTTTCCAATTATCAGAAGGAATTTTTGGTCAGGCCTGAGAGTATCATCATTAGACAAACTTTGGTGCTGCCCTCTCCTCCATTTCAGTCTTTGAACGGCAAGTTACTTAACTCCCCAGTTTGTTGTACAGCTTCTTGCAGAGATAAACTCCCTCCTGGAGAGTCAGGGAGGAGCTGGGGCATCCACAACCTCACAATGAGATTATACAGAAAGTGCTTGTTATGTACCGCAGTGGAGAACAACAGAAAAAACATACAATATTTCAAAAGATGAAAAACCCTACTCATCCCACTGAGTGACTGGTTAACTGCAATTAAGAATGGACATAACCATTCATTCATGGAAATGCCATTTTAAAGCTAAGCTACTTTAAAATTATTTATGTGATCGTCATGGCTGGTTCAGAAGAAGGGTCTGTAAAAGTGCAGAGTCTTCCAGAGGAAAAATAGCGTTTTGTTTTGTGAACAGCAGGATGAATGGGATCGTTTCTTATGAAGTTGTCTTCTGCAATTCAATTCTGTGCCTAATGTGAGATGAATGCAAGGGAACAGACAGAACACCTCTCCTCTACAGGGATTCCTCCAGGTCTTTCTTCAGCTTTTCCCTCAGCACTTACAGACTCCACTTCAATCTGTAACTGAACTTTGCATTTTTACAAAATCTTTAATGAACTTTGCATCTCTGAGTCGTCTAGCTTGCACTAAGATCAGCAGGTTTCAAAACACAGTATTGTAGAATACCCAGACATATACACCGGCTGTGAGACTACCTAAGGTTAGCTTTTCCCTCCTCCTTTTTAAATCAGTCTAAAGCAAAGCAAATAAGAGCAAGCATTTTCTACTTCGTTGTTCCTCAAGAATTTCACAACAATTAAATTCCTCCTAAGAGATATAAGAGGTTATGAAAGGATGTTCCGCAAAGGTCCGTTTGCCACTGACCCCAGTGCAATAGACAGAAGTGGTTTTTGTCCCAGACCACTGCGTTTCTCCGGCTGGGTGAGAGGTGTGCTGGGCCTCCAGCCGCTGCTCAAAGCTCTGCCTCCCTTTCTGCTCCTTTTTGCCTGCAGCAGCACTCCTGGGAAGGTCACCAGAGGTAAGCTTTTTGACAGCCTGCAATTTTTGAACTGTGAATTACAGCAAAACCACATCCAAACCCATGTTGATCTTCCCAGGGCAATGGCAGTTCAGGCATAGCTTACATTAAGAAATCTTGGCTTACCTTAAAAATAAGAAAGGCTCAACCTGATGAGAAAAAGACCTTCACTTCCTTTCCCACCTGCTCTGGGCAAATTAGATGAGCACAGACTTGTGTACCTTCACTGCCCGTGACAATGCCTGGAACAACCCTTCATCACAACGCGCCGAACACTGGTGAAGCGAAACATGATTTGGGACTTAAATGAAACTGTTTAGAGTGAGGAAAGGACCCAGATCCCTCAGTCACTAACTAATTCAAGGCGTCTGTCTTCGACTGCCTGCAGCCAGTCTTACCCAGGCTTCCCCTTCCCTCCCTTCCCTAATCACCACTTGATACTTTAATTAGCAAGAAGGATCCTGCAGGCTTTAGCCACCAGCCTGAATTCCAACGCAGACCTGCTCTGCAGACAGCACACGCTACGCACAAGCGAAGAAAGTTCTGATGTGCTTCTCTATGTTGGCAATACATCTTATTTTCTAAGTTAAACAAGAATAAGGCTATGGAAAGAAAAAAGAAGCAAATACTGATGTTTTCAGTCCTAACAGAAGTTCTACCTTAAACTTTCTAGAAGTAGTGTACAACAAAAGACTTACATATAGATTTCTGTTACTGAAGAAAGGCGTACGAAACTAAGCCTTGGTAGGTCTATGAAACGGTGAATTCCTTCTGTATCATTAATCCTGAAGGATTACTAATACGGAGGGTTAAATATCTCGGTTTTCAATCAGGCATGGCAAGCAGCCCAGCAAGCAGCGCATGTTTGCCCTCAAGGTGTGCAAGAAAGATGCTCAGACTTAAAAAGCTGCTTATGGTTTGGGGGTTTTTTTGAGTTTGGGGTTGGGTTTTTTTCAGTCTTATCAGGAGCAATCAATGGGTTTTTACAAAACTTTTGAAACGTATGGCTTTTTTATTCTGTGAAAGGGGAGAAATCTTTATCAAATAGTTTAGCAGAAGTCAGGAGAAATAATACTAATACTTTTATTACTACACGGAGCTTTCAGCATTCATAGCTTATAAAATTAGCTACTTCACAGGCCATTTGTCTTATTTGCAATGGAAAAAGTTGGAAAAGGACTCGGTTACAATTTATCTCAGGTTTCAAAACATACTGCTGTTTTTCACTGCTGACTTCACATTACTCCCAGTCACTCCAGATTCAGCATCTCCTTGTTTTCTACAGATGTTGTTCTGAGATACACGGAGAATATTGTGCCGATGATGGATATCATAGAAATAAAACTTGTTAATATTCTCTATACTGATACAGAAAGAAGGAAATAAATCTAAGTATTTGAATGAAACATTCATTAAACATACCACATTTTGAATGAGCACTCACTGCTCAGGCAGCGTATAAACTGATTTCGTTATAAGTTGCATAAATTCTGTAACATACTGTAATCTCAATGACTAACAGAAGTTCAAACTTCTGATTTAAGGCAAACTCATTTCTTATTTGAAATGATTAGGACTAATTTTAGCATCAAGTTTTCTAGGGCAGAATTCAGATTACAATAGAAGCATTCCTTACGTTATGAAAAAAAAAATACAATTTCCCATATTAAAACCTACAGATTGCAAGAAATGTCATAGAGTGCATTGCCTCTAAATTTCACACTTCCTAGGACCTGAAGAAGGTCTGCAGCTAAATAGCAACTTTTTTGATTTTATTGCTCTAGTGTTCCTTACCCATAAAAGAAGAACAGAACAACCTCTTGCAAACAATGGAAGTTATTTAAACAGAGTACCGTCTTCAGTACAGGAGCCGTTAACTGTTTCATTACATTCTGTTCCGTTGACAGGGAGCTGTGACCTGCAGCTGCAGTATCTGAAGGAAATCTACCACTCAGCTAACGGGCTGATCCCATATCTGTGTCAGATAAAAATCATAGTGCTTATTATTTGTTACCATGGATACCATGAAGATATTGCTGTCCACTAAAGATTACTAGAGGAAGACAACATAATTCTCAGGAACGAGTCCTGTTTTGCCTTCATAAGTTGCTTTTAACCAGCCTGGTTCCACTGATGGATACACTGCAAAAAACAACAGACAGACAAATAAAACATACTTAAAATAAATTAACACTGAAAGATCCGACGTATGGTTCATATATTTACTCAGACAGTATTTATTCAAAAGCAATTGAAAAATCAGGACAAAACCTGAGAGATGAAAATGGAATTACTCACTGTTATCTTGTGGATATGATTTAATTTTTTAATGTTTTTTTTAATGTAAAAAGAGAATGTAAAATGTATCTTACCATTGGAAAATATTGCCCCCTGTGGGAAAGACAGCTCATGACTATGCTCAGCCTTACAGGAATACATGGCTTTTGCTTGTCTGAAAGAAAAAAATACAGGCTTCCAATAAATGAGATAACAAGGACAAATGTATAAAGAAATGAAATTAAAACCTGGGAAGAGTAGAAATAATCAGTTGCACAAATACAGGATGGTAATGACTAGTTAACACAATAGTTCAGAGCAGCAGAATTGTAGCAGACAATAACTCCAAGCCTACTAGAGTTAACAAGCATGTTATTGCAGAATAGAGACCAACAGCCTACTTAGAGGTTTAAAGAGGTATATAATTTATCAGTTTTAAGAGGACTCTCTCATTCTAGTTGAAGTTGTCATTCAAATAAATACCGACTTTAGCATATTGCTTGAAGCAAGTGATGGATTGCCTGGAGACAATTCAAAGATGATCATTAAAGGTCTAAAACCATGACTTGTGAGAAAGTATCGCTGATCAGTTTACAGAAGAAAACAATGCGTAGAAGGCAAATATGAGACAAAAAAGGAGAAAGCTGTTCTCCAGGCCGACTGCAGAAAGGACTTAAATAGATTTGAATTGCAGCAAGGGAGATTTAAATTAGGTGTTTGGGGTGGGTTTCAGCTTCAGCCACCTAAACTTGGATGTCTGTAACCTATGTCCCTAGCTCCACAGACTCTCCAGGCCTGGCTTCTGCCTCGGTACGTGCCTACTTGAGAGTGCAACAAACAGCTCACCAGGTTCCACTGCCTGCAGCGAAACCATCAGTGAAATACTTCAGTTAAAAATACCTGACATGAAGACACCTACAGGTAGGTAGCGAAGTTTATGTCTTTTAATCTGTAGCTGGAAAACCCCTCTATTGGTGAGAATAGTGAAGCACTGAAGCCGCCAAGAATTGGAGAATCCCCAAATTAAAGATTTCCCAGTAACAAAAATTAAAAAATAAAATTAAAAAAAGCCACTACGCAGATATCTGTAAAAGAACTAGTCAGATATATAAGGATTCTATTCCAGAGAAGGAGGACTGATAGGTCACCTCTTGATATGGCTTCTAGCACTATGATTCTGCAAAATACAAAACGAAGGACTGAACATGAAGATGGAAATTAGGAATTCTCTCTAGATTTCTGCGCTTTATCTAATACCTTTCTTTTAATTTATCTACTCAAAGCAATTTTTATATGATCCATCAGTTTTTCTAAGTTTCTTTAAACTTATTGGAAACCCACATTAAACCAAATGAAGATGAACTTGTTGATTATTTAATCTTTGTATGATGTGATGGGGCACTACTGATTCAGGTTTCCTTCCAGCCAGGATTTATGTCAATGGCCCAGTATGTGACCTGTGGTGAAGTTTAAAATTTCTAGCACACTTTTTGGAGGGTGTATAAGCAAGTGACATTTAATCTATTTCGTCTTTCCTCCCAGAACAGGCAGATAACAGAGTGGTAAGTTACATTAATAAGAGTGCCACCTCATAAGTAATAGCATAAGAAGTCTATTTTATTTTGTGTACTGCCAGTGGGGCCCATGGCACTTCACCTTCGGAGTTCCATACCCCTCTGGTAAGGTTAAGCAGGGACAGATTTCCTAAAGGGAGCAGACAGCGTCCCTCTAACCCTGGCCTTATCCGCTGGTGCCAATCAGTACTAGCCCACCATCCTTCATCTCAATCTCTAAAAGGGTATGAGTGGACAGACATCTTCCCAAGTTTGTGTGTGTGAGCCTTCCAGAAATGATTTCTCCCTCTGAAGATAACACTCTGAAGCTGATTTATCACTACGCCAAGTGGCATGTTTCGTCTTCATCTTAAGTGAAGAACTGACTCATCAAGGGTCAGACTCTCAGGCCAAGTTTTCCTGAGGAGGTCAAGAATTTTGAGTTGTGCCATCAATATCCAAGGGTACTTTATTTTCAGGATGCTGAAACCGTTCCTGACTCTCAGTACCATCATTCTGGACACATCCCCACTGCTAACTAGAACAACATGAGCACTGGACCCCTGTTTGTCTGCTTTGCTTGAATGTTAGCTTGCTTTCTGCCTGGTATAGACTGCTTTGTTTAGCATTTTTCCAAGACAACTCCTTGGTACCTACTGTTATGAAGAACTTGCCATCTATAGTCGACAAGACAGGTGTGAAGTTTCATTACTCTACAGAATACATCCACATTTATACAGAATAATCTACATAATATATCCTAAAATATACAGAGGAAGATTAGATTACCGAAGGCCACACACAAATTAGAACTGAATTCTCCGATCTCAAGATCATTTTTCCTTGAAGTCAATATAACAAAGAGCACTACAGATGTTCTACTTATACTGACCCAGATCGGTAATAGTCTCAAGAAACAGCTCTTTCCTGTGTGGCATAATCATGGATTTTACACATACAAGCTAGTAGAGTAACTGTTAATAGTGATTACAGTTGAAATGAATATAAGATAATTGATAATGAATTTACAAAAGCACAAGGATGATTTCAAACCTGATTTTTCTTAGGGGCACAACTATCAAGCCAGTTAAGAATAAGACATCTGAGTAATACTGTAACAAAAGACATTTAAGGCAATAATAAAACACAACAATATCTAAGTGTGAGGCAGAATTATTTAAGTTATTCTTGAAATATGACATGTTGGTTTTCAGTGCCCTGAAAAAAAGCTAAGAAAAATAAAGGCAAGTTTCCCCTGTGTTGTCTTATGTCTACTAAGCTATTCTGTTTTCAGCTTCTAATTTTACCTGATCCAAGTATGTTTACCTTAAAAGTAAAAAGAAGATAAGAAAACATGGACTCTGACTTGCTCAGTTCTGGAAAGAGAAAGCTTCTCAGCATTTTACATTTAGTCAGATAAGTAAACACAAGGTACAAAGTCGTCAGTTTCTCAAAAGCTCAGGAATTACAGGATTCTTCCCACCACCTGGCTCCTGACAGAGTAATTACACTCCAATGTTATCTAAAAACTGTGTGTGATGGTATAATGAGAGACAGATTCTACGAATATTTCCTTATAATTCTGGAGCCCCTGGTTAGTACCTCCACACTTGATTTGATTACTGATGTTCTCTTATTAGTTATTACTCATTTCAACCCTATCCAGCTGGAAGCATTAGCAATGAAAAGGGCTTGCAGGTTCCTGGGCAATTTTTTGTGTGTGACTATGAAAATGGACATTCTTACTTACAGTGTTAATCCTCCCCTCCCTACAAACAAAGCTGTTTGTTAAAAAGCACGTGATAACATCACCATGATTTATAACGGTTCTCTTAAGATGATGCTAATAATCTGAGAAGAGCATGATTCACGTCTTTTAGTGCAGAGACAGAAAACAACTTCAGAAAATGGTACGCACATTTCCTAGAAGTTCATTCTTTCTGTGGCTTGACTGGACAGGCTCCAGATAAGAAAAAATGCATTTTCCCTTTCCCTAATTTTTATTACATCTGTTTTGAGCCCATAATGATAAACTTATGCTAGCAGTCAAAGGGTCAGTACTTATCAGATCACGAACTACTTTGCTTGGCTACATGCAGTCAACAACACCTGAGGCCTTTTTTTAAATGATAATAATAACAGTAATATTATTATTTAAAAAGTTAAAAATAAGTTTTAAAACTATGGTCCTGCCCTAATGAGTTTTCAGTCTAGCAAGACAAAGACAGAAACCAGAAGAGGAATGAATGAGGAAAAACACATGATCTCTCTCAGATGACACATCAGTTAATATTATCCTACAGGAAGAAGAAAGATTTATAGACTCCTGGAGATGGCAAACTTACAGCCAAGCTTGATCGAGTAGAAAACACTGGGCTGGGCTGGGCAAAGCATTCCAGGTATTTACGGAAATGCATAATACAGCATGAAAATAAAAACAGAATAATGACTGAGAAAGGCTATTTATTCATATGGTTGGGAGGGGTGCACGGGTCAACAGGGCTTCACCCTGTCAGCCCACTCCTATTAAAGTCCCAGCCCAGCACCTAGAGATCCTGCTGCCAAGCCAGAGCTGCTTCCTGTCACCAACCCCTCCTTCCTATTTTTCTAAGTATTCTTTTCTAATGATAATCCTTCTCCTTATGATGCAGTTTCTTACTTTATGTGAGAAACACAATGACTTTCTATGTACCTCTAGATCAAAGTTAAGAAAACAGAGTCAGGGATTAAGTGTTGGCGCATTTTTTTACAGAAACTGCAATAAAGAGACTGCAGGCCTTACTATGACTGTTGGATAACTGCAATATTGGTGAAAGCAGTAAGAGAACTCCTTTGCCTCTTTCAAGTGCATACTAGATCAGCAATAGGGATTAGTCTCAGTGTAGACAGTAGCTTAATACCACAGTCTGGGAGATGGATCATTAATAAACTTGCAAGTCAGGAGGGAAGGAATGGGAAGATGGAAAAGCCAGAGTAATTCTAGAACTGGAAAAAGAGAGCACAGGTTGGACAGAGCATAACATTTTCGTCTTCCCTGTCCAATCCTAAAACATGCACTGTGACCTCTCATTCTCGTTCTGACTAACAGAAGTATGTTCAAACTGGTAGTGCTATGGGGGCAGGTACTCATGTATACAGGGAGAGAAAACAGCCAGGTCAAATAATGCCCCAGCGTTAAAAAAAGGGACACACATGCACGCACACACACTCATACTAGAGATAACACATTATGCAAATTAGGCAAAAAAGACTATCTTAAAATTTTAATTCAGCCTTTGTGTTCCTAACATGCATGAGAGGTAAATAAAAGCTGGCTCTGAATTGCAAAATCTTACTCAGACTTGAGCAGCACCATAAGAACAGCTGAGCTACTTCTTATTTCTTCCTCATTTTGCCTGCTGTCCTCTCATTTTCCATTCTCCTTGTTACTGTTGCTCTTCTGCTTTCTCAGGAAGGCTGAAGTAGAGTAGCTATTAAGCCTTTCAGCGTTTTCAGCTTTGTTATCTGCTCTCCATATCCATTATCAAACTGCTACATTTTTCCTTTGTCAGGTTTTTGCTTCTTACATGCTTGTTATGTACAGATACATGTGGCACAGGCTCCGAGGGAACAACAGGGGGGAGTTTACAAGAAGGGAGCAATACAAGAGAAGGAGCAGTGGTGGAGGTGAAATGATGCAGGACTGGTGAAGCAGCCATCAGCCTCAGCTTAGGGCACTGGCTTAGGAACATTCCAGTCTCTTCATTTATATTTTTCTCCTTTAAACTAGTGCCCTGTTGTTTTCACCTCCCCTTCCCCCTGCCTCCCTTTTTTTTGGGTCATCTTACAGTTCAGGTACCACACAAAACAAGAACTGCCTTGATTCACGTAAGCTGCTTCTCTCGAACAAAATCAGTGGGCCTTTGCAGGTCAGCTTTCTCTTCTCGCCCCTGCTAGATCTGTGAGAGAGAACAGTCACATTCCACTGCTGCACATCTCAGCACATGTTGGCATCTCCATTTACTTTAGATTACTACTTCGGGATTTATGGATTAACTTTTTTTTTTGTTTCCCTCTCGTTTGACAGTTCCAGTAAGCTTGACAGTTCCTGGTATCAGTGAGTAAAGTGATGGACAAAAAGACACGTTCTGTCTCCAAGAACTTGAAATACAGGGACAGTGAAAAGAGAGACAGACTTTTCCCCATGTCTATTTATTTGACCATCTGCTTCAGCCTATTAAATTTAGGCCAATTAGTAACGTATGGAAGACACCGCTACCTAGACGAACACTTATCAGGACATTCTAAGTTAATATAAGAATGAATCAAATCCACTAAATAAATGCATGCAATTGTAAAGGCAATGTAAATAATTCCTGCTGCACACTACCAAGAAGAAAGGGCAACAGTTTGTCCAGACAGACACTGAGGCATGGAAGGTGTTAAGGGTAAAGACAGGAATCCTGACCAAGTTATTCTTGAAGTTTCTAACGCAGCTGTTATCTGGGACCTGCCTACATGAGCAAATTACCACAAACTAGAATGTTTGCTACTCTGCTGAAAGCATGTATATACAAACAGCTGTATAAAATAAGTACAGCATGCTCATCCTAATTTAAATCCTGTTAATTTACTCTTGTACCTGTGTCCTTAAGCAGCTCACTCACCTGAGCATCTCTCTCTGCATTTCCCTCAGGTGACAGAATAGCCAGATAGGCTGGTATTCTCTGTCACATTTAGTTTTCTTCTGGAGCAAGGATGAGTTTAATAAACTATGCAAAAATTTTGCATGCCACATGATGCTATCCAAAAGACACAAAACAAAGCTCCAACACTTCTGTTTCAGTCTTTCAAGCCAGAAAAACAGAAAGGATTTTACAAATTTTTAAATACTATGAAGCACTTACCGTCCTGAAGAGACTTGTCGAAGTGAACCAGCACTTTCAAACAACTGGGCTCTTGCAGCCACTCTGAAAATAAAGCACCACTTTGCTTTATACTCTGCCCATTAATAAAACACACAGTTAATTTCACTTTTCTAAAGATATAGATCTAAAGATCTTTATCTAAAGATATAGACCCATTTTTAAAAAAAATATTTTAATTATTCACTTAGAGAAACAAAGGAAATTCAAAAGCTGAATTTAAGTCCCTATTCAGCAGAATTCTGAAGGGCATAACCTAACTGGGGCCTGACTTCCACTGCCTGGCTGAGTCAACAAGGGAATCTCAACACCTTATATCTAAAATTCTCTTCATGGATGGCTGATAGATATATTGGAAATGCTTTTACTGCCAATCTGACACTATCATGCTGGAACTCTGAGCTGTGCAGGATTCTCTGTTTGAGACACAACAGTCTGTGAAATGACTACAGTGATCCCTTCCAGTTTAAAAAGTGGAGAGGCTGAATGGAGTCCTGCAGTATTTGGAGAACTTCTTGGTGCTCTGCCGATCTGGAAAACACTTGTTCATGGGGACAGAGAAATTCTGAGTCAAAGTCAGGATTACAGCAAAGATCTGACTCTTAAGTTTGTGCTAAAAGCACTGAGAAACACTGCTAACCCAAATCTCAACAAGCTAAATAAATTATAACCTCTATCGCTTAGAACTATCCACCTTTCAAAATACTTCCCCCCCGCCTCCCCCCAAAAAACCACACCTCAAACCAACCGTTAGAAAAAATCTAAATATAGCAACTATTTAACAGGAAGCAACTGAAGACATCTCAGAGCACAAGTTTGGGTTTGGGGTTTTTTTTCCCTTTCTCCAATTGTGGACTTACACAGATAAGATCTGATGATCCTCTTGACATAACAGCATGGACAGTAAGTAGCATTTATGCTCCTTGAAACATTAAATTCCAGAAGAACCAGAGATAACAATACTAACCACTTTCCAAAAATACCTTTCTTCATTATATACCTATTCTGTATTCTATTGAAGTCAATGGGAGTCTTTCAACTGACTTCACAGAGCTTGTGCCGTGTCTCCTTTGTTTACAATTTTAGTGAAGCTAGATAAATAATTCACAAATACAGAAATATTCAAAGAAAATCAAGTACAGAAATCAAGTATTCATGGATGCTTTTTCAAGTACTTATGTAGCTCTTTGGCATCACTTTATAGCAGACAATACCATAACAACACGAATCTCCAAAAGGCCTTGATGACTTACACAGATCCCGGTCTTTGATAGCCATTACTTGATGCAGTATCTAATCTTAATCTCCTGCACATTTTGGGAGGCAAATCGGGGTTTGGTGGAGCCTTTGGTGTATCTTTGGTATCTGTTGAAGATAAGCTCTGTATAGATCCACTGCAGTTTTTGTTACCTAAAGAAAGCAACCAAATTATAGGGAATATTAAAGCTAATGTGAAGTTGTTTCACAACATGTGTAACGTGCAAAGAAAAGTTTTTGTTGTTGTTATGTGTGGGTTTTTTGGTTTTTTAAAGAGGCAAAATAGGTAGAGAAAGTACTTACAAAGACAGAGAAGAAACAGCCTTCCAGGCAGAAAGCCAGAAGAAAAAGACCAACAACAAGAATGAACAAGTGACATTAAAACTGTGAATGCTAAAAAATTACATTGTACTTACACGGCTAGATAGTACATTCACTAAAATGTTAAAATAAACCCAACATTTATAAAATAGCAGACTGCACAGAATTGTAGAAAAATTCATGTTGGAAGCATCTCAAGAAGTCACCTAGTCCAAATTCCTGCTCAAAGCAGCATCCACTATAAAATCAGACCACATTAATTTGTAAGAATTAGTATTTCAGTATCCACAGAAACTTCATGCAGTTCAGAAAAAATATTTAGGAATTAATGGCTACGAGTTGCCTAAAACAATTGCTACTGTAACTTGATAAAACAAATCTATAGCTGTACAGACTGTATAGCACACAAAAAAAGTCCTTTTTAATGAATCCAATGTGTCCTTTAAGCCGATCTATCTGTGGACTGCTGCCTTGTTTGCGTATATATTCTGCAAGACAATAACTGCATCTGCTTCTGTGTTTCTGTATTCCCAAGAACAACAGATGCTTAATAATGCTTTAAAAGCTGTCATAATATAAAGGGATCCCCAAATAGAAAACCAATACCTATATTGTTAGTATCTTAATTCTATAGTATTATTCTATATTATAAATTACTGATAATGATATTTTTATTCTACATTATTCATACAGTTAATATAACACTAATTCATATCTGGAAGTCTTAAGAAAAAGCTTGTACACTCCATGGGGGGCAGAGGAGAGAGAACTTTCTTAAACAGGACTTTGCACATAACCACATATATACCCTATGTGTACTTGTATTCCTTATACTACTGGCAGCTCAGTGGCAAACTCAGTACTTGCACTCAGCCCTCCGGAGCTCATCATTTCAGTGTCTGCTGTTAATCTTCATAATCCAAACCACTGCAAATATACTGATTTCAAGGTGTTTCTTCTAGAGTCATTTCCACAGAGCTGCCAATCTAGCGCAGTATCACCTCATGTAATCACAGAGATACAGCCAGGGTTCACGGCATCTCAGCTAACGTAGCATTTAGCAGAACTATCTAAATTAAGAAGCTTCTCTGTCTTGTCCGCAGGCTTATTTGGGATGTATGCTCAACTTATGTTCCCTGAAAGTGTTCTTCAAAGCAGCATCCTTCTTCGGCCGAACAGGAAGACTGGTGTCCTAACTTGTGCAGTGAAATTGGATTTCTAAAGTTGGGTTTGCAAACTTGTAGTTGTTCTTGCACATCATGTCCATATATAGGATCCTTCAGCCATAATCTTGTGTTCAAGCTAATCTACTTGCAGTACTGTACATAACAAACCATGCAAGTAGGGCAGAGTGAAGCAGCCACTCTATCAGCAGGATATCAGACGTATATTTCATGCCAGGGATTACTTTTTTATTCCATCTGTCCAGTCCTGTCTTAACTAAAGGCATGGATGGTAAAAAACATAACTAAAAAACCAAACCAAAATAAGTCACTTTTCCTTCAGTCTCCTATTTCAGCCATTTTAAGAGATGTGGTTGTCAAAAAAAAAAAAAAAAGAAAAAAGAAAAAGAAAAAAGCAGACACACCGACAAGGAGTGACAAAACTTATTTACTAAATATGTTAACCCTTGTGCTTTTTAAATTGAAATGCTAGCTTTGATAAGTGTCCATCATGTTCCAAGGATTCATTCCTTAGATACAGTGATAAGCCATAGCTACGAACTCTTCTTATAAATCAGCAATCTCCTTACAAGTCAGTGGTCTAGATGAGGCATAGCAGGATAGAGACTACTCTAAATTCTGAGGAACACTTATATCTTTTAAGCTGTGTGAGCTGTACAGGTAATGAATGATAAGATTATGTCAGAAGCAGTCTGAAAACTGAGAGAATATAACACAAAAATTAAAAAAATAATAAACAAAAAGATTAATGAATATTATTAGCTTTTCAGATGCAGCTCTAGTTTTCTGTATGTTACAGTAAACACTGATGTCCTTAAACAACTTTGGAAATTACCTTCAGCTGATGGAATTGATCTAAGGGAAGATGCTGAAGACCTTTTCAGCCCAGACAGGCTGTAAGAACTCTTTTTGGTCAGGTCTGTTGGTGGAGAGGCATTCTCTGGCCCAGTGACAGAAGCTACACTTTGGCAGTCTGACTCGACATCTGTTTTGGTTGCATCCTCCTTTGATGAGGATTCTGGACTTGTAGTCCAGAGACCTGAACTCTTCTGGCCGTTAGAAGAAGGGGGAGAGGCAATCCATGGAATCCCTCCTGATTTCTCCCTGGGCTGCGGGGGTGCACATTTGGTGGTGCTGTTCTGCTCCGAGGAGTGAGAAGAGAGAGACTCAATGCTGCCCATGGGAGTGCTGTCTGGGCTACTGCTGTACGAGTCACCTAGGGAGGGATGACGGGAGGGGAGACAGAGAGGAAAAAATTTTACATTTTCTAATCACGTGCATTTCTCTCATGCCACCTTTAGCCCCTTGTACCTTACTTCTCATCGAATTCATTACTCTGTGGTGTCAGAGGCAACGACTCTTGAGACGAAATACCTATTTAGTTACTGCATTTCACACATATTCCTGTCTTTAGCCTGGAACAGCTGCCTGTTGTGGCTATTTCTGTACAGCTGATGAACATAATCTGTGATTCTGTGATAATACAGTGAGGACCGAATTATCTGGATTCAGTCTGGTGAGTTTCTACTTGGATTTCTTCCCAAAAACCAGGAGATATAATTCACAAATTTCCCAAGAAGCAGAGAATGTATATTCTTCAATGACACAGTAGTTATAAGATATCAACATGACAGCTGCTTTTGCCTATAGATGTTTCAATAACCTTGGCAACAAGTGACCATAACCACACACAATACTACAGTAAGGTGACAAATACCAGTGCTTTGCATAGTGAGTGGATCTGACAAGGGTAGTGTGAAATATTTTGTCCACTTCTGGACAGAGTTCTGGTATTCCAGATTAGATTGTCTCCCATCTAGCCCCTTCACAGACTATTAGTCCCTTGAAAATTGCAAGACTGAAGCCTAAACGTCTCAGATGCATTTTCTATAATCTTCTATCCTTCCCTACTGTTTGAAAACTGTATGTCAATTTTCTCATGCCATGCAGAATTCCTTAATTTCTTGCAATATAGTTAAGTGTCTGTGTTTCATTTAAATGATGACTTAAAACCATCTAGTACCTTCAGAAATTGCTACTGCCAGAAGCCAAGGCTCTCTCTTGCCTGTCTCTGGCCACACCTAGAGACATTTGGCAAGGAGAATAACTGCTTCTGTCTTGGCCTTCCAGGGACAAGTGAGATCTTAAGCGGAACTTAGGTAAGTAAGTGCTGAGCTTGAGGTAATAAGCAAAGCACAAGTGGAGAGCTCTTGGGTCAGACCTAGTTCCAATCAAGCTGCCAGCACAAGACGTGTCTGAATGAAGAAGCATGAGCTTGCTTGCATATCTTCTGCAAAATACTTGCACAGAAACACCCCTTTTTTTATGTTGGCGTTCATTCATTGCAGTTACACAGTGAAAAACAGCTGAAATTTGCCCAGTTTGTCCTCTGGTGAACCTAACCGAAGGTTCCTCTGTAACTTCTTACTCGAGGTCCCAAGCCATTTACACCAGCAATCGATGTATAGGCAGCTATTGCTCTCATTTAGCATTTAAACTCTCACTGGCTGGCACCATGTAACATAAAACTATGGAAAATGCAGCACCTGTGCAAAAGTATACTGAGGATACATTTCCTAGCATTACAGACTTAAGAATTACCACAGATCCTCAAGAACAGATGTACATCAACTGTGGATTAATTTACTGTACCAGTTTCGTGTAAATCTCCTTGAGGAACCAAGGGACACCGAAGTTCTTTCTGAAGTCTGCTGCTGTAGTGGAACTGTTAACAACTTAATCTTTGCTAAAGGTTCAATATTTCTTACCCGTACAGCCAGTAAGTTATAAAGTGACAGTCCACTAGATGAAAATGTATGAAGTGAAACTTTGTAATAGTCACATCTACATGAAAATGAATAAGCATTCTAAGCAGCAATTAATTACAAACATAACTCCCTGCTGTTAAGCATTAAGCCATATGATAAATACACTGTTTCTCCCAAAAGTATAAGAGTTTGTTTCTAGTCAAGAAAAACTAACAAAGTTTCAATGGTTTTGGCAACCTAGGCAGTGGCTGACTGAACCAAAGGCCACCGTTCCATGTGTGCAAAAAAACCCAAGTAATGGTTTCAGTCTGCTGACCTTGACTGAATTACATTTGCTCAAGGAGGAAAGATCCTATTTAGAGCTTCCCAACCTTAAGAGTCATCTTAAAAGCAAATGAGATGAACTTCATATAATGAACTTCCAAATTTCAAAGTAGACTACATTTAGATTAGAATATGAAGTCTACTCTAAATGATTTTTGAACACCGTATGCAACACAAGACTTGCCTAAAACGAAACATCCTTCCTCACGTGAGAGGAGCATGGAATGCAGTCATTCAACAGTGCAGCTGTGACTCACGGAGGTTAAAAAGCTCACCAAACCCCATCTGATATGCTTGTAATTATTGGAATACAATACTTACTGGATATTATTCAGGGAAGTTAAAAGACAAGACATAAGAAGGAAGATAATGAGTCAACAAGTACAAACTTACTGTCAGGATCTGCTAGACATGGCGTATATCTTCCTTTGGGTTTACGTGAACCTGTGGAGAGACAAATTGCTCTTGTTCTTCTTGAACCTGATCGGGACTGAGGTTGAGGAAGAGGAATATTTGGATCCGGTGCAGTGTGAAATATCTGCATGATTTAAAAAAAAAAAAAAATGGGAAAATAAATGACATAATAGCAGTACTCTTGCACTTCCATTATTAATCCATTTGTTTTCCCCACCACTGCACCTGAAATTAATGCCATAATAGTCTCACACATACAAAAGAGTAAGTTCACAGAATATAAGTTTTGCTCTGACCTCATTTTACAATCCAAGAACCACAATACTGAGGTGTACTTAAAATTTATACTAACTATATAAAAATAATTTTATATAAAACCACTTTCATTTTCTAAGCTCTTGTTAAGAAGTGCTTAACAGTCTAAACTGTGAAACATGCAATACGTGCTTACAACTAACTCTTACCCAAGAAGTAATACATTTTTTAAATTATTTCTTAAAAGACTGAATTTTTTCTCTGCGTTCCTGTGAAAGCTTTTGTATGTCACAGAAATTTGCTGTAGTCGTAACTTATTATAATCTAGTTTATACTTCAGAAAACCACTTTATTTTGATAAGGAACACATTTCTCTTCAGAGCATCTCCTGATTTTTATCTTTTACATGCCACTGCTACCACTCGTCAATTTTGCACTTCATTACTGCAGGAAAACCTAAATTTTTTGGGTTATCTGCAATCTGACAAATGTACACATGAGGTTTTAAAGAAGTCTTTGCTGATAAGCACGGCAAGCTTGCCAGCAAGGACAATACAGAAACTTCACTAATTTGTGTGACTTTCATTTGTATGAAATATATATCTGCAACACCCAAGACACGTGCAGTAGAGGTCTTGAAAAGACCCTCAAAACCCTCTTGGATACTTCTAGGAAAAATGATAATGGCCTTGGAGGATGACTAAAGCAAAAAATACAACCAAAAGATTTGTGTGTTTTTCTTACGGATGTCCTTTGTCGCCTATTTGTCCTAGTGTAACTGTAAACTCTACTGAGTATCTATCTCTTATGGCATTCTGTGGAAGGAAATGGAATTAGTTCTGTGGAACGGAGAAGAGGTTTGACAGATGAAGATTGCCTATTCAGCTAAGCTACTGAAGGAATCAGAAGTGTCCAGTCTCCACAGTGCAGCGAGGGCTAACTGTCCTAGGTTAAATACCATGCAACGCCAAAATCCATCTCTGCAAGGATTTCTGAATACCCCATCAACAGGGCACTCCCAGAAGAGGATGAGGGAGCAATGAAATGATACCTCCATGACACGCAGAGGTCGAAGAAAGCAAATCTGCTTCTATGCCAGAAAATACTTTAATGGACGTCTTGAGATGCTCCTGAACTACACTAATACTGTATTAGGCATTAGTGAGCAGCACATCGATACAGAAATACGTCTGTAGACAGAGAAATAGAGCAAGGCTGGTTTTGGCTGTGCTCTTTGTATTGAATGAGCTTGTAATTTTCTAGAGGCCAAATTCTGTGTTGGAAAAATATAATCTGTATGTTTTGGAGTTACAGACAAGGATGCCACCAGTATCATACTAAATGTGAGGAGTCCCTATGTCTGAGGAGTCCCATCAGCCCCTATAACTGATGACACCAAGCAGTACTGTCAGAACCTACTGACTAACCAGTGTAGGGGATCCTGCTATTGACCAGGAACTGCCCCTTAGCTGAGTAATGTGAAATGGAAGAAACCCAAAGTTTTTTCACTTTGTTTTGTTAGTCATCAGAGGAGGTCATATCTATCAATGACAGATCCCCAAAATAAAATTTCTTTTGATGACCAAATAAAGGAGGTCTCGACTGTTTTGCTGAGTTCTGATGTCAAGTAGTTTAAAATAAACTAAAATCTAAGGAGGTTTTTCAGTGAAGCTGATACCTGCAATAGTAGTGACCAAAAGTAAGTGTTTAAGATTTCATGAATTTTCCTTCTCAAGCCCTGAAACTCTTCTTATTCAATGTTCCTGGAAAGACTTTGAGATGGACCTTTGCTGTCACTGGTCTCTCTGGAGAAAACAAAATAAACCAGGCAGTCACAGACATGCCTTTCTTCAAAGCAAAAGAAGTACCTAGAGAAGTGAAGAATATTCGAGAACTTTTAAATCACAAAGACATGATGGGCTTAAACCTGTAACTAGGAATAAAACCTCCTCTAAGACACATTATTTCTTTCTTTTTGCTTTTTTATTTTTGATGTAGTGCCTACACACATGAAAAATGACACGGCGTATAGATGGGGGATTGTGCCGGGGATCCACATTGATACTGCTCGTGAAAAGAGGAACTGGAGGATGGTTGGAGTTTCGTAATGTTAGGTGGGAGTAGAACTCCCCTGTGCAGCTGGTGTATCCCCAAAGGACAGCTATGGTTGGAAAGACTCTGACCTGATGCACTCGGGAGAATCCATGCATTCACCCAGAGTGAACCTTCATACTCTGCTAGCATGAGAGATGGAGGAGCTGGGAGCAAAGTTATGACCTTCTCATTCTTTTCTAGATATAAGAAGGACACAGCAATCTTCAGAAAGCAACTGAAGATTCAGAGCAACTCCTTCAAAGCATGAAATTATTCCTTGTATTTGTACCTTGCACAGCCACAAAAGACTTGCTAGGAATACAGATCCACAGCACGGGGTGGGAAGAAGGTATTCTATCAGTCACCTTCTACAAATGCTAGTTTTCTTATTCTTAAGAACTTAAGAATGGTAATAAAAATGAGATCTTAGTTCCACTTTATCACAAAACAGTCAGATAATGTCTTTCTACCTTTTCATAATGCTCTATCAGAATTTCAACGACGATATTCTGAAACTTAATGTTCATCATAGCAGCCACGGTTTCTTCTTGGGCTCTCATCAGAGTTGGTCCAAAGATAACACCAAGGTTGGATACAGTCATTAGATTTTGCTGACTGTGTAATGATACCCTTTAAATGAACACAAACAATATGCAATTAAATAGTTGTGCCAAACTACAAATCCAACAGGCAAAAACCTGTTAAGGCTATTTCTTTAACAAGATCCCAAGTTCATGCCTCCCCTTTAAAACCATTTTTTAAACTTTCACTTTTACTAAAGTCAAAATGCAGTGCGGTACAACTACTGTATTTCCATTAAGGCTCCCATCGTCCAATAACTTAATAGACAATAAGCATATCTTCCTAGAGGAAGTATTTAAGTTCCTGACATAACTGACAGGGAAAAGCATTTATCTTTGAAGGTCTCCACAGAGAGATCCAGACCACCTAAAATTTAGGAGTCTTAGGGTAGGTCCTTATCTCTCTCTAATGATTAAACAGGAACTTAAATACTTGATGTTGGATTGACTGAAAATACCATGATATAATGGAGGTCAACCATATACCTTAGTTTTCATGGAAAGGAAAGAAACTTAGTTACTGAAAACACTTTATTAATGCGTTGAAAACATGGGATCAATGGCGTCAGTGAAATCATTGTTGCTGTGGTATAGATAACACTAGGTGATCACAATGACGTCTTCTGGCTTTAAAATGTATTAACCTTTTACTTCTGTATTTTCTGTTATCTCTTACTGTACCTTTTCTGTAATTTTTCTTCTTAATGCAGAATTCAGAAACTTAGTAACTCAGATAGTAAAATGAAAACCATAAATCAGTAATTCTCAATGCCCCTTTTCTCTCCTTACGAGTAAGATTTGCCAAATAAAAACCCTATCATCACAAATCCTTCGAAATAACTGCAAGTGATTCCCCAGCTGCCCTATTGCCTCATGTTTAAGAAATATCACACCAAGTAAGGATTTGATAACTGGCTTAATGCTTAATTTTACCGAATCTGCTACCAAATAGAATTGGTTATTGAGGCACTTGTTCACAGTTTCCTCCTCCTTCTCACTGCTATCTGCTACCATTGTCAAGCTGAGCATTTTTAGCCATTTTCTACATAATAGAAATAACCCTTCCACCCTTTAAAATCAAGAAACAGTAAAATCTATAAAATACTGGAAGACTAGCAGGTAGGAATGAACTTTATATTCTGATTTTCTCTGACAGCCTTTGTTAATTGAATTTATGAAGACATCTGCTACGTTTTCCTTCCAATAATATTCTCAGATAACTTAAAACGTTATACAAACATTAGCAAAATGATCTGATGTCAGAGTTTGGTAGCAACTAACGCAAAGACTATCACCTTACAAAGATGAAAAAAGGCAGTGACAAAAGGACTGTGAGATTTTCCCCAAGGCTACTGTGGGATTTTGTTAGGATTGGGATCTAACCCATGTCTGGACTCACACATGACCCTTTCTCTTGGTCTCACTGTTGAGTAGGCACTTAGTGATACACAGAATGAGTAGAGCAGTAGAGTTACCACGCTACAGAGGTGAGACAGACTGTACAATTACTTCTATAACGAAGTAATACTCCCCTCATATTTGGAACAGTAGTGTTTCAGTGCCCCATTTACATCAAGAAGCAGGAGAAATATAGGAAAGGGGTTTGTATTGGAGACAAGCATGATTATAAACTGCATGAAAATAAATCCCTATCTTCTTACATGTTTCCTGTGTTGCTCCATTAAGTTATGTCAAAAAAACTTTCCAAAATTTTACTTCAGACAGACACGATGTCAGAGATCCTTATTTGGAAGTCACATCATGAAAATGACTACCTTTTTAGCCGTTTACCTTAATCTAATTTTCTCTGTAACAGATCCTATGTTTGGTTTAGGTGACAAAGGGGTCTTCAGGAAGTCCACTAGTATTTTAATGAAAATGGAATTTTGGATTACTCAGCTCTAGGTCTGTTAGAAAAACCTGAATAAAACCCCTTCTTTGCAATGTTACTCTGCTTTGTGCTGCACAGTAACTGTTCAGGTCTCTTATACAAACATTATAGTCTTACGGCATAAGACAGAAAACAGTGTTCGTCCCGTGTTTGGGTTTCCTTGGTTACAAATTTGGTAGCTTGGTTAATAAAAGGAATGGTGAATTTAATAACACTGCAACCAGAAAGGACTTTCTATAAAACATTTCAAAGGCTCAGTTTCTTGCAAAAGAGAAAAAACCCAGGCCTGTAAATGGATCATTTTGAGAACCAGTTTCCCCCTGAACTAGTCCTACTGTTGCTGGGCTACTGAATACAGGCCAAGCTAATCACGCATTTCAGGTAGCTGTAAGGCACTTGCTTTCTCCTCAAAATCTCTCTTTGATATATCAGCAGTAAATTTTTGATCCTGCCACACTGCAGACTCCCGACTACCTACCTTAGAAAAGTATGCTGTTATTAAATCATACCAAAGAATGATTTATTGTTTAACCTAGACAGATAATTTGACTATCAAGGTTTAAACCCAAAAACATTAGTTACCTATTGGAAAACAACACCAAACTTGCTGTGTTTGCCTAGTTGTTGACTGAGTATATGCTCATACAGTATCACCTCTCTGCACGGTGCTTTCAGGATTTGTTGGTTTTGTTTGTTTGTTTTCAGTATGATCTACATCCCACAACATCTAGGTCATATTTAATTTGGCACAGTGACACAGAAGTCACGCTAGGCTGATACATAAAGACCTTAAAACCTAAATCAAGAAAAAATAATATTATCCTTATTTTATAACCCATAGTTAAAGGTATAGATAGTATTTTCATCTAGACACAGAAGCATACATAAAGGAACCGAACAGCTAAAAGAAGTATACGGAAAGGATGCACATTTTGAAATTGGATTTTAAACAAAAGAACAAAGAAACAGGAGGTTGAGGTTTTTTCATACTTTCCCATTTACATTAAAAGTAGGCACTTTATCTGCCATTCGTTCCTTGAAAAATCACCACACAGTAGTAGGAAAAAGATGAGGAAGGAAAATAACTAATACACTCAAGAGACTAATTTTGAATTCAGTCTCATTAGAATTGCTAGCGTAAACAACAGCTGGCAAATCATATCAGAAATTAGAAGGGGTGAATTGAACGTTGAAAAGAAAAGAACTGAAAGTTTTCAGTATAAAACCGTAAAGCCAAATTTATCAGGAATGAGAACTGCATCAAAGATGTGATAGGCAAGAGCTAAAGAGAACAATTAAAGAAGGGAATACTGCAGGCATGCTTTTCTTTGGAAATGCATCTGAGGTCATCCTGAGAATAAAGAAGCCAGGAAAAAGCCAAGTCAAGAAAGAAATGCTTGCCTACAAGTAATTCTGCCTAGAAATAAGTCAGTTCCTATGTCTATACACTTCTAATCTCGGGGCTTCCAGACAAGCAACTTGTAAAAAACCATTAATCCCTTATAAAATGTTTTGTGTAATTTAGTGAAGACATAAGGTCTTCAGTTCAAAGAAATGCAAAATCTTTTCCATCTGACATGTAATTAATACTCAGAGAAACTGATGAAACAAGGGAGATTCAAAAGTGGGTTTGGACATTTATATAGATACCAAAAATATAAGTAATAGTACTTTATATTAGTGTTTTCAAATGATACTACACTTCAGAGCTGTTAGAGAGAAAAATAAGATCAAACATGAAGGACAAGTATTATTGCATTAGTCTGCTCTCTATTTCTGAAACAGCATGGGACCTCAAGACAGATTCAAAACAGCGTTTTCTATAAACGTTAACATAATTTTAGATATTTCTTCAATTTAATTAGTGCCAATTTCTGCAGTAAGTAGGAATGTGAATGAAAACATTGGATGAGTTTATTTTATAAACAGAGTTGGTCATCTTGGTGACTCTTTATGGTGTCATTTTTTATTTTGTTTCTACGGTGAGTATTCTTCAGCTACACTGAGAACAGCATTTTAGAAATTAAATGTAATTTCAAGTGGCTTTGTTTCAACACAGAGACTGGATTAAGCGACTGAAAAATTTAAAGCAGAAAAAATCACATCTTACAATGATACCAAAGAGAAAAATAAAAAATAATTACTTGACCAAGTGCTTGATAAGGATGTCCAGCATCTCTCTGTTCTTCTCTGGTAACTTATGCACAAGTGCATGCACTGCCTCAACTCTGTAGTTCTGATCATCTGACTCTATTAAACAGAAAACAAATATTGTTGATAAATCAGAATGTGTGCTAAAATGCAACTACAAATGGCAACAATGCCTTTACACTAATACACACATGCATTACAAACGGCCAAACACAACCAGCCTTTAAAATGACGAGAACAATGTGATTGTATTTTATTACAACATTCTGAAATCTGTATCTCAAGTAACTCGCCAAAAGCAGTTACCACCGATACTGGAACCAATGAAATTTGTGGCAATTTTGACCCAATGTGCCACTTCAGTGAAATCTAAGATTTTACCTCTTGATGTTTAAAATATGTACAATTCTGGAGTGTCTTTTAATCTTATCAAGGCAAGAGGAAATGGGGAAATAACTTCAAATTCTAAACTGCAGTCATTTGAAAAACAATCTTACTATCTATCTAATTTGTATGAAAGAATTATCAGCCCATATAAAACAACCAACCATAGAAATCAAGGTTCAAAATTTCATGCAGAAGGCAGTCACACAGAACCTCTAAAAAGATCAGAAGAAACCACTGAACAGCTTCATCTAATGTGACTTCTCTGTTTTCAGGGCTTTCACGTGGCACTGTGTTGTCACATACAGTGACATGGAAGAACTCAGATCCGCAGCTGGATCAGTGAATAACAGATCATGGAGAAAAATTAGGATAGTAACCGAGGAATTCAAGGGTTAGAAACAATACGACTTTCATGAAAGCATATTTATTACTTTACTTACTAACAGCAACTATGAAATCTTTGTGCAGCTTGAAAGTCATCAGTGGTTCTGAAAGACACCTGGTTGTAAAAAAAAAAGAAGAAAAAATTAAAAAAACCTCATTACTCAAAGTCTTTTTAAGTTTTATGGGTGCGATTATGTAAGCTCTCAACATTTGCATAATGTATATTGTATGTTGTAGGAAATGCAATTCAGTGATGACTGATTGCAAGCAGCATACAGCTCAATCATGTACACAGTCTGGAAATCCGAGTTGAATCTGGTGTCACCATGTAAGTTAGTAAGGGAAATACCACTGGCACTGGCCACTTTCTGGCTTCCATACTGTAGAACAGGAATAAATACAGCAGCAGAACATGGTACAGTGGGCTGCAGAAGCAATCTTTTGCCCAACAAAGGCAAAAACATGATGAAATCTGGAACTGGAATTCTGATCTGAAAGACCCTAGAGGAGTTACTTGCTGAAAGGCTGACTGTGAATTGCCTTATAGACACAAACACACAGCTACTGCTAGCTCACATTCTGATTTCACAAATACAATATCTCCATTAATTTGTATTTCTGAAGATGTATCACAAATTTCTTCAATCGAAGTCAGTCTTTTCAATGAAGTCTGTATGAGCATTCCACTACAAATCCCAGCCATATTTTCCAGAGTGAATAGGGATTTCTGATGCTGCCCTTTGTTAGGTGACCCGTTTAGGAAATCTAGATTTTTAGAAGACACAGAACGTCCACCATCTGGATTTGATGCTTTTTATTACGTTTCTTTTGAATGTTATATATTGATACCCAAAAAAAGAGTTATTTCAGAAGTACCATAACACCTGAGAGTCCTGTCTCCTATTAACAAAAATTTTAAGAGAAAATGATAGTGTGGGAGGGATATTGCATGTGTGAAGACGTCAGTGGCATAGGATAAAAACCTATGCTTTTGCAGAGATTTTTATTCTGCTCCAGCAATGATGCCATGAAACCTCATGGTACACAGCTTAAGGGATTCAGAAAAGAAAGACTGAGTATAACATGCTTTGTGGCTAACATACTTTTTAAAAATAAAAACATACAATCAATTAAATTCTGACATATTTAGGGCTATATAAAGCATGACTATTTTAAAGAGGTAGAAAGTGTGTAACAAATTTTCGATGTATTATTACAGATAATCACAGAGATATTAGGTAAGATAATAATATACTCAATTATTACCAAGCTAATGGATACAAGAAATGTAATATGATATTAATAAGCAAAAGATTAATGAGCCAGAAAAGGAATACTGAGATTTGTGTAGGATCATACTTACCTGAGGTAGTTTTTCAGTCCGCTTGTTATTGTTTTATTGTCCCAAAGTTCCATATCAATATCCATATCAGGAGGAGATTTAGGGGCTGGTAGAAATTTGAATTATGACTGTGTTATAATTTGACTAACACACTAATGAGAAAAGCAGCAAAACAGAAGCTAACAGATTATTAATTTAGCTCATGTGATTACTTATTAGCCAGATTAACTATCAATCTGATCAGTTTGAACCTTTTAATCTTTGCCAAAGTATTAATAAAAATGAATTTAACACTCGTATTTAGTACCTGTAAACATTAACTATATGCACTGTATCAAAGTGTACAGTAAGCCTTGGAACATTTTGGAAATATGACAAATAGATACTAATAAATAGAACTTTAAAGCTAAAAGAAGAAATGCATTTTATCAGTAATTTCCCCACGTATATGAATGGTTACATGCAGAAATTGAATATTAATGCACACAAGAAACTAGTTAGATGGATCACTTACTTTAAGACCTGAATTTAGTGGCAGTAAGTGCGCATACAAAATTGTAAATATTATAATGCAGCCCTCTGAGCACAGCAGTTAAGGCAAAAGGGACCAGAGCACACGCACCACACACTGCTAAAGCTTCACTTCAGATACTTACAAAATACAGTATTCATCAGCTTTTGCACCTTGGAGTTTACACCACCTATTCTGTACAGCCCCAGGATTGTAATACCTACATTGGGAAAACAAGCAACAATGGAAAGAATTAAAATATGGTTATTCCAATATACGCTGATGCATTCTTGGTGTATGTTCTCAAACCATCTAAATGTATTTATGGAAAATTGTACAATTACATCCTCGAGTACTGCTTTATCCTACTGAATTCTCTTTCTGGATATTAACAACTGCATTCCACTGAAACCACACCATACTACATGCTAATCATAATTTTACATTCACAGAACCCTTTTGCATAGAAATCACCCATATTAGCAAACAACGAGATGGCTGGGAAAAATGAAAAATAAGACCCAATAGCAGTCTTAAAAAACACATTATATGTCAACAAGTTTATCTTATCCAGACTTTAGCGGAATTACTATGCGTCTTCCTTCCAATTAAGATTTGATTGACATTTATAGGAGAAATGATTGTACCCAAAATAAAAACATATAAATACTGTATACTGCTGCAACACTGATGCTGAGAATTTATATGTTATGCATGGATCCCCATGCAAAATAGAGGTGGTCAAGTCCTGATTTACCCCTGAGTTTCAACTGTTGGGGTTTTTAATAGCATAGATACCAATAACAAATAATGTTTAAAGTGTGACATCTGCAACACAGCACTTCAGTGATAATTTTATTGTTTTTAACTGCCTTTCAACATCAATGGGATTTAAAAGTCTTCCCTTCTCCCCAACTTCAGGTCTTACCATTTAAAAATTGTCCACTTTTCCTTTGAAAACAACATTTGAAAGCCTGATCTCACTTAGATAACCTAGGTGTTTTGAAACCTCCCCTCTCCCCCCCAAAAAATGTAAGCTCTGAGTCAGCAGTGACTCAAAAGCTACATAACATTGTTACCTGAGAAACTGAATTAATGTTGGGCTCAATGTTGCACAGAGACCACACAGCTTTTGGATTAGGAGAGAGCTGCACACAGACAGTTCAGTGCACGGACAGGAAAAGGTTACCTCTTTTTATGGAATAAAATACAGTACAGCCCTACCTCTTCATTTGGCAAGGGATAACTAAAAATTTGCTGTGAGTTGCAAGATACCACGTCATCAGTGGAGTGATTATTATTTTCTTTTTGTCCATTCCCACTACCAAAAATGAGTTTCTAAACATTTTAGAAAAAAATGGATAAACCACAGGCAAAATGAGTGAATGAAATGATAAGAGTTATGCTCTGCAAAAATGATTCCAGCAGAGAGTATTCATGCCAGTTTTTGGTTTTCAGGTTTCACGCCAGAAACCAAAGTTTGGAGTTGAGGCTCCCCACAGTTTTACCACGAGAAAGCACCGTCCAATGCACACAGACTAAAGACAGAAGATGTGTGCAACTCTGTATTAAGATGCCTAAACAACATGAAATTACAGAAAATGTTTAAAACCCCCACTTATATGATATGTTAAGAATTGTTGTTGGAACTTGTGGCAACAGTTTTAAGTGTAAAGCACGCAGATAAAAATGCGAGAAGTACAAACCAAATGATGGACACACTCCGAAGCACAGCTGTAAAACATGTAGACTTAATCAAAGCAATATTTGAGAAAAAACACTCAAAATAATCTACTACATAATTTGTGATTTAATACACACCTCTTGTTTCTACAGCATGAATACATTTCCTCACAAAGTTGAAACCTGCTTCGTTTAAGAACACTATAAAAAGAAGAATAACAGGTAATTCTTTTCTAAATCATCAATACAAAAAATCTCCATGTTTAGCTACATTCGCAGGTTAGTCAAGGACTGGTACACATTCATCCAGGAGATTATGACTTTCTTATACTTATAACTTTCTAACCAGTACTGTATCATTAAGAGCAGAATATCCCAGTCTTTCTCAGAAATCAGTAGTCCCTCTACACATGCAGCTGAAAGCTTGTTGCTTAAAAGTCCGTTCCTGTAGTCCCCCCTCTCTACTGAGGAAAATACTTTTAAGAGTTCAGGACCTACATTATGAACAGAATATATTTGTCAATTTTAATGCAATATTCTTTGTTTCTTGCACATGCAAAGAACTGCTCATAATATGGTAAAACAATCTATGTTATTGACTTTCATTAGTAAGCTCATTTCAAGTGAATGTACTTCTCATTAATTTTTATATTTCAATGCTCACTCCTCTAACCAGCTAAATAAAGAAGATCTTAAGGCAGCTTATTTGTCACCATTAAAATAAACACCATCATATAAAAAACCAGAGGTAGTGGCTTAAATTTTAGATTTCCAGAGTCTCAAATATACCTCCTATGAAGACATATGTCCACATCTGACACATCTCTCTCTCCCTCTCTGAGATACAGACACCCACACATATATATAAATTATTTTTACGTATTTGTGTTAATACAATATTATGTTAATAACATATGTGTTTATAACATTAACACAATTATACACATAAATCTCACATTATCTTTAAATATACTCATTTTAATACTCAGTGTATGTGTAACAGGTGCATATACACCTAAAACCAAAAAGATTTGATCCACATAGGCATATTATTTCAACACACTGGCATGTATTTACATTCAAGTGTACAGACTACTGACAGAAACCTTTTACAGATTTGTTAAATATATTGTAGCTTTGGAGCCAATCACATTTTCTTCAAATTTATGTTTGACAGTAATACAAAAGTTGAAGACTTTCTTGCAGTTTACATAATTTAGGATGTGCTTTTGTGTAACCCAATCATGTAATCCAATGGTTATTTCACAGCAATAGAAAGAAAATGTAAAACAATCTCTCTTGCACACACGCATGTCTAGAAACCAAGACATTACAGAAACCTAGCAATATTTGGTAATTCTACATAATTAGAGAGCTTACTTTCTTCCTTCTTGCTAATAATGGCTGGCAGTGTGTAGATCTGTAAAAAAAAAAGCCACAACATGTCAATGTTTGTGCTTTAAATTCTTTATTGTCAGGTTTGTTGGTAGTTCTTAAGCTGGCTGCAATCTGCTGTGTATTAGCTTGCTGCTAGGGCAAAGCCAACCTCGCCTTCCACCTTCTCCTGACGTTCACCCCCCCTGCACTCCCCCAGGGTAACAGCCCTGTGCCAGGAACTGAGCAAGTGGAGAGGGCAAGAATCCACTGTTTTGGTTGTGTTTGCAGTTTTACGTAGCTGATCTTCTGGGAGAGGAGGCAGAGGGACCGTGAGATGTGTCCCACAAACCTATTCAGGCCACCTTGAGATTCTAGATTGACTAGGGATTTAACAGCACTAGCTTTGTGGGCACCCAGAATGTGCTGTAAGTCAGATCTGCAAACTCCAAATGGGTTAAATTTCAATACAACTACTGATCTAATTTCCATACCACTTCAATCAAGCTAGAAGCTTGTAAAAATACTGATCTATCTCATTAAACCGATCAACTGCCTTTTTCCCCTTGGATACATGTCTGGCATCACCCTCATTCAGTGACTGTTTTAAGAGCAGGTTAATAGTGGGACAAAATCTCAGACAAGCCTGCCTCTTGGTAGCTTTCAAAACATTTTTATGCTCTCTTCTGTGTCTTTCAAGGTGGCGCTAATTCTTTACCCCACGATGCTGCCCAAAAGATGGTTTGTCTTTACCAGCGCAGAAACTACAACTTCACAAATGTTATCTGAACCACGAATCCTATTCAACAATATGCTATCGTCTTACTTAAATATCCTAACATAAAATAATAATACATAAATGAAGGCTTAAATTCACTAATAGTTCTGCTTTTCTACTTGGTGCCTATCTTCACTGTGTTTCTGCAATAATGTCTCACAAAGAACATAAGAGCATTTCCCTGTACAAAGTATGTGAAAAGCATACTAGCATCTTTCTTTAATATGCGTGACACAAAACTGTAAAAAGAAAAGGAAACAATATCCTTACTGGTTCCTTTCCATCCATAGCTTCGAGCCAAAGTTTTCGGTTGGATTCTGAAAAAGCCTGCAGTGTGATGATTCCAGGTCTGTCAAAGACATACACATAGACTGAAGTTACTCGTTTCTTTTTCTCAAACAGCACCCGAAGTCAGAATCTGAATGCATATTGACATGAAGTGAATACATAAACGAAAGAGAGAAGTAAAAGGAAGTTGATGGCTTCTGAAATTATATAGTAACTTTGAGCCAGATTTAAAAACAGGTCTGTTTTTTAAAAGTTTGGTAGTGCAACATGTAATTTTCGATGCCTAGTACCCTCTAACAGGTATTAGGACCTCCATATTGCAAGATGAGTTATACACCTGCAAATGGGATCCGATACAACCCATTATTTTTCAGTGGTGAGATGTTGAGGGTGGAAAACTTAAGGGCAAGATACATCAGCTCAATTCGACTAAATGCACTGAGTACGGTCACAGTGGAGGAATTTTCTATTTGAGAGGATGAAAAAAAACCCCAGTTCCTTCTGCTGGCTGCGCTCTAACTGCTATGACAGAAGTTAAAAAAGCGGAATATCCTCTCTTTTGGTGAAGCTTTGACACTGCAAAAATAAAGAGTCACAGGAACCAGAAAAGGGATGAAGGAAGAATTTTTGATCTTTGCCCCAGAAATAATTATATGAACTGACATGTAAATACAAAGAATTAGTCTCTATTTGTGACCACAGGCAAATGAGCTCTTTAAGAAATGCTTTGAAAGTAATTCACTCATTTTTTCCAACACAGAACGCGCATAAGACAGTCCATTTAAAAAAGTCCTGCTCTCACACCAGTCTAGGTTATTTCTACTCAAAAATTTCAGCAAATTGTCCAAAACTGTGATTTTTCTACAGTAGGTTCACAAATAAAGGATACTATAATTTTTACTATGTATTCATCTTCCACCACAAAAATAAATAACCAAAAAACCTCCATCCTTTCCCACTTCCTCCACAAGACCTAAAGTGTCACCTTGTATTTAAAAAACATTCAAGGAGGAGCAAGCCCAGTCCTTTTACATAAAAATGCCAAGCTGAGTATTTTGTTTGCTATCACAGAATGTTAAGGGTTGGAAGGGACCTCTAGAGATCATCTGGTCCAACCCTCCTGCCAGAGCAGCTCCACCTAGCGCAGGTTGCACAGCATGGCATGAAGATTGCCATCTATCACAAGTGTAAAAAGATACGGTAAATCCAGATTAAGATGTGTAATTGTTTTCCTACTTTCCTAAAGTCTAAGTTTATTTTTGTTTTAATATTCTACCTTGCTACCTACCCACAGATTCTTAGCTAGGAACTTTTCTCTCAGAAACATTTTTAGAAATAGAAACTTTTTTTCTTTTTTTTTTCCTGTTGTGACTACTGCTTAATATTTCAGTTGGAAAGCTGCGTTTATACCTATAGTCAGCATGTACAGAAAGAACAGAAATTTCAAATTGTCATTTTACTTCAAACTTAGAGATACCCAATTTTAGCTCTGGGTTGCTGATTTAATCTGTTGGCCAAGTTTGCAGTCATTGTATAGCATGTTCTAACACACAAATATCTAACACTATAATCCCCAACTACTACTGTCCTCAAAAAAAAACCCCACAAACTGAAACGAACTCCAATACATTCTGAACTAACTTCCCCTCTAGTTAGTGAAACAGTCGGTAATTTCGCAGAAATTAAAATTACATTCAAGGTGAAACACACTTTTCAATGTTACCTTTTTATGTAGCTTCAGTACAAACAAGATGGCGTAACCTCTAGAACAGTTTTTACAAGAAGCCTGAGCTGAATGTAGGTGTGAAAAACATCTAAGTGAATTTAAAATTAATTATGTCAATTAGAAGGGCTCACAGTGTGTGTTCTCTATCAGCTGTTCACAAGGGTTTATTTCTGTTAACATGGTCCTTTCATGAAATAAGATGTGCACATCAGTCTGCTTGGCTTTCCAATGTTTTAATAAAATAATATTTCACATAGTGTTTCATACGAAGTTGTATATGTATAATAACCTAAGGAGAACATTATCTCTGTGGGATAAGGTGTCTGGAGACAGACATTACCCATAAAATCTTGCAACAGAATTTTGAAGACTGGTGTAGCTGCAAATTTTTAAAAAGAGGTCTTTCATGATGAAAAGTCATACCCTCATGTTACTAAGGAAACTTATCTTTTACTCATGTCAATTATTTTTGAAGTTTTTCTGTATTTTGCAGGTAAAGTTCAACCTTATACTCCGAGTAAACAATATTAAGTCTTGAATTTAAAATTAGTTCAAATGTAAACATTATCACAGTCTTTTTGAATCCTCAGTATTCCAGAACTGTGTTTGTATTTATATGAACTTGCTCAGATTCTTAGCCATTACTGACATCACTAATGGCCACTGCACCTTCTCTTTCTTAGGAAAAGCCCAAGTTTTACCAACATGACATTCAGAAGAGATTAACATTGCCCTTGTATAGGAACTCCCACCAAGTATTTTTAGGTATTTCTTTGTCTATTTATCTCCTCTGCTGACTTGTACAAAAATTTGCTACTTCCAATAGTGAATACCAAATCAATTGCAAAAGTGAACTTTCTCCCAGCCTGTGAAAGTTATATCCTTACGATATTGACTGAGTAACTTTGTATTCTATTCCCCTTTCAATCTTTTAAGTTTCCAGAATGCCTTTAACTTATAGGCCATGCACATTTATAATCAATCAAAATTTCCAAAAGGAAAAAAAAACACATGGAAACCGCCTATAACTAACTATGTATAACTATAAGTGCCCTTTGATGAGAAGGTGAAGAATTGCAGATGGAACTAATTGTTCTGTGCATTTTGTTGTACTATGGAAGTTGTAGGAGAGTAAGGAAGAGAGAAGGCACAACACTGACTTGCGAATGTGTTACAATTGTACTGCCACAGGTGCATTTAATAAATGCAATTCTACTTAGAATGAAACAACTACCAATTTCAAACTCAACCTGTCAATTCAAGCTTAGGAGCTTTCAAAACACCAATTAGTCTCAACATTTGTTCGTATCAGATTTCAAGTTCTTAAACCTGAACTCAACTCAGAAGTCTACTTTAGAACAAGAATGTATTGTATTTGAAAGTATCAAAGTAGCCTCAAAATTATCATGTAAATACAGCAGTTCTGAATGGAATTTAAAATGACAGTAACAGTCATTTCCTAAAAGAGGGTAGTCAGTTGCACTACAGAATCTGTGAGAATCCATCTTGTATCTGCATGCAAACACAATGTAGTTAAGACACCATATATGCAATATAGTGAATTTTGTTAGAAAAACAGGTTTGAAGAAGTAAGTACTGAGTCTTGAAAGCCTAGTTTGTATTTCTCAATATGCTTGTATTCAGACATGTTCCTATTACAGGAGTAATCATTATATATTGGTTGCAAGTGCTTCTATTTTTAATTATTTTCAATTCGTTAACAAAATGAAAAAAATTCAAACCTCTCAAATACTTCAATATCGAAACAGAAACGTTTGTCAATTGAATCTGTCTTTCTCCTGATGCAAGATTTTAGCTTGAATATTTCTGGTGAGCTTGTGACAAGGCCATTCTATAAAACAAAACAAAACAAAACAAAACAAAATTAGCATGGGCCGAATGCTGATACACTTTGGCTTCACATCTTACATTTAACTGTACGAAGAGTTCAAAGAACATGTCTTAAGATAGGGATTAAAACTATTTAGGAGCATAAACAACAATTTCTCTGTATATAAAGTAAGACTACAGTTAATAGATTTCTGTCACATATTTTGTTATTTAACCTTTATATTTCAGAAAACTCCTTAGATTAAAAACTTTACAAACATCTCCATATGTAACATGACTTTATGTTACATGTTAGAATGAATATCATACAATTCTATCAATTCTCACATGTAGATAAAAAGATTTCTAAATAATAAAGCTGACTAACTCCTAGTTCTGAAAACCATCACTGTGAGGTCACTGTCTATAACGTTGGAAGGCTGATGCAATCGGAGAGTTTCTGAGGAATGGGAGAAAGCAAATGTCACTCCTGTCTTCAAGAAGAGCAAGGAGAAGGATATGGAATCATTTAGGTTGGAAAAAATCTTTAGGATCATTGAGTCCAACTGCAAATGTAACATTGCCAAGTCCAACACTAAATCATGTCCCTAAGTGCCACATCTACGTGTCTTTTAAATACCTCCAGGGATGGCAACTCAACCGTTTCCCTGGGCAGCCTGTTCCAATGCTTGACAATCCTTTCAGTGAAGAATTTTTTCCAAATATCCAATCTAAAACTCCCCTGGTGCAACTTGAGGCCATTTCCTCTTGCCCTATGAGGAACTATAGGCCAGTCTGCATCCCATTCCTGGGAAGGTGATGAACTGAATAATCCTGGATGGCATTTCCAAACATATTAAGAACAGAAAGGTGACTGATGCAGTCAGCATGGACGTAATGAAGGGGAAATGATGCAGGGTCAACTTGATAGCCCTCTACAATGTGATGGATGGCTCAGTGGATGGTGGAAGAGCAAAGAATACTGTTTATCTCAACTTCAGCCAAGCTTTCAACACTACATCCTACTACGGTAGGATATTTTCTACGACATCCTCGTAGACAAACTGGTGAAGTACAGGCTAGATAAATAGATGGTGAAGTGGACTGAAAAGTGTCTGAGCTGCTGAGCTCACAGCAGAAGTTCAGCTGCAGCCAGTCACTAGGGGTACACCCAAGGGGCCAGTACTGGGGACAGCACTGTTTAGCATGAATAGGAATAACCCCGGGCACAGGCTGACAGGCTGCAGTTTGGCAGAAAAGAACCTGAAGGTCCTGGTGGGCTACAAGTTGGGCTGCATCAGGCAGAGCATTGCCAGCAGGTCAAGGGAGGTGATCCTCACCCTCTGCTCAGCACGGGCTGGACACATCCAGAGCGCTGCGTCCAGTGCTGGACCCCCCCCCACAAGAGAGAGAGTGAGGTATTAGAGCAAGTCCAGCTACGCGCTGCTGAGATGATTAAGGACTTGGAGCATCTGTCATATGAGGAGAGGCTGAGAGAGCTGGGACTGTTCAACCTGGAGAAGGGACATCGTGTCAGTGATTTATCTACAAATCAGTAAAGAAGACTGAGTCAGATTCCTCTCAATGGTGTCAGTGAAAGGACAAGAGGCAATGGGCACAAACTGAAATACAGGTTAAATCCATTTGAACTTGAGAAAAAGCTTTTTTATGGTGGTCAAATTCTGAAACAGGTTGACCCCAGAGGTTGCAAGGTCTCCAATCCTTGGAGATATCTCAAACCCAACTGGACATAGGCCTCACTAACCGTCTCTGGTTGACCCTGCATTGAGATAAAACTAGATGATCTCCAAAGCGCCCTTCCAAACCTCATCCATTCTATGATTCTGTCCAAATGGGATTGATTACCCACGCATCTGGAACCATCACATTAGAGAAGTTATTTAGCATGTGGTTTATATACATTTTAAAATAATTTTTTTATTTAAATATTTAATTTATCTATGTTAAATAAGACATGCACTGCTTCATGTATGAAAACAGCCTTGTACTTTGTTCACATTTTTTTTGTTTTAACAGTTCCTGAGTGCTTAATATAAGAGATGGATTATACAGTTCACGTATGCGTTCATGTATGTGCAACTCACCACTTTTCCACCAGATTTTGTTTCAGCTATACTCATAGTAAATGTTTTTGTTCCTTTATCATAAGTGCAGTAATGTTTTACCCATGTAAATCCAAGAGGTCCTAGATTAAAGAGAGACAGTATTAAAAATAATTATTTTGGCATTTTATCACTATTTTAGCTGGAGTTAGACAAATGAAACGTAACAGCATCCACATGTAGCCTACAAAATCACAAACTCCCATGATCTTTAAATTTGAACATGTTGTTCAGGTATAATTTTCAAATATTGCAGCCTGATAAGGCTGCCCAACAAAATTCCAGCAGACTGATCTTTGGCAACTGGATGGGCAACAGCATTTTACCAGGATAAACGGGCAGGAGACAGGCAAGATCCTAAGGATTTTTCTGCCTAGGAAATATGGCTGAAGATTTTATCAACCCAAGTGAAGCACAAGGATTCAGTATTACATCCTTTCTCTGAGGGAAACCTTTAAGTCTGGTATTAAATGCAGATAATCAGACAAAGTCAAGAAGTCAGAGTCCATTTCCCTTTACTTTCAAAGTTCTTGTCAAAGGTAACAAGTGCTTTTGGTAGCACCGTAGGAAAGCTATTCTTCTACCTGCTGCCATAGGGGAGTGGGTAAAATGGCATTGGCTTAGAGACAGATTTAATCTTACATAGTTGAACACTGATGTGTGATTTCATTATGTGAAAGCAAAGGAAGGAGAGGAATGGTGCACTCTAAAACAATACTGGTTTAGAGATGAGGGATAAAATGCTGGGTGGCAGAGGTGGTGCCTTCAGCAAGAAACATCGGCCTTTTATACCTTGAAGGAGTCCTGCTGGGGAAGAGGCAGCTGTAACAGTGGTGCACAACCATCCACGTCCACCAACTGACAATTGCACACACTCACAATACCAAAGTATAATGTACTTGGGGATACAGTAGTCTCTGACTTAGTCATACACGAAATCTCCGGTGATCCCCAAGTAAGTGGATGTATGCCTTATCCTGGAGACGTCACACCACACTACTACTTAATCCTACTGCAAAGTATAGGATCTCTGATGCAGAAGATGTTTTCACTCCTGGATTACCCAGAGCTTTGCTCAGGCATTGCTGTGAACCTTCACTGAACCTAAACACAAAACCCTCTCGAGCTTAAGCTCAATGGTATTTTAAACTTCATCCGCTAACCTAGCTTAGACATAGGTATTTATAATGCGTTCTATGTTGTGAGGACATTTCCATGATTCTCTCCACATCCCAGAAGTACAGCTAAGGTCTCCCACAATTTCCTGCAAAGACAGACGTTTACTGGAGCACAGAGAACAAGATAAGCTCCCGGATTCTTACAGATGCATCTGGAGGGGTAGTACACAGCACAGGATAATTCAGGTTTTTGCAGTCTGATTGCTCCCTCTTGGGCCAGAACATTATGGCTATAACTGCACTGGTTAATAAACAGTGCTGGCAGCATTCACATTCACCAGGTAATTCATAGCCAATGGGTTACTTGGACAAAGCTTTGCAATTTTTGAGGATAGGAAATTTAGCACAGAGGGTGCAAGCTTGTCGCAGTGGCAGAGTACAGCCCCATTCATTTTACTGGCATTGACACAGCTTCTGGGCACTCAGCTGCAGAGACCAAACATTGGCTCTGTGAAGAGGTACCAAGAAGGAAAACCGTTTCTTTCCTCTTGGACAGCATCATGCTTCACAGCATGGCACTCAAACGTGGCTTCTCCCTGCAGAGCCATCACAAATATAGGTCCCAAAGCAAAATAAAGGTATACATATATATATATATATATACACACTTACACAGTGTAAGTACTGTGTAAATTCAGAATAGGAAAAGACTAGATGATAATTTCAACCCAATGTGATTTTCCAATTCATTTCAATGGGAGTTACTCATGGGGAAAAATATGACATTGATTTTTTTCAAAGTACAGTATATCTGGATCTTTAATTTTTTTTTTAAATGAAAGAGCTCTGAGTTAAAAAAAAAAGTATTTTAAAGGTTTTGTGTTTGTTTTTTAAAGACTGTAAACAGTCAAATAAAAATGAAAGGTGTTAAAACCAAACCTAGTAGTTTTCCAATAAATATAATGGCTTTGCCTTCTAAGTTTAGCCTTCCACAAAGGTGGTGGATATACCAGAGATTGCATCAGTCATGTAAGTGAGATGTCTGGCAATTCACAAACGTAGATGTGGAAATTTATACAGTCTGTTATGCTGACTTGAAGAAAATTCTCCCATTGCCTGTGTTTTGCAGGGAAGTAATGTCATGAATTGAAAAGTAAACTGGTTACCCACCCTCAGAAGTTAGCTGTTGTGTTCCTATCTTTTAACTTATTTTCATTTAGCAAAACAAAATCGATAATTATTCTAAATCAATTATTCTTCTGATGGCATTTCACTAACTCTTTTAGCATACGGAATAAGGATCAGCACTCTCAAAGTGGTTTTAGATGAGTTTAGAAGTTGCTTGTTTTTCATGTAAAAATTGTGGCCAGACACCAAAATTGCAACTTTAAGTGTTACTCATGACAGTCCATCTGAATGAAAACAATTTATGGCCTACTGCCATTTATTTTTTTTTGTTTTTAAAATAAAAGATATTAACCACCATGCATATCCATAATAAACATATACACAATTTACTCTCAAGAATAGCAAATACTTCACCTAGTTGCCTGTAATTTGACAAGAGCCTGTGGGATGATGGTTGTAGGAAACTGAACATTCATGACAAGGAAACATACAATTAGTACCTTCCCCACTGACACAGATATTACAGACCCTGTTACTCTTACTCTAAAATAAACTAATGAACAAATTTCTTTTCAGTAAGAGGATGTCAAGTTGGCCTCTCACTATTTAATGAAGCACAGCATGTGCCCAATGCTTCACTCTTTTTCTCCCTCCCCCATTAGCAGGGCTCAGTGTGATTTCCACTTAACACAGGTTTCTTTTATCATTATTACTGAAAACATAAAGGGTCTTCTTAAAACTTTCACTGCTACTGAGGGTAAAATTGGCTGAGGTTAACTATGATAAACATTGTGGTTTCTTTCTTTTACCTCACATATGGAATGAAGATTTATTTCTTGATGTTATTTGGAAAATCAGGTATCTATACCTTCATATAGTCACTTCAATTATCATCTAAAAGGGGAACAGTAAAGAAGATATCCTCAAAACTGAGGTCAAGTTGGGTTAAGTTTGACACCGGAATTCTATATCCAGATGCTTTCTTTTTATTTTTAGATTAAGAAATCAGGTGCAAAGTTGTATTTAATAATTTTTGCATGAAAGTCAAACTTGTGCAAGCATGTACACACTATATAAAAATACTGCTATATACTTTTCTAGCGTCAGGCTGATTGCACAGCAAATAGAAATATGAACAAATAAATTATATAAATCTAGGTACTCCATGCAATTGAAACTATTTTACTGAGGGTTTTGCCTAACATAGCTAGTTTGGTTTGGTTTTCTATAGGTTAGAGTGTAAAACAGTAGTGGCTGATACTTCAGGTGATGTATAGTTTTGAATTCTTTCATTTGACTTTTCACATATTTCCTGGCTCTGTTTCCATTCATAACGTGATGTATTGCCAGGCTTTCCCAAGCAGTTTCAGACACTTATGACAACTCTAGTTCTATTCCTTCATTCAGTTCATTGCTTCTTGTGTCTCATGAAGTGAATAAAACACAGGTATAGATTTGCAGCTATTTTGAAACCGACAGACTGTATTTAGACGACTTTTCTTCTTCTCACACCTTTGTTTTCCATTATGTGCATGTTCATTTACTCCTAAGGTGGCTGGGTCAGTGGAGGTCCCTGGTACCAGGTGGAAGTGGCTTCTGCTGGGTGAACTATGGGCCCTGTTCAGGCAGAGGAAGCAGAACTGTGCTTCTGTGCTTCTTCAGCACAGAAGCAGAGTTTGGCAGGTAGAGCCGAAGCAGAGTGCTGGGAGTGTGCAGCTTCTGCAGCAAGGCGCAGGGCAGCCAGCCAGAGCAGACCTTGGTACCAGTCAGCCACCGGGGCGGCCAACAGCAGGGACTTACCCACAAGGACCCAGGGGGCAGGAGTTGAGTTGCTTACCAGTGTTTTGATCACCATTCTATCTGACCCTACCTGCTCTGAGTGCTGTCTGAAAAGACAAACATTTATTTTTGTTTTGAACCTCTCAATCATTTGGAAAGCGACAACAGCAGAAGTCTGCAGATATTCAAACACAGAGCTGCCGTGTTGTTCTGCTAACTAGAACATTTTCTCATCCTTGCGTTTGTTGCTGTGTCTTTCAAATCAAATAAAAAAGGTACATCTGTTTTACTCACGTTTCTCCTGCACGTAGAGATAGCCTTCCATTGTCCATTGACTCGGTGGTCTGTAATCCTGGTTGGCGGATTTCATTCTTTGCATGAGTCTCTCCACTTCCTGCCTAGTGCTTTCAAAGTTATTCCGGGTCTAACACCCGGAAAAAGAAACAAACAAAAACCCCACATTATCTCACACAAGCATTAAAACAACAATGAAGAAATAATAACTAATAACGCCAAGGAGTCTGTATCAGAGACCAACAGAAGCATTTGCCAGAGACAAAAAAGGGGGGAAAAAAAAAGCAGCAGCAATACAGAATAACACTCTTCATTGTTCTAGAAGCCCAGGAATAACACAGTAATGAAGAATTCAACTTAAGTATTCAAGTGCTTAAGGAAACATAGTTGAGGATAGTAACATTCCTCTTTCTGCAAGTCACTAACCTCAGAAAAGAGGTTCATTTCCTACCTTTAGGTATGCTTATACAGTATTTTGCAGCCAGATGCAGGCTTTCTCTCTGTGTACTATAGGATAGAGAGACAGAAGCCAGGCTAAACCAGAAGCTGCTGGTAGCATAAGCCCCAAACCTGAAGTAGTAAGTCCCGCTGAACCGCTTGAAGTGCAGTGCAGAAAACCCTAGTCTGGGTTAACGCCAGGCTAATGTCGCTAGACAGCTGCGGTCTCTCCACACGTGGAAGAGGCAAATGTACTCTGTATCCCTATCTGCAGTAATACCACATCTCCTGATACTCAGAATAGTCTGGTTATTGGCACTGTCACATTTTTTAATAGGACTATGCAAACACCACAGTTAAGTATAACAGAAATATGCTAGGTAAGAAACAGGTCACAAGTGGAAGAACTGTGCCAAAAGCATGGAAGTACTGCATCTGTCCTAAATATTATGTGTGTAACCAGGCATCTTTCCAAGCCAACAATTAGGTACAAAGGTGGGTTATTTGTATTTGCTAATATCTGTATGTATGTAAGTGGGCATTTTCTCCTACTGAATTCAGTGAGGCCACGGTTTCCCTCCACACACCTTGCATGGTATAGTAGAGAGAGAATTATTATGAGGTGCCAGAGGTTTAAGAGCTTGCTACTAATATATCAGATGTTGAACACTTTGTTCCTTCAGCTAACAGAAAATAATAAAGACTTTTGTAACGTTTCTCCAAAATCATCTTATGAAGTGTAGTCAGAAAGGTACTCTCAGGACTTTATACACTGGTGAATACCTTCCCCTTTTTGTAGGCCACTCATGGAGTTCAAAAGTAGTATAATAATACATGTTAAACCTTCTTCTTGAGGACAAGCATTATTTTTAGAGACGGAGGTAAAATTCTTCTCTGAACTTTTCAGCTGACATCCTTAGGGTGAAGTATGAGTTCAGACCAAACTTAACAGTGGTCATTCTGAGACCTTCAAGAGAGACATCGAAGGGAGGAATGTCCCCATTTTGAGAGCTTATCTCTGTTTGTCTACTAAGGTTTTAATTACTACTTTTACAAGCAGCCAGGACTTTGAATCAAATTATAGAAAACAAAGCCAAACAGACACATACAGTATGCCACTGGCCACCTGAAACACTGGAAGGGACAACAGGTCATGTCAGGATATGGTGACCTGTTAAGAGCTGTCTATCTGCCACTCCTACAGCTGTTACTGCTCCTGCTCTAACCTGTGGGACAATTTTTAAGAACAGAAACAGCAGTTCAGACCCAACTATTCTCCAAGACCTTAACACGCAATGCAATGGAGAGGAGTAGTTTTGACAGCTACAACAGACAGGCTGAACACATTTTTCCCTGAACACTGTCCTCAGTTTTTTTCCTACATAATTTTTTTTCCCTACCTAAATTATTTCACTTCAGTCTGAGGCTGGGTGATGCTCTGAGTGACAAGTCAGCAGATGGCCCAGCTGGCAAAAGGAAGCTGTGGATCTATATATATCTGGAGACAGAATTCAAACTTCTGTGTAACAGCAGTGAATGCTGTACTAGATCCCAGTATATCTTCATGTATATGTTTCTCTGATCTATAAATATAATAAAAAATAGTATCATAATACATTGTTCCTTATGCCTAACTTCACATCTCCCTCTACCTCTGTAGTCTATTTACAACTTCAAGTTGTACTTATGTAATATTTAATAAGAGATTAAGTACAACTATTTCTTAACATTAAAATTGAAAAGATTGTTTAATGAGTCTGTTTCTATAGATATGTGCATAGAAGTTATGAACATATTCTGACTTACAACGCCAGTTTTGGTCTGTTATGTGTGCTCATGCTCCCCTCAGAACTTGCCATATTAAAGTAAACAAATCTCTGGACTGAAGCACATTTTTCTGCCTTTCACTGAAATTGTGCTGTGCAACAACACTGACCCCTTGTGCCTTTATCTGAAAGAGTCTTAGTAGCAAACCGAAAGTAGCAAATACGTAATTTGAAAGGACAAGTGGCTGAGATGCTCTACAGACAGAGAACATTTGCATTTCGATCCAAAAAGGAAAAGGTAAATCATCTAGGAGGTTTTGCCTCATTTCCTCAAGCAGGTTTTTAAACGGGATTTATACCTACATATGAACAACAGACAAGAAAGTGGAGGGGGCTACGAAGGCACGCTGCACACGTTTTATCGCCGCAAAACCTGGAAGAGGGCAGTATTCCCAAGAACGCAGATCTACATTAACAGTGCTAAGCCAATGCTGTCTTCCAACTTTGAGCCCATATATCCCTCTCTAATAGCAAGATGCTACAGGGAAAACATCAGTGTTTTATTTTCCAGTAACCACAGGGAATAGCAGTTGAGCACAGTATGGTGCTCTTGTATTCCCAGATTCTTGTTTCATATTTCTTAAATTCAATGGCCAAGTCACTGCCCACAAAAGCTGATAGCAGATCTTCTAAACTGTCGTAGCTTCTTTGACTCTAGTGGAGCTAAGAAAATTTCTGTTTGGTATCTTTTCTTGAAAGAATAAAATGGAAAAAAAAAGGAGTCAGCCCCAAAATAAAGCATTTGAAGTAAACTGCAGAATTCCTTCACTCTCTTTTCATTTGTTCTGTTGAACAAATGAACTGGAAGTTACTTGTGAAAAATTTAGGGCTGACTCAATATTACTACGTTGAACTTCACTTTTTGCTTTAAAAGAAAATAACGGTTCTCATGCAAATCGGATGTAAATGTTTTGTTATCTACTTTCTTGTATGTTCTTGGAAGTGTAACATCTGAGTTACACAGTGAAATAAATGTAGACTTGTATACAGCAGCTATGGTGAGCGGAAAAGTATGTTGATTAAATGCACTTTTGTTATTTCTGAAAGCTATGGCATTTTTGGGCACAGTTAATCTTGTATGGCTCTTAGTACCAAATTCAGACCAATTTACAGAAAAAGATCCACCTGCTCAGTTGAGAGTAACTCTCTATACAAGTAACGGGTCCTTTCTTCTGGCGGAACTTAACACTCGTGAGAGCTTCTCACTGTGGAGGAAGGCGCCACCAGTTCTCTGATGCAGGCAAAGTAAATCCAGAGTACAGCCAGGGAATGGCTTCCCCTGTGTGCCTTATATACAGTGAGAAGCTAGCAGACAGCAGGACAAGCATTTTGTGGCAATCTGGGATCTTAAAGACACAAACTGTATCATTCTATACCAGTTGGAGCATTTTTGGGACATTCACTTACTCCAGAAGACAGGCCTCACTCTCGACAAAGCATTTACATATGTTTAAAACTATCCGGACTACTGTGTTTTTTATAAAAACTTCCCTGCTGTCCTGCTTCTCTGGTTCTCACTCCCAAAATTTTAACCTGGAAATCACAAATTAACTATCTAAATATTAATTTTTCCGAAGTGATGTGTTGACAGGAATCTTCATTAGATTAACCTTACCAAAACCAACTTTTGCCTATTCGTATATTAATTTGATTTTAGCTTACTAAAACATTGCAAGATTTAGAGTTCCGATAAAGTACTACAAGTCTACTTTAATATCCGAAAATTAAATTAGCAAACAAAATGGTGTAAACACAAATCATCCTTACGTTCTGCAAATTGAACTGCAGCTGCTGCTTGTATGGTGCAAACTCCTGAGCCAGTTCATATCCTTCGTGGTAAAATGTAAATAATCCTTGAAGAAAGGCCAAGAGCTGAAAAGGTAAAATTGAGAAGCACTGTATTTTTTTAACGCTATATAATACGGATATAACAGAACATACACTAAATTACAAGGAATACATATTGTCTGTGATAGTGAAAAAATAGTTCTTAGCAACTGCTACACACTTCTATTCAGGTGGGTATCAGAAAGCAATAACTAAGGACAGTTGGTTTCTTTTAGTTTTCAGCAGCAAAATATGGCAAACCATCAGCAAAAACCATTCTGTGTCTTTGCTCCTGGAACACTTTAAGCTTTCATCACTTGCAATATCAAAGCTTTGCTAAGCAAGGAATCCGTGGTCAGACCTTAAGAGAGAGAGAGATGTTAAACCCTAATCATTTTGTCCAGTACTTCAGTTGGAGTCTGGGATGGTGTGCATTTTCCACCTTCATACTTTCAGAGTTCAAGGGTTTTTTCTTCTTCAAAATATTTTTTCACTTTCTTCACAGTAATTGCTTGGGCTATGACCTATTTTCCATAAATGACACTCCTGAAAGTATGTTTTGGACAGCTTAATACAACATAAGAAATCCAGACTATTTCTTCCTGCTCTGAAAAAAAATGCAAACTCTATCTGGTATGTCTGTGACTAACTCCAACAGAACAGTTGAAGTCTGTACATATCTAGTTGAAACTTTTTAAAGTTTGCCTTAGAATAATGTTTAAGTAGTAAAAAGTGCAACTAGATTTTCTCAACATTTATTTTAGCTGTTGAATTAATTCATTCCTACCATCTGTCAGTTTTAAAAGCCTTCTCACTTATTCTGGTCTAAATTTGAAAAAAGTTTTGACATTGCCTTAAAGTCTTTTTAGCTACTATTAAATAACAAGCATTTATTTTTTGATTATGGACTATTTTCTTTGTATATATAATTTAGATTATATACAACCAAGTGAAAAAACAACAGAAAAAAAGAGATATTAACTTGGATGTACGATAACAAAAGCTATAACACAACAGGACAGATTTATCTTACTCTGTTACAGCCTTTGAGAAGCTAATCATTCAGACTAAGTAACCAGCCTTCTAACTCAGTAAAAAACCACAGGTATTCAAGAGCATAATTCTTTTTCCTTTTTCAGACTTCCCTCTTGGGATGGGATAAATGATCCAATGGAAACATCTATCTCTCTCCATCGACTATCGAAGTGGCCTATACCGAGGCAAGAGAAATGCCACTGTTCCTATTTAATGCACTTTTCTTTGTGTTACCAGTACCATAGATTATTATAAGTGCAACAGCTTAAAAATATAGCTTTTACTGTGTTTATATTCTCTTTAAATTTACACTGAGCCCTACTTGAAGAAATATAGTTAAATTGTTCTGCCTCCTTCTTTCCTACCGCTCACTGAGACTGCTGCACTAACATAACACACATATTTCAGGGGAATAGCTAAAATGGTATTTTGCAATTTTAGAGCCTCATCCATTCCAGCATCACAAGACATTCCACACCCTTTAATATGCAAACTTCTACAGCTTGACAGATGAGAGATCAAGGACGCAGCTCCGCAGGCAGAGGAACGAACATGATGACTTGCTGCTACCAGACTGAAGTCCTGCTCTTCCCTTCACGTTCCTCCTCCCTTTCCCCAGTCAGCTTTGTCACTTGTCCCGCTTTGTCTTTGTGCCAGCTCTGGCATCACAGAGCCCTTCAGTGAGCATCTCTGCCTCAGGAAACCTACTGTTTTGCTGCACTAGTAAGGTAAAGCGGTTTGAGTTTAACAGACCACCAGAGCTGGCACAAGTAGAAGCGTGAAGGCATGGCTGGGAGAAGGACTTCACCCTTGATTTTTACTGGTATTGCAGTATCAGATGAAACCCTGGCCTCATGCAGCGGTGGTGAAAGCCCATGGCTGCCCAGTAAGTCGGTAAAGGAGCCTGAAGAACTGAGAAGATCCTTGGTCATAAAAGCCACCTTTTGTGGGGCCTCTATGATGGGCGTGAATTCCTGAACCGCATCCCACCAGCAAACAAACAATGAAGGCAACACAGTCAAGTGAAGAGCTCCACAGCTTGTGTAAATCGTCTCGGCTTACATGGTCATCGGGCCAGCTGAAACCAACCGTCATTTCAGCTAACGACCTGGCCCTGAAAGTCTCTTACTGGTTATCCAAGTGGTTCTGAGGAAGGTCCAAATACAACAATTTATGTTAAAAAGCTCCAGTTATGTAAATGGATAGAAAGAGTTCTATACTTTTCAGGTTTATAATGTAATTCTAGAAAGAATTACAGGAGAGGAGAGGAGAAGAGAAGAGAGGAGAGGAGTGGAGACTAATCTTCCTTTTTTATGAATAAAGTACAAAATAAGGACATAAATTATAACTAAGGCTCTACTCTGGCTGCAGCTGGGCAAAGCCCGTGCCCACAATCTAGATCCAGTTACTCACCAGTATCCCCAACTACAGCTCCTTCAGATGCAGCAGCGTAACTACTTGTGTGCTTATTCTGACTCGGTTCAGTCAAAAAGACGTGGATTAACTTAACCTGTAAGTGGGAGCCTGTTGCTAAACCCCTTTCAGCTAAAGAAGCACTGCAATACGAGCACTCAGCAAAACGGCAGCCAGAACAGAACATTAGAGCACGCCAAAATTACAATAAAAGAGCTAGTGGGAGAAAGTTTCAGTATGACAGCTTAAACCTGAATTTTAAAGACCAGCTTAAAGGGCATTTCATGAGAATGTACTATAAACTGTTTAAATTTCAGTTTCAATTCAATACATTTTCCACCATACAAAACACTCTTACGGAGCACATGGAGAAATACTGAGGAGGAAAATATTTAACACAAGATGGCAGCAAAGCTGAATTTATCAGAAAGCAAAAAACCAGCATAAAAAAAAAACCTGAGAAAAATCTGAATGTATTTTTGTTAAAGTCCTCCTCAGATATTCTGGCAGTTGTGCATTGCAGAGAATCTGGCCTTGAGGTTCTCTTGATCAAATACTCTCTGAGCACTTAAAAAAAAGAATAAAAGTAAAAATATCCTTATTTTATGCAAGTCCTAGACTAGCTTATTCAAGTTCCACGTTGAAACAACTGACGCTGAGGATGGCATTTGCTTCTATGTATGTGTCACTATCGATGAGAGAACAGGGATCAGAAAATGCCCTGTGCCCAACGGACCTGTGCTCTTAAGGCAGCTTCATACCCACTTCCATCAGGACAGGTACAGTACAGCATTGCACAGAGGAGATCTAAAAGCCAAGAACTTTTGCCCTAGGCTTATGCTCACAGTGGGGTTTTCTTGTTGCCAGTGTTACAAATGGCACTGCTGCTAAAGGCAGGCTCATGATTTTAAAGAGATTTATATTAAATAACAGAGAAAAGAAAAACAGCCCTTTTTTCTTTCAAAAAAGATTTTCAGAATGTATCTTGAGGTGGCCTTCACGTGTAAAGAGTTGATTTGTTTCATCAAAAATCACATACAATGCCTGATGTGTTCGTATCAACAGTTTTTCAAAGAGCCTTACAGTCACCTCAATCTGAGTCTCTAATCAGTCACATCAATAAAAAGCGAGGTCTGAACTGCGTAATACAATGCCCCCGCGCCGCGAGGATTTCAACACAGAACCTGAAACAAAATCCAACTATTTCTTGGGACTTTATTTATTTTTATGTAGAGCTGGTGACCTCAAGACTGCCTGGTCATTTCATTCTCACAGGAAGAAGACTGTACTTAGGTTTCGGATAGGGGAGGAATTTAACCTTTGGCCTGCAGCACATCAGCCAGAAGTCCCTGTCTCCCTGGTTTCATTTTATTTATAAGGAGATAGCACTTACTCATCAGATTAAAGTGAATAGTCAATAATGTAGAAAATTCAAGAAAGAGGAAATTGAGTTTAACGTCCACAGTGAAGTCTCATGGCACTGCACGCAATTACAGGCAGGGTTTGTTCATTGTTTTTCTTTTTTTTTTTCTTTCTTTAAATAAACACTTCTGGGATTTTGTGACATTTAATGGACCACCCCTCACATTTCGGATAGTTTACTGCTTATGAACTCTGTGCCCAGATTTCTACAAGTCAAGGGACAAAGTGTAGCTCGAGGAAGGCATTTGTATTTCTCTCAACAAGTGTAACATCGTCAGAAAGCTGCGTTCATTTGGACTAGCTTCTCTGGGTCCACAAGGGCAAAGCTAGGATGAGAGATTACTTCAGTTTGTTGTTTAACGTGCTGCAAAGTAAATTTTAACACTGATTTGTCCTTGAGAAAAGTTTTAAATTAATGATCTGCCCAAAAAGGTTTTGTTTGGGGTTTTTTTCCTTGGAAAAAAATCAAGATCTAGGAGGATCACAAATAGGCAGCTGTCAGTCACTCACACTAGTACACGATGCAGAAGACAGCAGAGAAATCTAGGGCGCGAGGGACAGCTGCAAAAGTCTACTCTATCTGTTATAATCCTCTATTCAGAGTATGTCTTCAACATTATGTACCTTAAAATCTCTCCCTGCACTCTTCCAGGAAAGAACATACTCTAGTCTTACCAACTTCCACTGTTCTACGTCCCTAGGTGTAACCCGCATGGCAATTTTTGATAGGCTGCTTCTCCCACTCTGGTTCCTGGACCATCCTTATTTTTTGGCATGGACAAACTGAAGATCTTAGAAGACACTCTAGCAGACCGTTTGCTTTTCAAGTTCTATTCCCATGTCATGAACTTATCCTTCTTCCACATGGGCATCACAATTTCCTCCTTCACAGCCCTTCTTTTTATATTGTTAAACTCTCTGAGCTGAGAGTTCAGAGACAAAAGCAGCACAAGCTCTAGAACCAGCTCCACAACCAGCAGAGCTCCTGAGGAGGAATTTCTCTATAGACACACCACCAGGCATCTTCTAGCATCTGAACATCTGTAGAGCACACAGAGAAAAATTAATAACATGGCAATTCTTTTGATATGTGATTTTAAAATGTTAGGCTTCGTCCTATCCTTGCATCTAGGAGCACGTACTCATACTTCCAACATCACTTCCATACTCTATGCATTGTTAGAAAGCCTATTTTGAAGACTTTGTCTTCATGGCATTGCTGATGTGTGTTATAATTTACTTGGCACACTTTGCCCCATGAGTTTTAATAAATGCTTTTATTCCAGCATGTTGTATGCAACAGACTAGAAACAAAAAATGAATAATTTTGAAGGTTCAACATTTTGTAATTGTTGTTATAATTTAAGATCTATTTATATTCAGATTGATTGTAAAAAATTCATACCTGGAAACAGAAGACACTGCCTGCAAGGGCTATCATTACCCAGTCACCAGAGTACTTCCCAGACCTTTCTCTGGAACAGCAAGTGTGCACCTGTGTGCAACAAACAGCATAGCAGGCTGAAATGCCACCTGATCTGACACAGGATGGCAACTGATCCACTCAAAAGTGAATTTTACGTACCGAATGTGTACACCTGGTGACAAAAATACCCAGGTCCACCAGACTGAGTTTACCAGTAACTTCCCCTGCTTGCTTGCTCAGCATCAGCACTGATGAATTGATAAATCGCTCTTTCATTTTGGTAATTCGTAGCTGCTGCTGTGATGGCTGACACAGTGTGGGGACAGCTCCTGGTCAAAAGGATAAAGCTCAGTATCTCCAGCTAAAATATATAAAATCGAATTCATTCTTCCTCTCTGTCTAGCACATCAGATGAAAGATGCCCTATTTTAACTATATGCAACTGCACAATAATATTTCCCGATGTAGAAAGTCTTCTCAATACAGAAAGTTTATATTACTTTAAAGGAGCACAAAGTCTCCTATACCAGGGTCAGAGCTAGGTCAAAATTGCTGGATTTTTCCAGGATGTTAGAGTTTTGCAGAAGGAGACAGAGAGAGACATTCTGGATTAATCTGTGACAGGTAGAAAAATGTTCTTATTTAGGAATCCAAGCAAAGTTTTAGTCTCCAAGATTTGGCAGCTGTATGCCATAAAGATAGGATTTCTGTGAGCACTGCTTGCTGAATCCCGGTTCATTAGTTTGCATCAATGTCAAACATTCACTATACAATACATTCTCATCTCATGGAAAGGGGGCATCTGAGAAGCTCTTCTTGGTGACATTGAGTGTTAGAGATGTAGTTCAACCTGTTTCACAGTCAGGAGTGCTGCTTCGGTTAGTTACAAGGAAGCTGGAAGGCGGTGTGGAGAGAGAGAAAGTTATACTTGTCATGTTCCTTTTTCACCCCTGATGCTCCGCTACGCTCAGTGCACTTAATGGGAAGGGACAGATGACATTGGAAGTTCTCCGTCAAGGGCTACAGGTACTAACTAACTAAGGCAATTGGCAAGCCAGTCCTGTACGATGTGAACAGCAGTAATACTACTAATATGCCACAGAAACGCGCTAGCACATACTATTGAAACAGCTTTTGGTACTGACTGACCCAGAAGACAGCTGGGGGTGAGGGGGCAGAAACACAGTCCAGGAGAAAATCCCGAATCTCAATACGGACTTTGAAACACAACTTCTATCTTCCTCTTTTACAGCGTGTCAACATATGCTTTCTCTTATGTGTAAAGTAAACTGAAGACAAATGACCCCACCAAAACCCCCCGCAAAACTTACCTACCCTACAGAAAAATTATTTTTTCACTTTATTTCATGTATCTTAGAAAAGTGTATGCTGCCTACATGGGGTATTTAAATCTAAAAACTGGCTCAAAATTTCAGCCATGAAACGATGGTATTATGAAACATCCATTATGTGTTGCACAGACACAACTTTACATATTGTCCCATTAAAATGTTATGCACACTCCAGATCATCAGACATTTCACTTCACAGTAGATACGATACTCTTACATAATCCTTTAATAAACATGGAAAGTGCCCGAGCCAAGACCTTAATGCCTGTCTATATACAAACAACCTGCAATCACAGTTTAAAAAGGGAGGAAAAGATACATATTTTAAATTCAATTTTCACCTTTAAATGCATGCATTCTAAAGAAAATAAGTCACAAAACTTACAGGTTCTACAAATTCAAATTTCTTTTTCTCTTGTACTTCCTGAATTTTAAAAACATATTCTAATGATGCTTCATAAAAGTTTTGATGTTCTCTGTCAATCTGTGTATCTGCCTAAAAGAGAAAATGAAATATAGACAACATTAATTTACTCATCATGACTGATTTAAAACCAGACTTAGTCAGTAACAAACAGATCTTCCATAAGGTTACTTTGCAAGCTTCACAGGGTTCAGTTTTCTTCCTAAAAATTAGAAAACCTACTTAAAATAGCTAAACGCAAGTTTAAGAAGCTAAGATTACACTTTTTAGCCTCATGCCTTTTCCTCACTCCTTTTTGGCTTCCTCTTTCTTTTTGCACTTTAATATTCTAGTTTTCAGGCAAGCCTGGAGGGAAACAAAGGTGGCAGCAGGAAGTCTGTCCCTTGGATATGGTAAGTTCAGAAAAAGAAATAGAAGAAAGTAGGACAGGAATTAAGGAAGGACAAAAAGATAATTATTTCTATTGAAATGTTTGAATAACACATGCACTGAAATCATAACTATTTCTCAGCTTCAAATACCTTCCCAAGAAGGTATTTTCTTTCTTAAATAGACTGTCTTTAACAGTGACATCTTGCAACTTGTTACTTCATAGAATGAGTCACACGCTCTTGGAATATAAACATATTTAAGTCCTGAACCTCATAAATCAATTATTTTTCACGTTTTAATTTTCAAATGCCAGAACTACACGACAATACCTGTCAGAAGTGCCTGAATAATTGCACTCAACATGAAGGTCCAGTACCAAAACAGTGTCTTCTGCCTAAACAGCTAAAGAATTAACTCTTATCAGCTGATAAAGAGTAATAGGCTTTTATCCTCAATTTAAACAAGCCATGGGAGAGGGACCTAGCAGTCAAGCACTGTACTATGTGGATAATGTTTAAAGAAGAGATGCAGATTCCATTTGAATTCATCCTTCTTTGTAATAAATCATTTTCTCAAGCAAATCCCTTCTGGGCTGCATTAGTTAGGTTTTGGTCTTCGGTCAAAAATAAATTTTATCACGTATCAACAATATGAGTAAGACCAGTTCAGCTATTTTTGACATACGCCAGTTAAAATATCACAGTATACTTCTGTATATTCTCTAGTTCAATTCTGGCACTAAAAATAACAAACACAGGGAAATTGGACAAGCTAGATGTTGCTTCCCTTGACAACAAACATTAAACCAGCAAACACATCATAAAACAGGTTTAGTACTTTTCAGCAGTACAAATGCAAAAAGTCAGTGTTTTCCTTCAGGCAGAACTTGGTGATCAATAGCACCATATATAACTAACATGGCTTCTTTAGTCAAGGACATGGTACTATCGTGATTCGGCTGCGCAGGCTTTTAACAATATTGATCCACTTCCCTAGCACACTGCTCTAACACCCCTTCAAGCACGGGCCTCAATGAAGTATCTCGCATGATTCAGTACTAGCATTTCCCTCCCACGCCTGAAAAACAAATCAGGAAATTAAGTACCCAAACTAATATTATGAAGCAGGAATCAAGCACTCAAAATTCCAATAATCAAGTGCTTTACCACAGAATTAACTCTGCCGTGTGCCATTCATACAGTGCGTTTGGCTACCGTTTTCTTTGATACTCTGTTAATAGTTTTATTTCACAAAAAATACATCACAAAGGCAATGCTACAGCTGAACAGAATCAGGTGGCACCACTTCGAGATGCAATCCAGCAAGCGCAATCATCAATAAGCACTTGAGACAGACCTCAGCTCTGACATTGTATTGTAAGCAAATAATAGAATCTAGTTGTAGAAATAAGCCTTTTCAGGCTTCGGCTCAGAAAAAATATTTAAACACCTAATTAAATCAATCTCTATTCTGAACAGCATTGAAGCAGACTGCAGTTACAATGACACAACAACCAAGTGCCATCTCAAATATGGAGGGGTTCCTAAATTAAGGCCATAATCACCACTAGTATACAGGGACTAAATCATAATTTCCAACATATATCTTCTTTAGATGCTTATGAATTTGTGTTAACACCGAGGATTCGGATTTGTAAGAACCATTATGACTTCATATGACTTCAAACTGCATGCAAAAAATAAAACAATTTGAGGGATATGATTTTGAGTGTCTACTTGTAGTAACATACAAGTGAGTAATAGTGAGTTACAGCAAGTAATATTTTCATTGAGGTAGGATACCACTAAAGTGTATACCAGAACTTCACATAAGCTTGAAGACTGAAAGCCTTTGCTCTGTATTTATGCCTGATTCTGGAACATATTTCAGAGACATAAAATCATGAGTTTATTAACTTTTTCAAATCACTCAATTCTGACCATTTTCTGTTCCACTGTGGACTTCCATAGGCACTGAAAAGACAGTATTATGAAGTTTCTTTTCGATGCTAAAGGAAGAAAAGTCTAATCATCTACATAAACTGCATAAGCAGTCTTGCAGGCTCTTAAAATAGCCAACACATTTCAGTTAGATGAATATATGCAAACCACTCTCTATAGAATACATTCAGACCATCAAACTTTAGATGCTTAATTAAGGCGCTCTCTATTGCACTCAAGTGAGATATGTAAAACAGCCCAATACAGTACGGGAACTACTCCTTGCTCATCTCACTACTCTTTAGCCCACATAATGTGATGAGGTGCCAAGAAACCTCAACAATTCAAAGAAACAAACCAAAGTAGTATTTTTCAGTGTGACATTAGCAGTCAAAAAGTGGTATTCCCATCTCACTAAATGCATGACATCGGCTTGAGGCAAGGACTTCCCTTTGCTTGCATTGAGCACTAAAGCCCCAGCCGCCAGCACCGCTTGATTCTTTGCTCCTACCCTGGTCCAGGTAACCCCATCTTGGACATACGGGCTATAAATGGGGCTCACCTGGACCACTCTGGATATGAGCCAACAGCTGTTACTCTGATTTTGGGACAGGAATTGGTGCTTGGCCTCCTTTTATTTATCATACAGATAAAGACAGGCCAAAAGTCTCCCCAGTTAACATTTTTGGTACTAATTTGCTATTGTACCTTCCGCTTACAGTGCGTCTATGCTGCTGATCCAGCACGCTGAGAGTTGCATAAAACCAGGGCAGACAGAAACGATAAACTATGCCCTAGATGCTTTACAAGTGGAGCATCCAGAAAAGCAAAAAAACCTTCAGCCTCGGTTACAAGATTTTTAAATCCAGAGATGTCACTTAAGGACACAGTGGAAAAATTTATTCTGGGTTCCCATTAGTTTATATACTTGAGCCAAATCCATTGTTATTCCACCACAGTTTATTAGACTCATAGTTGTTACTTTTCACTTCAGTTGCTGTTTTTAGACTGTAATTATTCTCATGTCTCGAGTAAAATATTTTATTTATTTTATTTCTATTCTAGAGTAAATTGGTGCTTAAGTCCACTTTTCCACATTTTGATAAGAATTTTTTTTGACCCGCTCCGCTGGCCCTTAGCTTCTAACAGAACTGCTTCTTCATCAAGACACAGGATTTTTAGGGAAAGTAAAAGCTGTATATATAAAACTTTGACTTAAAAGTGGAACGGTTAACCAGTCCTACATAACTAATGTCTTATCTAGGCTGTTTATTATATAGACAGCCATGGCAAGTACGGCAATTAAGGAATATAAACATTATTAGAAATTTGGAATTGCTAAGCCTCATTTAATTTGAATTACAGTATTATTGGTAAACATGCAAAAAAAATTCCTACAACTTGTGACGGAGTGATGGTCACATCTGTGAAACTCCATCTGCAAAGTGATCCCCATGATTTAAGAGTCACTGTGACAAGAGTAATCCTATCAAACTAAATTTTAACTACTTTTGGCACAAATCCCAAAGTGTCATTGATATCAAATTGCTGGGTTTACTGTAAGTTGCCTCAAAGACAAATCATAATTATTTCTACCAGTACACTGAAAAGCCCTGGAATCCTCCTGTTAAACTAGAAGTACTCATGGCTTGGTTTTTTTAACAAAGAGGAATTACCCATACAGACTCTTCAAAGCTGAAGTTGTGGATAGAATTTCAGGGCATGATGCTGCAACCTCAGAATAAGGTGAAAAAGAAGAAAAAAGCAGCATAAAAAGCATCGCTAAAGTGATCTCTGTTCAGAATCCCAGATTAAAATTTATGTGAAACAGAAGCATAATTTCATAGAGTAATAAATTAAATAGCAAAAAAAGCAATTAATTATTTGACTTTCAAATATTCCACATATACGTTATAAAAGTCACATTTTTATTGCAGCAATACAATTTGTGGCTGCAAACCAATAAACATTAGCTGTGCTTGAAGTACACAAAGTTGGACATGTAGAACATTGCCTTGTTAAAATATTTAACTCTTAGTAGGGTCATATTAATCCCACTCAAGAATTCATATTCACAACAAGCATGACTACAATAAATCACCACAATTTCACATTAACAAAATACAGCATGTCTTGAAGAGAACCAGTTTGTTACCATGATCTCTATGCAAATGTCAAATTGGGTAAGAGGGTGCTTAGTGCTTACATCTTGCAAATGAGATTCTTTCTTCTTTGCTGATAAATTTAAATGCTTCTCTAGGATGGAATAATATTTTTCACTTTCCTTGTCAAACTTCTTCTTCCCATCCTGAAAAACAAAACATTGCCAAGTAAAGTAGCTGACTAAGTACCACAGCTAACTTAAATTAAAAGAAAGAAAAGGTGCCAAAATATGTCTGGTTCTAAAGCCATTTTTGTTGGTTACAACATTTTTAGGGTTTAATTCTGAATTGGTCCTGAAGATACTAGGAGGACTGATTCAGTTATTAAATGCAATATTATGTGGGACTTTTTCCATAAATAATAAACCTATACAACAGACTTATATAGTTTCCCATAATAAATACACGAGGCTTTATGTAAGTGGTATCTTGCTAAGCAGACATTTAATGCAAAATAATATTCCCCAAGATTCATAGATGTACCTACCTGTCACACTGTCTTTGCTGAATAAAAATTGTCTGGAAGAAGTAGGTGAGTACAACGAATTTGATGATGATACAGGCCTATCCCTTGCATTTAAGACTAATATGCTTATTTTCCACCCACATTCTTAAAATATGAGGATCCTGGAAAAGCATATACGTGGTTACATAAGGAAATTGGTCCAAAAGTCTGTTTCCAATAATATTTTGATGTGTCTGAATACTTAAGCTTGTCTCATTTAAAAGAGTTATCCTGTCTTTTTCCTTTCCCACTCCTCTTAAGTTTTTCCCATCATAGAATCATAGAATGGTTTAGGTTGGAAGCGACCTTAAAGATCATGTCATGTGCAGACAATCCTCACATTTCTACTGCAAGACTCCTTTAATACACGATAATACAAAAGAAAGCTATTACTATGAGTAAATTAAGAAACAACTTATCTTCAGTAAGGTAATTAAGAATTTATACCTCAATTTTTTTAAATCAGCTATTCTGAAATTTAAATCTGAAATTTGAGAAAAAGACAGCTTCCTCAAAAGCTTTTTCATCTTTCAAGAAGTGCCAAATTTGAAGAAATAGAAGGATTAATGTAAATATCCCATCAGAGTATTATTAATGATAAAAATATAATTTTTAAATACAAAATTATGTAACCTCTAATTAAGAGCAACTCTCTGACCATGACTTTTATAATCTTAGGTAAGGCCTAATAACTCTTTCTACTGACTAACAAATGGAACATTTTGAGAAAATAAATAAACCTCAAGACAACCAGTCCTACTTACACATGTGCAAAAACTATTAATGGTGGAAAAACTAACTAGCGGGCATAATGCAGTAACATCATGTCATCTTCAGAACTGTAGTGATTCTTTTCCTGACCCCTTTCTCCCTAGAAATTGTCCTATACAGAAACAAGTAACTAGCCTGCATTGTGGCACCACCCTGTTCTCCTTTGTCAAATCATGGGAAAGTCAGGTCAGCCAGAGAAACAAGAAATAGAAGGAAGAGTTTAATGCCATGAATAAAAACTTATCAACCAGCTGTAACAACAAACTGCTTACGGATTAGCTCCAGTGACTAAAGTTCACAATGGTAATTATACTAGATTATGAAACACTTCATATATTTTCTATCCTGCAAAAAGTTTAAATATATTTAGAATGAAAAATATGTACAGCTTAATGTTCTCATTACTTCACAACAGAAATATCTTCAAAAGACATTGTAAGGAAAAGAAGGTGCTTGACCCAACAAGATATTAATGAACAATACAGAAAAATTCCCACTGCCTTCTATATTTAATTGCAGCTATGCAGATATGAGGAAAAAAAAGGCAAAAATGAAGAAAAAAAAGAAAAGCTTGTGTTTTACCTACAAAGGGAAAAGAAGCCACATGAATTATCTTCCAAAATCTTTCACAAACACATTCTTAAAAGAAAGACAGAAGGCAGGATTTGCCAATGACCGATTAGCCAAGAAATAAACTTTTGTGGGACTGGTATCACAGGTCAGTTCCACAGCCACAGTTTTACTGGGCAATACTCAAGCGCCAGGTCTTTATGATCAAGCAAGAGCAACCTGAGTATCTCAACATCTCTTTTGGTCATGAACAGAAGTTCGGTTCAGTTGATCACACACCACAGATACCTTTTGAATAAAAGGTGCCATCAGTTCCGTACTGTCTTATCTTCTGAGACAATGATGTTAAGGTGCTGGACAAAAAAATAAACTGGTTTATTTTAAAATCCAAGCAACACAGGTGGCAAAGTCACCATCTGGAGGAAATCCCCAAGTCAAAGGCCAGCTCAACTGATGCAATGAAAAATGCAAAGAGAATTACTTTTAATTTTTTTTTTCCGTGTGACAATGTCAGGAGAGGAGTCTGCCTGATCGCAATATTGAAGCCTTCGGTGACATGATGCTGGAGCTCAGTAGTGGATAACCTCTCCAGAAGACCATTCACTTCAGAACGTAACTTGCCATGGCCTTTGACAATAAAGCCTGGGTGCAGACAACTTTTGCTCTCCATTTGGGCAGTTGCACTTGCCTTTACTGCCTTAGAGGCCGGACTTAAGGAATGAGACATGGAGCCCCGGGCCAAGCTCCTGCAGGTTTACCGGGAATCACCCAGCCCAGCCAGGGCAGCACTGGTTCCTTCCCTAATAGCCTTATGATATGAGCAGTAGACATTCCTCTTGCCTCGTGAACTATTTGTCTCAGAATCAAGCTGATATACAGGTAATGGATAATCTGAAGTCTGTTCAGGCACTCAAACTCACATTAACATTAATATAACACCTTTAGTAACAAGAGCTGGAAAAGAGTCTGAAGTCTAAGCTGCTTGGTGAGAGTCAAAGAGAAAGGTGTAAAAATGGGACTTGGCCATCTGAAATAGCTTCTCTTCTACCATACAGCACGTCAAATGCACATCAATGCCAAGAGGGATCTATTCACACATCTAAAGAAGCTCCCAGTGCACCAAATCCATCCACTTATATTTTGTGCTAACATCTATAACAGAACCTGTGAATTATGTATCACACTATTCTCTTTATATGTAAAAAGGAAAACACAGCAAGTAAATGATCGTATCTAAATGGACACAACTCCCCGAAGAACAAGGAAGAAAACCAACTTCAAATAAACTAATTGTGGTTGCAAGGCATCTTGTATCTCAAGTGAAGCTTCACAAAGATCTCTGTGGCATTCAGAATTTGAAGGTTCCCTTGGTCTTCTCGCCAAGGCTGCCAGCCCCTTTGCAGACTGTACCTCTCTGCTGTAACAGTGAGCCCCTCAACCTCTACCCTCACAGTTTTTACACCAGTTAAGTTAAAGAGAAAACTAACAAATTGCAGCTTCCTTGGTATCAGGACAACTTCTAGCCCAAGCGCAGCGTTTCCAGGGTCAGCGCACCTTATTACCTTCTTCCTTTTTTTCCAGATTCTAACGTAACAAAATTCAAAGACAGAAGCAGACAAAGTAAGGAGGATAAACAGACGTAGACTGAGAATAAAGATCACTTGGCAGTTTTAACTGCATTAGTGTCTTTACTCCATGATACTTGTGGGAATAAGGCTGCAGTGCCAGCAGAACAGTGTTTCTGGCATGGTACTGATCACTCAGACGCGTTTCTGGGAAAAGCGTAAAAAATACTGGCCCCAACAGGTGGATGAGTTCTCTTCGCTTGAAGTGTCCTCTGCTGTGCCAGTAAAAACCACATATTTGAATGCCTCTGATAACTGTTTACTTCATAAAAATTAACAAAGGAAGATACACTCAGACGCAGGTGATTCATTTTCTGGAAGAGAAGAAACATTTCAGCTTGTGCCAAGACAACTCTCACCTCGCACACTCAGCCGGTGACTCACAGCACGCAGGCACATCCTAACCAGAGTCAGTCTCATTTCAGCTTTAGCCTTCTCTTCTGCAACCCTCAAAACACTCTCTGATACACAGCTGCTGCCCAAATTAATCATCTGAACCCTGCACCCATGAGACTGAGAATCCTGATTTTTCCACAAGCCAGGAGGGTTTACAGAGAAAACTTCCAAGCAAAACTATCTCCTCAAAGCTTAGGAGACTGAAAATTGCTTCTGCCTCTAGATTCCACGTTGGATCAAACCCCAAGGAGAGAAGAGATGTGGTTGGATAAGAAAGCTCGTGCTGTACTGTTACCAGAACAGCCAGCACCAGACATGACACAAAGCATAAGGTACGTGGCCATGAGGATGATGCTATTCCTGACCTCGGCACTATGTCATTTATTCCCTTCAGCCTCCAGCTCCCTTTTTTCCTTGCACATCTTTCCTGCAAGTAATCCTCATCCTTTCTCTTTGCCCTGGAAACTTACCAATCATTTCTGTCGAAATATGAGCTAGAACATACAAAAAACCATGTGAGATAATTAAGAGGGTGCAATAAAAAAATTCTAGGTATAGAAAAAGAGAAACTACAAAACACTAATCCTTGACATATTTTATACTGATGTACAAGTCAACAATACATTTTGTGTAGACCAAGTTCTGCAGACTCTAAGCACTGCTCCCTATAGTTGTTTAACCCTTCTCAGATGCATCACGTCACTAAGTCTTAAATCATCTCAAAAATATTTATAGCTTTAAATGCTTCAAATTTTCAACAACCCCATTAGGAAAGCCCTTAACTAAACACTCGGCTTGTAACATGTAATGGAGTCTGACTAACTTCCAGTACACTCCTGACAGAGTCAAGTCCTGTAATACCAGACCCAGATTTAATCCCTGGTTTTGTTCTCTCTGCTTGATTTTCCTCTATAGTTTTATTTCACAACCGGTTAGACAACCTCCAAAAAAAAATAATTATTTTTTCAGAAATAAATTCAAGATACCACTAATTATAGATGTGCCAGTTAGAAGTTTAACTCAAAAGAGGTCCCCCTACCTTTCTTGTTCCACAGATATCTATGGCTGTGAAAAGATCAGACGTCAATTATTAAAAAGGTGACTCAATTGAGTCAGCTAATTTTTTTTCCTGTTCAGAAAGATTTTGATTCCATGCTGTAACTACTCACATGTATGCAACTACTGGCTTGACTCCTACAAATTTTAATCACAGGTTGTATTTTTGGATATAAAGCAGAAAGAGTTATATTTTAAAGGTGGCTTCTCTTTTCCAGTGGGAACATCAAGAAATCAGGTATTTTTTCTAACGGTCTAAGTTTGCCACTACTTTGTGTGCAGTATTTTATGTCAAAATTGTTATATGTACCTCAGAATTATTATATGAACTATTCCTCTTTATTTCTCATCAAGAGCCTTTGCCATCCTTCTCATATCTTTCCCTTTTTTCTAGTTGCAATGACTTCTGGTGTTATACTTATCTATTAGCACATCTTAGCTAAATCTTACAACTGCCTCTAAACAAAATATCTTTATTCTTTCTTTGTGCCAGAACTCATATTTAAACTTTAACATGCTAATCTTTAAAACAAAAAACCCCTGCACATTTAGTTCAGATTAATTTTCAATAACACTATCCTTGTGCAACCATAAAATAAACATGTTTTGTAAGAGGTGATTTTAAAAGGATCAAGAAAGGAAATGAAAATAGAAAACACTGCAAAGAAACTAATTGGAGAAAAAAATTCAATGAAAATCCCTTACTTAATTAGGAAACAAGTGAACATTGTGAAACATGGCTGTGATGATTTCTTTTTTTCCCCCACCCAAAATTAGTACATATTTTTCTCACAAACTCAAGCTGAGATGCAGAAACTGTAGAAACTGGCACCGAAATGCAATAGTAAGACTCGAATATAGATCAAGCCAGAGACATTTGTCAGTGGAAGAAACTGAAGGCAATGCTGAACTCTGCTGAGATCAATAAAGTCACATCCCCTTCCTTTCTCTGACAACTGCAAAAAATTTTAATATAACAACACACTGGAGATGGTTCATTGTTGGAATTTTAGACTTCAAATATATTTTCAAAGCCACCTTTTTCATTAACTTCCAAACAAAAATTCAAACTGTATTTCTACAAAGTTATTGGAATTTTGTTTGGAGTTGTAAATTTGGGACATCACCTCTTATTAAGGAGTATGACAAAGAAAAGTAGAATTTTAGACTACAAAAAACCTAAACTTAGTCTTGGAAAGACTGATTTGAGCTCAGATCCTATGGATTTCAACGGAAAATGTGAGATCTCAGACTCTTACAACTTCTCTCCTGAGAAGAAAAGAAATAAATTCACCTTCCATTTTATTTTGTCTGAGGTCTTGCTTAGTACTCTTGCGGAAGTGGTTGGTAAGCTTGGGGGGGTGGTGTTTTTTGTTTGGTTTTAATAAAATTGAAATTATCATAGGCATCTGAGATGACAGACTTCATTTTGATAGATGTCTGAATGGGGGGGATTTCTTTTTGGTAGAGATTTTGATTTGTTATGTGAATGCTCACAGTTCAAGATAAAGCCAAAAGAAGTTTTCCAAAAGGAAAAGTGAAGAGAGTAAAACTCCCTCCCTCTTCCTCCTCCTTCTCATCCTCCCAATCAGAATTTAATGTATCATGAGGCCACAGGGTTTCTAAAATCTGTGAGAAAACTAGGAGGTTAAAGGGTATTGTTAGCGAATAATATGAACTGGAAGAAAGTTATATCATAGCTTATAAAGAAATGATTGCTGCTCAATATAAAATAGGGGTAATATAGTCTTAAAGTATAACTTGTTACTCATAACTGCTAGTGAAAACACTTCCAAATTGAAGCTGACTGCATCATGTAGAAAATTAAATGTTTTACCAACTATCAATCTTTAAATCAATTCTTTACTAAAAAAGAACAACCATATGCAAACCGTGAATATCCAGAAAATAATGTGGTGTAAGACACAAATAATTATAATAAAAAGAACATATTGCAACTATAAAGTACAACAAGGCAATAAACCAGGAATACAAGAGTGTTTAGCAGCATTAAAGCTATGAAGACAGATAGTAAAACCTGGCAGTTTAAAAAATAACCTCAATTAAAATCAGGTAAGATATGCATAAAACTAAAACATACTTTAAGCAACCCAAAACTAATTTAAGTTTAGGATGGAGCTCACATCTGTGTAAAATACTAAATAACCCTGCAAGAGATAATTTACTTTCAGGTTCATAAACTTCTGAAGAAAATTTTCTTTTCCCTCTGTAATGCCTTGACAGATCCAAACATCAGGTACTTTCAAAAGTGTTTCCTGGAAGAGGAGACTCCTACAGCCATTTCCTAACACTTCCGTATTTAATTCCATCAGGTGTGTGCAGACAGCAGGTACTTACCAGTAGAGACAAAAAAAAAAACCCAGAAAAGTTTCACTATTTCTGTGAGATCTAAAATCTGTTCAAACTAAGAAGCAGTTACTATTAAATGAACAAATGTGACTGTAGGATACAACTTGTTTCTCTCCAGAAAATTGTTTCTTGAAATGGAAAAAAGTATTAAAAGTTCCCAGCACTGCTGTGAGAAGACATGCAAACCCGCCAATCCTGGCAGGTCGCAAAGCAGGACACATCAGACTCCCTGTTATTCAGCTGCAGAGTTGTCTTGAGTTTATTTGGCATTTGCTGATTCCAGGAGTAGCTGCTAGATGTCTGGGAATCTGTTAAATCCCTGCCCAAACAGCAGGACTGGTAAGTCTACACACGTAATCTAGTTTTATTGGTTTTACTGTCTACTAAATATGAAGTATTTTTTCTGGAATATCTTACTTAGGATATTAACATGTTACTGCTTAAATGATATGAAGAATATCCCCAGAACGGCAGAAACTGACTTTTCAAGCTGTTCTCTGAAAAAGGTTTAGGATAATTTTCTGAAGTTGAAAACATTTTATCATAACAGCAAGAGGGTCTCCTGTTTCTCTACAAAAGCTTGTGACTTTGAATGATTTAAAAAAGAAAGTTCCCTCGCTCTTTAGAAGTTCTAAAAGAAGCTTGAATTAACTCTGTATACTTCATCAAAAGTCATACGGAATAAATTGCTCATGTCATAAGCAATACAGGTATTTGTTAGAAATGAATATAGCTATATATGCCGAGTAGAAAGTAAATGACAACAGAATATACAACCCAATCCTAAGTCATTGCTTACATGATAAAAGGAAAGAAGTCAACTCAGATTTGGGGTATATTGTTCTTCAAAAATAAAAGTCAGTCTTCAATAACGCATGTTGTGCTTTAGAATATTCAAAATGCTGAAGTCACTGAGCTGGCAGCGCTGTTCATGGAAACCGGTTAACGCTAACTCTTACAAAATCAGACCAGTGAGGAGACCTTCTCTACACGAGTAGAAAGCAGTTGTATTGTTTTTCTCACTATTTAGTTTCAGAATGAGCTCACAGAGCTTCCTAAAGTTCATTCAAAACCAAAACCAAACAATACCTTTTATCGTTACTGCTTCATTTCCATACACACCAAATTCAGATCAGATGGCAAAGTGGGGCAAAGGGAAAGAAAATAAGGTTTCCAGGAAAGGACAAACATAACACCGTTGCATCCGTCTGGTGGGTTGTAGCTGACTCTTCGAAGCAAACAGTGCCACGCATGGACTGCGCAGACAGAGGAAAAACAACATTTACAATGCATGATACCAAACTGGACTGGTTTTCCTCATGGGGAACTGGCAGCTCCAATTTTTGCCTGATCTTCCACGTCAGCACCTGGACTAAGCAGGGACAAATCTCTCAGCTTCACCCATGTTTAGACAGCGAGAAGCTGGCTTCCAAGTTCAGTAGTCAGACCAACCTGTTATCCAGTGCTGCACCAACAGTGAAGAAAGGTTGTTTCTTCTTGATTCTCTAATTCTCATACTAAGGACAAAGAATTTAGATTTGGCTCTACAGTGCACAGAAGTGCTAAAGATACATATCCAGCTATGTGGAGCGTAAGCGCGGCGCAGAGCTGCTACAGGCACGACAGCTTTTGTAGCACGGTCTTCGCACCTAACAGTAAGGCTCGCTCCCATCATTAACAGTCGGAGTGGTGAACTTCTCAACTACAAAAATAACATCCAGTTTTTAAAACTGTTTTAACTAGTCAACAACTTCCCTTGATCTCCACCACCACCCCTTTCCTGCCGTCGCTGCTTCTCTTTGTCTGTTCCTCCGTCTCCCTAAGTGGCCAGCACCCATTCCCCAGGCAGCTGCCTCGCTGGCACCCCGCACCTGATGCTGCTGCTCTCCTCGCCCGTGTTCCTCCCATCACCACTGCTTGCTTTCCTCCCTGCGGAGGCACACTGCCATTTCAAGTTCTCCACACCTCCTTTCCTGTGCTAGATTCCCTCACAAATGACGTGTATTTCAGTAATGTCCTGGTATACCAGTAAACTAAAATGTGTGCGAGGAGGCCATTTCATCTGCACAGTTAGCAACGATCTTCTTTCCTTTGCGCACTCGCAGCAAAAAATAAGCTACCAAGAACATCATGTCATTCAAATAAAGCAATTCTGATAAGACTAGCTTTTAACGTCACATATTCGCTGCTTTATTTTAAAAGTGCAAGACAAAAATATCTCTTAAGTACTAATTTCTTTTTTAAAACACTCTTTGGGAATCTCTCTCCCATCTGTGCCAACCAATCAGGCAATGTCCCTGATTGCAGCGTGCCAGTAGCACGTTCAGCACGGCTCATGGTCCCACGCCACCTTCCACGTCATCGCAACGGGACCCCAACGCTGACCTGAGGAAGAACTTGAGGAGTGTTATGAGAAAGTTTTTAGATTAATACACACAATTGGAATCTGTGCTGTTTACAGATGGGAAAAAAAAAAAAGGAAACAGTCTGGGGTTAATGTCAGAAGTGATTTTGTTTTGTTTTGAAAGCATCTATTTTCAGAGTCCCTCTCACAACACCGATAAAGGAACACAAACTATCACTTTGGGGTGAAGAGCCATGCCTCCCCAGTGGCGTTGTTAAGCTCAACCGGTGCTCTCAGTTTACTTCTTGAAGAGGGATGATCTTCTCATCAAAACAACCATCTCAGACCACCCCTTCTTGGCAAGCTCCACAGGAACAAATGGTTCTGTGGTGGCTACAGTATCCTGAAAGATCCTCAAACAATGAAGCTGGTTCATTTGGCAGAAATATGGAGATCTTGGTGCTCCCGTATCTACACCAAGACACGCTGAAGTTTCAAGTAACAATGCCCATCTTTAGTTCCAGTACAGAGGTGATACCTTCCAGCTACTATTACCCACAGCACTTTGGAATTGAGCTATTTCATACCTGCTTTGCCAAAAGCAAAATTGCTACAATGGTAAGAGTGCAAGTTTGCATATTCCCAGGCCCCTGCTGAAACTGCTGCATAGACAGAAGACACTGGATGAAGGGAAACCCATGGCGATACAGCCCAGTGTTCCACTCAAATGATTTTCTATTTAGAATGGAATATGCAGCTCCACCGTAAGTGTGGAAAAAGACCCATATCCTCATCATCATCTGAGTAATGCCCAAACATAACAGATCTGGTTTTACACTGCTATCTTAAATACACTGCAGAAGAAAGGGCAGCAAGGGAGGAAGAGATCTTAATTTTCCCCAAGACTGCTGAAGAAAACCCCAACATGTAACAGAGTAAGACTGACAGATCGATTGATACCCATGTAAAAAGCCTCATGAGTTAAGCGTTAGCCACAGTACTATGCAACATCCATGAGCTCAACTCTGAAGTAATCCCTGTAGGGTAAGAGAATACAGCTGCCTTTCTGCAAACCTGATGAATTTGTTTTCATAAAGGATGCCAAAATTCAGGATGGAGTCTTATTTTGAGCATGGAGGGGGCAGGATAGAACGTGTGTTTGACTAGCTGAATGAAGACAGAGACCTTGTGCAGAGAGTAGAGTTCTAAATCTGGCTTCCTCCAAGTCAGCAATTGGCCACTTCTTATATTTCTCTGAAATCCTCCTTGAGATTCTTGAAAAGTCTTATCAACAACCTTGAGATTTCTTCAGGTGCAGAACACAACCCTCTCCACGCTGCGGCCAACATAATAGATGAGCAGAGCTTCTGTAGCCTACTGAGATGGGATTTTTTCTTTTTCTTTTTTCCTTTTTTTTTCTTTTTTTCTTTTTTTTTTTTTTCACATTGAGACTATTTGGCAAATCCTCTGTGCCATGAGCTACTCAGTAAGGGGTTCGGTTCCCCTATGAATTTGAAAATAAGCTTGGAGGTGAATGTCCTTGCTCATACTTTTAATCCCGGTTCAGGAGTGCAACAGGATTCGAGCAGCTGTGCAGGGTCAGGATCCAACCTTCCTGAATCCTTCCTGTGACACAGATTCCAGTGGGCCAATTTCAATTAGCAAGAAAAAAAGCCGTAATTTAATTAGAAAATGTGCGTGTTTTCTTGCTTTTTCTTTTGTTATTCTCCAATAGAAGGGCTGATCCTGTCTACCCAAGTTGTTTATTTTTTGTTGTTTTACTAACCATAGATTTTTAAAAATAAATGGTTCCTTTTGCCAACAAAAATACACTACATACTACCTTAAGCAATTCCACTGACTAATACATTTATTCTGAGCCATAATTCCTAAATGTTATGGCAGAACACGGTAAATTATATTTCCTATTTACTACAGAGGACTAATTTATTTACCTGTAATTTATATGTTTTCTTTTGGATGAAAATTAGAATTTTATTAAAATGCAGAAAAAACACAGCTTCAGAAATCGGTTTCAAGTCAGCCAGCCAGTTAAGCATTTAACAGAATGCATTTAGCAGAATATATTAAAATAGAATTTGCACATAATATTAACTGGTTTACTAACAAACACCTGCAGTTAATGGATTGAACTGACAGTTTTTAATCACTGTGTCCAAAGCTTTTAGTTATGAGATTTGAGTTTTTGCTCTTGTTTTTTAAAGGAATACACTAGAAGCAAAACAAGCTTTTAGGATGGTTCTCTTTCTTTTTCTGTTAGCTTTCTCAATTTTGAATGGAGCAATTATTGAAGTAAACTGCAATGAGAAAATAATTTTGCTGCATTTGCAGAATGACAAGCACCGTCCCAAGTAGATTAGTCGCTTCAAAAAACCTCAGGGTCCAGGTGCCCAGCCAGAGATGTCTCCCAGGTTAATGGTTTGGCTTTCCGCTGAAGAAAATCAGGCTGCCTAAAAAGATGAAGTGTGCTCTTCACCACTGTTTTGGAAACTTCGCAAATACTTCCACGTACAGAAGGGCGCAAGAAGCAGTGGTTAGTTATACCACTATAATTACTTTCTACTTTTTAAAACAATAATTTTAATAGCAATTACCAAATTGATGCAGGTCTTTCACTGCTTCCTATTTCCATAAATGTATTTGAATATCTATATTTTAAAATGAAAATACATTTGATCTATTTTTGAAATTATTTTTATACTATACATTTTAATTAAATGCAAATTACAAAGGGAAAAGCAGACAGCTGCAGCTGGTAAAGCAACAATCCAGCTACTCCAAATTTTAGGATCTGGAACAATTCACAGAGGTCTGTATACACAAACACTAAAATCCATAGGGAAATGGCAAAAAACCAAGATGAATTAACAAACTATTCTAACAATATTTAATCTAAAGGAATTTTAAAATTTACAATTTTTCTTACAACCGTCACAAACAAGATTTACCATTATAAAATCAATTTTTGTTCAGCTTACCCTCCCAATTTCTCAGTTCTTGCATCTGTCAGTATCAGTTTAACTAAGATAACAGATTAAGCAACATATTCTGAATTATTTCTCAGATAAAAATGATCTAGCGCCAACACCTTGGAACTAAGGTTCACAGTTCACAACTTCTTCACAGTTCAAAACCTGAGAATTTACAGAAGTAAAAGAAAACCTAAAGAAAATTTGTACTTCTCTATTAGAGGCAGATCCCTAAAAGCCTCCAATATCTTAGAGATTGCCACTTGAGCTTTTTATCGGTCAAGTAAATGTTTGGTTTGCAGCTGTGTCATGACCATTGAGTAGCCTCAGTTCCTCCTGCTCTCATTTCAGCTTACGCTTTCTTCCAAATCCTCTCGTCCTCCTCTATCTTGGCCATATCCCAACCTACGGCAACCTCAAGCTGTGTCAGCACCACCAGATTTTCTTTTACCTGGTTATTACTGAAAATAAAACAACAGACCCGTCTCAAATTGCCCCTTGGGATCTTCTAATTAGTAAATTCTCTCTAACTAGATGATCTCTCCCATAAACAAAACTCATTGCCCTTTCCCCATTAACCAGTTCCTTACACAGATTGGGTTTCTTATACTAACCCCCATCGAAGCTAAATTAGAACGTCTCGAGAAAAGCGCTTTAAAGGCCTTGCTGAAATAGAAATAGGTCTGATCTGCCGCACTTCCTTGTCTACAGAATAAGTTATCTTATCAAAAAAAGATATCAGGTAACTCTGGTAGTAACCACTTCTGGGATTGCATTTTAACTCAAAACATTTGGCCATCAATTATCCTGGCCTGGCCTCTATTTCTGCTTCCTTCCCCTGGCCTCCTCCCCTCTGTGGTTCAGACCGACATTGAAATATCCCAAAACTAGTGGACACAAGGACCAAACCTCAAGTAAAAGATGCTGCTTATAATGAAATACCTTTCACTGTACCTACTAGAGCAAGGTCATTCATTTTTCTCAGTTAAAGGAATATTTGGACTGACAAGTAGTGCTATAATTTGATCAGATACCAAGGAAACCAGTTCACAAAATGGGCATTCTGGCATTTCTAACTGATCTTAGATACCTATCTAAAATACTGCTTTGACAGCTTTCTGACAGACTTTTAAAAATGGGGGGTTTTTTGTTTGTTTTATGCTCCTCAACTTCCAGACAGGCCAAATAAAACACAGAGCGTGCCAGCGCCTGCACGCCAACATCATGTGAGTATAGATGTCAATGTAGACACAGGAAAATTAATTCCAGCAGTGAGCATGGATTTGTTTCCCAAGTAGAAAGGAATTCACAGCTTCGAATGAATGAATGAAAGGAAATAATAATAAAAAATAATCCTCCTGGAGAAAACAAATAATTTTATGAAACAGATGGAATCGTGAGGAGGAAACTAACCCTCTCCTTTTAAGTCTTAAAAACAAAATTGCTTCTGTTGTCTTTGATCTGATTTTAGCTGTACTAAAGGTCAACGAGCATTGGAACCAATATTGCTAAATACTGTACTCAATGGAGAAAAAGAAATATGAAAGTTTGCCCTTATTGTACATAACACATCACACAGTGATCTCACCAAAGTTACCAGCTGGGGACTCGCAAACCACATTTACCAAATAAGGCAAAACGCTTCGTGCCTGAAATCCTTTCCCAGTTACCTCACCCGCCTTTTGCTCGCATTTCTACAATAATTGCAGGGGTCATTTTTATTTTTTTTTTAAACTCAGATGGAGTAAATCAACAGGCTATCCAACGCAAAGCTGGGTTTGTGTAGTCTCTGGAGAGAGCTCAGCTTTATTTAAAGTGAGTGTGTACAGAAAAGGAAGAACTGAAATATGCACAACAAAAACAGAAGGGTGAGTAGTATAAATCGAGAAGAGCAAGTGATGCAGATTTGTGTATTGCTGGTTTGATTACAAGCACTAATGTTTTACAGGGAATGCTTCTCAAATTTGTCGGGTATCTTCAGGTTTTTGAAGTACATGCGGAGAATTGGTCTTTAATGTTATTCTTGGGGCGTTCCAAAAACACTTGAACTTTGCACTTGGGGTTTATGCTGTCCTTGTATTTGACATATAGCTTTGCAACATCAACAGGATATATTTTATCCTCCATATTCTCTTTGATTTCTGTGATCATATTTTTTGCCTAAACTTGATAGAATTTTGAAGAAAGAATACTCTTATGCCCTGTATTAAACCCAACAATAGCATAGACCTACATTGTTCATCATGGTAGTAAAAATCTTGCAAAGTTACATATCATTAAAATAAAATGGTGACTGTCACAGCAAAAACTGTTATTAGTTTACAACATTTTCTCTTTTTTTTTTTTTTGTCTGTGTGTGTGTGGTGGGGCGGTGGCGGGGATTGCTTGTTTTTATCTCCAGATGAATTTTATCTGGTGTTTTAGAAAAGAAATAAAAAAGCCCAGTAAGCACTTTTAAGCACTTTCTGTCTTAATCTTGCCCTCACTAAAATTTGACAGTAGTACCTAATATCATTTCCTGTTATGTATATCGATAATACAGATATCTAATATTTTTTTTTCCCCTCCAAAAAAATTTGGAAACACATCTTAACAGGGTAATTTCAAAGTCTAATTAGAAGAGAGATAGTCCAATATTCACCATTGCTTACAAAACATGCTCTCACAATGTAAGGCTGATCACAAACACCAGCTGCTTGCATCTCTAGCCACTGTGGAAATTGCCAATGCAAAAGGCATATACAATTAACCTCACGCTTTTATACCTAATCTCTTAAAATGTCGGTTGGTAAGATATTATGATGCAAATTAAGTGTAAATTCACAGCTCTAGAAATACAACATAACTATCAGCCCTCCTGTGGAGCCTGCATCATCACCTCAGCCCGTCCTCGGACAGATACACATACACAGAAATGTTTCAGGTTCTTTTTTGGGGGCAGAAGGATGACAGAGAAACAGGAGCAAGTTTGGGTTTGATATGAATACAATTCTACACACTGTTGTAAGTTAATACTAGGGGAAAAAACAACTCAAACTCCATATTTCAGAGCAAAAAGTAACAGTTGATAGGCGGTCCATACAGCTGACATGTTTAGAGAAGACCTGAAATAAGAAGTGACATTCTCAGTGTCCCGTGAAACTTGCTGCTAAAATCCAAGCAACAAGAAAGCATCTATGTTTTCGGTTTGGCTATCAGTTCAGGTGACCCCAGAGTTCAAAGAGCCAAATCTCTGCGCCAACCTTCATTGACTGCAGATAAATAACTAGCAAGCTCAACTCATCCTATATTTGTAAGAGTTCATAAATGCTTAATTGTTGAACCCAGTGAACAGCAGTGGAGGGAAGTGATCTGACCATGTTTCTCTACTCTGCTAATACTGAGTTTCAGAAAGGCCAGATTTCTACTCTGTTTCATACTGGTCTCATTATTCCTAGATCACATGTTGCTATTCTGTAATTACTAGAAAAACAGTATTAAATGTAATTAATCTCTCACTTCTTTGTGTTGATTCCACTTAGTTAAAGGCCAACTGTAATTGCTTCCGTTGATAAAAATCAATTCAGAGGCGAATGTTTGTATTGCAATTTGGGTTATGCAGGCGGTCTGAATCTCTCATTTTTGAGCTTGACAGCTGAACTCCATGAGCAGTGCAAGAAAAGACGAGTTTATTTGACATCTTATAAAACAATGTGCTGGAAGAGCTCTCTATACAGTATCAATGTGTCAAGCCAGTATCTAGACTGCCCAAAACACACATAGCGCTGCGTAATAAAGTGCATTAGACGCTGGGATAAGCTAGATGAGCCAGGCTCTCTCCTGAACTCATTCAGTATACTGTTGTGTGACCACAGACAAGTCAAAAAGATCACTGTTTCTGCAAATTATATAAGATGGGGAAATGCCCAAATTTTGTCTGGAAGGGATATTGAAAAGAAGCCAGCCATCCTGACATACCGAACAGAGAGAACTCAACCTGCCTTTAATGTCAAATACTTGCTGGTTCACAAAATAAAGGAGGCATCTTCAATTAGATCATTAAATGTGTGTTGACATCTACCGAGTGATATATTCAAAGGAGACAGGAATGTCTTATACAATTCTGCAGAGAGCCCTGTGAACCACCTGTGGATAGTCTCTCTGATGTAGTAGGACAGTCAATATCAGGCTTTCCAACAGGGCTCTCTGTAGAGAAGAATGATATCCCTTAAGCTGTAGGAATATGAAATGAAGCGGTAACACAAAAAACTGAACAACACAACTAAAACCTACTGAAAACTAGAAGTAATTTTGTGCCGGAATTAAATTCCAATTTGCGCAGCACGGTAAATAAACTCCCAGCCCTGCATCTCACAGCAGCAGAGGGGTGGGACAAGAGAAGAATGCAGTTGTACACAAAAACATATCAAGTAAGAGGGTAAAGAACATCCATTTGAGACAAATCTGACCTCAAGTTCACAGGAAAAATTCTTCTCAAACATTTGCTTAGCTCCTGTGCGGAAGCAGTCTCATTTGTTTGCTACATGTTCACAATGGCAGTACAAAAAGTATAAACCTTCGGTCTCTCTTTCCAGTAGCTCTGTTGTTCTTCTGAGGTGTTTTGAGTACAGCACAAGCACAACCTCAGCTACAACATCAAAGAGAGATTTTTTCTTCATACCCGTTTAACCTTACAAATGGACTACTTCCCGGAAAATTTTATGAGTACTTATACAAGATGTAAAATGCTTCAGAACTAGCATATCTGTGTAGACAGAAGGAACTGTTACTAACCATACCTCTAACTGACCACCTTTACGCATCTCTCTGAGTTTGTGATCAAAGCAGTCACTGAAAACCACTTAAGGCTCCAGGATCAGACGGGAAATAGCTCTTCTAGCCTAGCGGTTCATTCTGACATCTTTTTTCCTCAATACCTCTGATTTCCTGGGCTGACTACTGAATCCTGGTATAGTCAACCTGCACTGTTTCTCTAACACAGACGTAACACTTAACAACAAAGAACTGGCTTAAATCACCAACTGGAGCACTTCCACCGCAGGAAAATCTCTGGGAAATATGAATACTCTGGCAAAACGGATACGAATCCCTGCACTGCATCAGCTGTGTAAAGCGGAGAGGGAAAGCAGAGATGGAAAGAGAGCACGCCTAAAAGCGCACTGACTTCTTTCAGCCTTTATACAATAGCTCCTTGAGGGCTACGGCAGCCGTAGCGGCTGTTTGAACCCTCTGTGTGGTTCTGGGTTAACTGAAGATGCAACACAAATGCAGACTGCAGAAGACAAACCCAACTCCAGACAGTAAGACAGCGCAACAGCAGCAAAAAATGTACCCTATGCATAAAAGCCATTAAACTCCATTTCTAAATCATCTTCTCTGAAGCAAAGAATTCAGTATAATTTACTAACCCATTAATGAGGATGGCATCAAGTATGTTTAAATACAAAATGCCTGCTTTCAGTCCAGCCTTCAAAACACACCGATAAACTCAAATAAACATGAAATGAAAAGGAACGGTTTCCACAGCCACTTACTTTTGCTGCTCCTATTTGCTCTTTACGGAACTTCTCCAGCGGTGCTATTAGCACATCATTAGCATTCTGGATCTGCAAAGTTAAACATAAAGTGTATCTTTTTAATACAGAGTATTTGGGGAAAGTGGAATCATTGTAACTCTGCCAATGTACAAGACTGAAAAATTCATGTCCGTAACATTCTGTTAAGAGCATATGGGTAGGAGTCCAATAATTATGTCTTCTTTACATAAAACACACAACACATGTTCACTAGCCTATTATGGAACTTTTCGATGAAAAATTAAAGCACTCGTAATGGATGATGTAGTAAGTTGATCTGCAATATATAGAAGAGTTTTCTGGTATTTTACTCCCATTTCTTGCAACTTACCTAAAACCAGAATAGAAAACAAAAACTTCCAGGAACATGTTTTGGCAGAAGAAAGAAGACAAACATAGTAGTACTGACAGCACTGCCCAAAAAAGCCTGTGTTTACAGAATCTGAATCTTTGACAGCTGAGTCTTTTCGGTTATCTCTTTGGATTATATACCTAATTATACCGAACAGAGAAGAGTACGGCAGAAAGGTCTAAAAAGAAAAGCAGACAATTTACAAAATACTCTAGAATGAATTCCTTCATTTTCCTACTTTTTAAACTAATTTAAGACGTCCTGGAGCTATTTTTATCACTTTAACCTAAACCAGGGTTCCTAATGAATCACAGTTTTCCCCTCATGGCCTCTGTTTATTTAGAGTAAATCCAGTCCTGGGAACCCCTCTGTGAAGACCATTCCCAGCAGCGACCACCCGAAGTGGTCCCTAGTCATTTGGGCTGGAAACATACACGCAGCAGAATACAAATGCCAGCCATGCCATCGTGCCACTCACCAAAAAAGGTACCATGATTTTACCATATGCCTCTTAGGCACAGGCAGAATAACCAACTAAACTGACTTTACTGCAGAAAAATTAGAAAAAACTAAAAACTGACAACACATCAGAAATAACGCATAATAAAACCCATCACAGTCATCTATTATACTAACTACAGGGAAAAATTTAGGCTTTCTGCACGAATAGCTTTTTTTCTTCTTACCAGTCCAGTCTTTACCATACTCGTCATGTTCCACATTTGGCTTTGGCAGGTTTGGAGGTCTGGGCAAAGCTAACATGTACCTAAGCCAAATGCGAATGAATACAGCTCTTGTGACTCTTCCATAACAATAATTGATAAGTTACGTTGTCAGTTGAGCACAAAAACTTCCCCAAAGGCTGTAATAATAAACATATACAATAAACCCATTGAAACACAAACACATTTTCTTTCCTCCCAAACCTAACATTATAATCCGAACGACCACAGAATCACCACTTCTCTCAGTAGGGCAAAGTTTCAGGAAAAGTTGAGGCTCTCTGACATCCTCTTGTAACAAAGTCCAAGACAGCAAAGGAAACACTTGGCGTGCTCGATGATGTAGTGATTAAAAGGTGCGACATTTAAGAATAAAAATCAGGCACAGAGGATGAGGAGTGTTTTCACTGCACTCAACATCCTCCATCAGTTCGACTGTAACAGCCTACAAAGCTATGTTATTCTCCAAGTGGAAAGCTATGTTATTCTCCAAGTGGACATTTCCCCCAAATACATACATTTTTAGGCAGCATCTAGCAACCTAACTGACACTCAACACTTTCCACAAGGCAAAGCGCATGCACTTAACAAAAGATAAACTCTATCCCAAGGATCACTAAGTAAGGCAGATTAAAATTAAAAAGGCGTGCAAAACTGTTAAATGACTTGCCCACAATCAGGCAGAACTGCAGTGCACACACCTGGAAGCAGCAATTGGAAGTTTTGATGGCTTACAGGGCACGTACCTGGCTTTTGGCACATACAGAAATCACAAAGGCTTGCTGGAGTCACTGGTACAGAAGCGTGGATGCATCTTTTCTTTCTTTTTCATGGACATAAGTTTTTTCTCTGCCCTTTAGGTTCATTTGTATATACAGCAACAATACATTAAATACCTTGCAGTTCAATTAAGAGACATTGATATTATTGAAGTAGTTACTACTGATACCAGCAATTGCGGCTAGTCCTGTTGTTAGTCATTACCACTCAAACTAACCCCACGTGGAGCTGGATATGGCTCTTCCCGTCACTCAATGCTATCACGTTCAGGCAGCCTCCACATCCCACCAGGAGACCTCACTTCCTATCATAGAATCATAGAATGGTTTAGGTTGGAAGGGACCTTGCAGATCATCAAGTTCCAACCCCCCTGCCATGGGCAGGGACACCTCTCACTAGAGCAGGTTGCTCAAAGCCCCATCCAGCCTGGCCTTAAACACCTCCAGGGATGGGGCATCCACAACCTCTCTGGGCAACCTGTTCCAGTGCCTCACCACCCTCACAGTAAAAAAATTTCTTCCTAATGTTTAATCTAAACCTGCCCTCTTCCAGTTTAAAGCCATTCCCCCTCGTCCTACCGCTGCATGCCCTGGCAAAAAGTCCTTCCCCTGCTCTCCTGTAGCCCCCGTTAGGTACTGGAAGGCCGCAATAAGATCTCCCCAGAGCCTTCTCTTCTCCAGGCTGAACAGCCCCAACTCTTTCAGCCCCTCCTCATAGGAGAGGTGCTCCAGCCCTTGGACCATCCTCGTGGATGGTCCATACATTGTGCTATTGACAGCTGTACAGTGACTGAAACACAACTACTACTGGCCTCGCTCAACGCTGCTGCAAAGCAAATGAAGTTACCTCGGAAAAAAAGAATCCTGCTTCAAGCACTATGGAAGAACACATTCATAGGAAGCATACGGCACTGAGAGGAGCCATCTGGGAATTAAGTGGCTTTACTGGGCTGAAGCACAATGTTATTCACTCCCAGTTACACATGCAACCAGGAACGGACAGCGGGTATCACAAGGCTAATTAAAGGATGCCACGCACTTCAGCTGGACAGGCTCTGTGCCTCGGAACAGACCTGCTGAGCCACGTCAACAGAACACTCTGCAAGCTCATCCCTGGGCTGAAAGCGTCTACTGACAAGGGCCCTGATGTGGCAATTCACCTCCCAGCAAAACGAGGAGGTGGGCAAGCAAGGAACGGGCCGTGGCTTTGGCGAAGGGGAACACGCCAGTGAGGCACCAGAGAGTCCCGGCAGCCCCATGTCAACAGCCGGTATTACAAGATGCAGAATGCTCCACTGTGAAAAGACTCACGTTGATTTCCACCAGATTGTGCCTAGGTTTTGGAAACTAAAAATTACAGAGAAAGAATTTTTGCTTTACATATGCATTTATCCATTTCCTTTCATTGCCAATTCTCACCGCTGCAATTACATTATACTTGCCTTGTTAAGGGTTACAAATTGTCATATATCCACCCCCACTCCTCCCAAAGTAGGAATCTAATTCTCCCACAACCATTTCTATAGATATCTGATTGCTTCAGATAATCTGGAATGTTCACTGTGTGGTCCTAACCGAGTAACCTTCCTCCTGCCAAGATGATTATCCCTCTCCTACTCAGTTATTGGGCTAGGTTGAAATCACAGACACTTGGAATGGGCAAACAATGTCAAAAAGACTGTAACAGTTTCTTTAAATAGCAACTTCAGAAATTCATGTTGTGTTTAAAACACAGATCTTATGCTTAAAAGCTTATTCAGATTAGTCACACCTTCAGAGAAGTCAGACTTTCTCGATCCAATGGTTCTGGAATGTCACACCGTTACAGCTCCCAGAATGGCTAATATGTGGCAGTCAATCAAATGATGTGATGGTTTCTCTTGTTTGGCAAAAGGAATCACACAGTTTTAATTTAGCGTCAAGATTATCAGTCTTTTTTAAAATAAGATGCTAGACGAGTATGAGGCAGACATAATAGGAAAATATAATTTTGACAACTGAGAGAGCTATCGGAGACCTAGTAAAAACAAGAAAAACAAAAAAAAAAAGAAACAGATTTCTAAACTAAAGGACTTAATCAGCTTTTTACATTTGGTATGTAGAACTCTCATTTTAGCATTATTGATAAAAATACCCTTAAAATAAGTACCACCAAAATCACACAGAATTTATAAAAAGTATTTGAAAAAGAAACATTTAAAAATTTGAGAATACTTCTTCTAAGCCACCTTTGACAACTTATGAGGTCATTCTCTGTTTTGCATAACTGCACCATTTCAATACACTCTGACAGCCTTCGAGCCAATGTAGTGAAGTGCCTTAATTTGTCTTCCGATTCATGATCTTCCCTCTTTCCAACCCACTCTCCTTTCTTCCAGAAGTATGCAGTGAAATTGAATTAATACACCAATAATGGGATTAAACTGTGGTTTTCACACATCACAGAGGAATTCCGCACCTGTACTTGGAGCCATTTTTGACTAAAAATTTTTTAAACCTTTTTTTTTTTTTTACTAAAAGTTTCAATCATCAGTAGAATGAAGAAAAAAATTCAACATAACGTCACGAGAGTCATAATTACTACACTATGTTAGAATGGGAAGCATAAAATTTTTGTAAATAAATCTGAACATTTCCATTTCTAGATTTTCTTAAATTTAAGTTAATATTGATTTTTTGAATGAATTTTCTAGCCCTAAATTTGGGATAGTGTATGATGTGTAGACTGTACATGCATCGTTGTTCTTCTTTTACTTTGGTAGGACCAGTGGATATAAACAGGAATCTAATTAAAACATTGAGGCAGCTGCTTATTCATTATTAAATACTAACAATATAGACACAAAAATTTTAAGCCTTGAAGCACTTTACAAGCTTTGAGCTTCACCTGGCAATCTGCAATGCTGAATTGCAGAAACAAGAACAGTTAACACCTTTTGAGCTTTGTATTTTTATTTGTAGGGCTAAGGACTTGGTAGGTCACAGACAAAATTAAGTTAGCGGACCTCCCAATTGCTAGAAGACGACAGATAGAATATCAGGTGAAGCACTTTTGCAGTGACACAATTAGGAATTAAATCAAGCTTATCTGAATTATAGGAAAATGCTTTAACTATGAAAAACTGTTGTTTTATATAATGTATCTGGAAAAGACATTTTTTGTTCCAAGTCTGCTACAAGTACTTTTCACTGTAACACAGAATTATCATGCTTGCATATAGGAAATAAAACTCATTTCCCTGAAGTACTGAATGACTCATAAATTCAGAGTGCTGACAAACACTAATTTGCTTCAAGTTGGTATATAAGACTTCTAGAAAATACCAATTAAATTCAATCAAAGGCGGCAACAAATCTCATGACTAATATATTCACAGTAATACATTTCTAATGTAGAAACATATTGCCCTCCTAGACAAAAAGAAATAATTTGAAATCCTTCCCCCAATTCCTAACAATTTTTAACATCTGACCTCTCAGAAGACACCTCTTGCAGTATGTGATCTGTATCAACAGCTCCTGATCAATACACCTTCAAATACAACAGCAGAGATCAAATACAGACAATTACGTAACTTAATTATATATCAAGTTTACACGCTACAAAGAATACAAATATGTCACAATCAAACGTTAGTCATGTATTTAAGTCCCCAGTTTCTATTTTAAAAGTTAAAAAGTGTAAATATTACATAAGAGTTAGTAACATGAATTTCAGTGCCTGTAACTACTTGACCCTATCAGGACAAGTGTTTTTACAGCGTTGCACAGAAAAACTCTACACAGACAAATCACATCCTCAGAAAGCAAAAAAATTAATATATATATGAAGTTTATCTTAATCCCTCTCACATTTACAACAACAACAACAAAAAAAGATGACATCAAACAATTTTCAAGCTTGTGTAAATTTTCTAGAAATGTGACTACCAATGCCAGTTATTTCAAGCAGAGGTGAAATTCAGATATGTTGAAGTAGGTTCAAAAGATTACAAAGTTTTAACTACAAACTAGTAATAACATAGGTTGGACACCTTCATGTACAATGTGTAATGCAATATTCAGAGTCTTGGCAAAAAGCTAGTGTTGTATCCAGTGGTCTTAGGACATTGCCACAGGGGGATGCTTATAAAATGCATGCTGGGCAAGGCTGGGAGTAGTTACATGTGGCTGAAGAAATTATTTTCTGCTAAGTTTTTTCAAGGGAATGTTATTTTTTTTATTTTTCTATATCACACAGCTTATGTTTAAAAATAAATTACTACTGTGTCATACCTGAAATGACTGTTTCTTGGAATAGTCAAAAAAATGACACAGGAGAACATGCACAAAGGCTGCCTTCTGCACAGAAAGGCCAGTCCTCTTATGGAGTCATGAAACACTAGAGGAAAAACCACCCCTCTGAAGAACAATACAGAGGAGGAACCTAACTTCAGACGCTAGGTCTCCTCAAGGAGTTTCTTTTCTACGGATTAAAGAGCAAGCAGAAGAAAAATCAGTCACCTTGGATAAAATCGGTCTTTGTGAATACTCCTGCACCAGATTCTACCATCACCTTTTTAAACCTAAACATTTTTCTTCTAAAAAGTACACATTGATATGTCTATATAATCGGGNGGGGTATGTATGCATACTATTTTAAACTTAACATTGTGACCATAATTTCAGTTTTTGTGTATCTTGACTTTACGATTACTTGGTAGGAGTCTTGGTAGATAAAGGCTTCCTGAAACATTTTTCCCTCCAACCATCTATAGGTGAATGGATAAAACTAAATTTGAAAGCTTTATCTTTCCAAGTATTTGCCATCAGATTCTGTCAGGGTTTTTTCCACTTTCTTAAGTATTTATTATTCCAGAAATACTGATTTTCAGAGAGATGACGTAAGACTGCAGTTTCATTGGAAGCATCCATATTTCAGTGACAAAAGTCCTACAAAATGAATGCTCTGTCTTTTTATCTCTGTGTCCTCTAACAATGCCATAGTACTTTAATGCTTGGATATCAACTCCTGTTCTGCTCCCATCAGTGCCTCTTTCTATTCCCAACCTATGAAAAACTGACAAAGTTAGAGACAAGTACAGACGCTGTATCCAATTCTGTATGAATCAGGAGGAGATCCTGAACTTCCCCTTCATCTTGGACGTGATACTTTTTACCATTCTTCTGAAGAGAAACTGTTGGCATACCCAGTTTTTCTGAGTGATGGCGAGACAGAGGCAAGTGGTACTAGAGAGCACACAACATCATTTATGACAAACTAAATTTGATCTTGGAAAGTAGATTGTTAGTGAGACCTTAAGACCTGAGACAGTTTGGGATACTTGTGACAGAATTTTGACAATGCCATGTCATGATCAAAACCAGATTCTCTTGCAAAGCTCGAATCTTTCTGGCACAGAAAAACTTAAGGTGGGGACTGCAGGAGAAAGGGATCCCAACACCGTCAGAGCTCTCCATCTCCACAGTCAGTTTTGCCTTAACTCCCCCCAGACAGGACTCCTTTACTGGAGGCACCGGCTCGCCGCTCCTGTGCTCAGCCAGCCTTCATTCTTCCCCTCCACCCATGCGGCTCTCCTCCTTCAGGACACTGTGAATTCCATGCAAGCAGGAGACCTCCAACTCTACAGTTTATTTCCCGATACATTCAAATCCCACAACAATTAGCCAAGCATTCAATCTGACCTGCTGCACTTCCTGTGACTCGATGTTTAACCATGGTGACACTGCAGGAATTTAAAAGGAAAGAGACGAAAAGGAAAATTCCAAGAAGCACGTGCTGTTGAACCAGAGATGGGAGGGGAAGGGAAAAATAAAGATTTAAACGCTCTTTTAATTTTTTAAATCAGAGGTTCAGTTCTCTTAAAACCTTCAGTTCAAGTGAGCTATCGCAGAAATTATTGTGCATAATACAAGACAGTGCATCTTTCACACTCATCAAGGTAATGATACTGTTCTTTAATACAAAGAGACCCTGCACATTTTCATAGTTTTTTCACTTCTTTTTATGAAAAACACTATTCTGCTCTTGCAGACTGAATAAGACCCCTCATAAAACTAATGGCCTACCAATGTGGTCTCAATTTTAACTCTGCTTTTTCCTCCACCAGTACAGGTAAGCTACAGGCTAAGTTAAGTAGAGAGGATCACACCAACTGTAGCTGAGACTAGTACTAACAGAAAGAAAGAGCATTCCCAAACTGAGAAGGAAAAGAAACATTTCAACATTCTTGAAAGGCAAGACGAGTACCAGGACTATACTTCTACCATTTTGTGTGCTAACGGAGCAAAGAAAAGCCAAGGACCTCACTGAGGGAAGCCAATTCACAGATTACTCCCAGTATTGCACTTGAAGGGGAAAAAGAAATAAAAAGGAATAAATAAAATCAAAGAAGAAACAGTCCCACTCATGCTAAGAAGATTGCTAAGCACAGTATAAAAACAAGCAGACCTTGCAGAGAGTACTGTGATTGTCTTTGTGATCACTAACCAGATGGGAAGTTCTCTCATATGCTGGGGAGAATGTCAAATACCAGCAGGTCCTCTCGGGCTCTCTCTCCCATTTGGTAGTTTCCTTTGCTCCCCCCAAGTGTCAGGCAAGGAAGAAAACTTGAAATAAAGAAAATTGCAGTTTGCAGTCAATACATTTTGTGAGTTCTCTGGCAGAAATAAGTGACCACACGTCATTTTAGAAATACTCCATCACACTATCTTCTTTTTTTTTTTCCTATTTTTTAAACTATCTGCTATCCTATTAAGCACAGCATGTAATTAAAAAGAATTAAGTTTAATATATTTTCATTACATCAGTACATGAATCATTAGTAAAGTGTTTATATAATGTTATTCCTTTCATCTTACACCTAACAGTCTCAAAGTTGAGGCATATGCCTTCCGAGCTGTTTCCACATTCTCCTAAATGAGATGAAGATGACCTGTGCTACCTCAGATGAGGGTACAACATAGCAAGTACCTGCCAAATACAGCCACCCGCTCTCTGGCATCTTGCCTTCTTTGTGGTATCTCCATCCCTATGGCAAACTACAACATTTATGGTACTTCAGCACTCAAAGATTCCAAGGTCCAGTGTGACCTGCCATAAAAACAGTAACTTGATTCTCTTTGAAGGAAAGAAGGCACCAATATCCTGTGTGTGTGCAACGACTGCAGAGCAGAAGCTCCTTTCTTCCTCACAGAAGACAAGCCTTGTGAATGACCCTGAGACCCCGGACCTTTGAGACCACTCTGTACTAACACTGCAACTTTTTTGGGGCCAAGTAACAACAGAGAAAAACGAACCCTAAGGACGGGCATTAAGAGAATAGAGAAAGAAAAAAAAGTGGTTTGGATTTCAAATAACAGTTCGTATTATTTTCCACTATAGTTATTACCGTTATCACCAACGGATATATGAGTGGAATACTGAAACATGTACATGCAAAACTGCTCATTTGATCCAGGATATTTTGCCTACTGAAATCCAAAACTTGCCATTGCTTCTCTTCTCTTCAAGATGGGACTTCATTCAGCCTCAGAAATAAGCATTCTGCCCTACATCATGAAGTCCTGTGGCTACATGTTGCCTCTACTATTCATGCTTTCTGTCATCAATGGGTATTCAGACCCCAAATTCACCAGCTGCCTCTGGAACCTGGCATCAACTGGTGTCTGACGGAGACAGGGCTCATCCAGGAAACTCACTGAAGCCAAGTATGGAAACTGACAGAAAAATGAGACCTTCAGAAATCAGAAGCTCCCATCCTCTATTCACTTAACAGTGCTTCAGAAACATCTGAACATCATCATATTACCTAGTGGCAGGGTCTTACAGCAGTTCAGGACAAGTTCCCAACAGAACAAATATTTACCAGAACTATACAGGAAATAACAGTCTTATCAATGACTTCAAGCATCCTATGATTATTTTTCTTAATGAGTTGTTCATCTCTTCATGAACCACAACCATAACACACGATACTTAATGACTGCAAGACCGGACTTTGATTTTAGACATTGTGCAGTGAAGACACACAGGGACTTACACAGAATCACCAGGGTTGGTAGGGACCTTCGGAGATCGTCTGGTCCAACCACCCTGCATGAGCAGGTTCACCTACAGCAGGTTGCACAGGATGGTGTCCAGGTGGGTTGGAGACTCCACCACCTCTCCGGGCAGCCTCTTCCAGTGCTCTGCCACCCTCAAAGGAAAGAAGTTCCTCCTCGTGTTCAGGTGGAACTTCCTATATTCAAGTTAGTACATGTTACCTCTCATCCTATCACTGGGTACCACTGAAAAAAGATTGGCCCCCTCCTCCTGGCACCCTCCCTTTAAGTATTTACAAGCATTGATGAGATCCCCCCTCAGCCTTCTCCTCTCCAGACTAAAAAGACCCAACTCCCTCAGCCTTTCCTCATAAGAAAGATGTTCCAGACCCCTAATCACCTTTGTAGCCCTTTGCTGTACCCTCTCCAGCAGTTCCCTGTCCTTCTTAAACTGGGGATCCCAGAACTGGACACAGGACTCCAGATGGGGCCTCCCCAGGGCACAGTAAAGGGGGAGGATGACCTCCCTCCACCTGCTGGCCACACTCTTCTTGATGCACCTCAGGATACCATTGGCCTTCTTGGCCACAAGGGCACATTGCTGGCTCATGATCACCCTGTTGTCCACCAGGACTCCCAGGTCCCTCTCTGCAGAGCTACTTTTGAGCAGGTGAGCCCATAACCTGTACTGCTGCATGGGGTTATTCCTCCCCAGGGGCAGGACCCTACATTTGCCATTGTTGAATTTCGTAAGGTTTTTTCTCTGCCTAATTCTCCAGCCTGTCTAGGTCTCACTAAATGGCAGCACAGCCTTCCAGTGTGTCAGCCACCCCTCCCACTGTTGTGTCATCAGCGAACTTGCTGATGGTACACTCCATCCCTTCATCCAGGTCACTGGTGAACACATTGAACAGGACGGGACCCAGCACTGCCCCCTGGGGAACACCACTAGTCACAGGCCTCCAACTAGGCTCTGCCCTACTGATCACAACCCTCTAAACTCTACCTGCCAGCCAGTTTTCAACCCATCCCACTGTCCTTTCATTTAACCCACACTTCCTAAGCTTGCCTATGAGGATGCTGTGGGAGACGGCGTCTAAAGCCTCGCTGAAGTCAAGGTAGACAACATCCACTGGCCTCCCCTCCTCTAGCCATCCAGTCATGCCATCGTAGAAGGCTATCAGATTTGTCATACATGACTTCCCCTTGCTGAATCCATGTTGACTACTTCTGATAACCTTTTTGTCCAGATGCTTGGGGATAATGCCCAGAACGGACTGTTCCATCATCTTTCCATGGATGGAGGTGAGGCTGACTGGCCTGTAGTTTCCTGGGTCTTCCTTCTTGCCCTTTTTGAAGACTGGAGTGACAATGGCTTTCCTTTACTCCTCAGGCACCTCACCTGTTCTCCAGGACTTTTCAAAGATGATGGAGACTGGGCCAGCAATGACTTCTGCCGGCTCCCTCAGCACTCATGGGTGCATCCCATCAGGACCCATGGACTAGTGGATATCCAGTTTACTTAATTGGTCTGTAACTTGATCCTCCCCAACCAAGGGGGAGTCTTCCTTCCTCCAGACTTTCCCTGTTACCTGTGGAGTCTGGGGCTCCTGAGGGCTGGCCTGAGCAGTGAAGACTGAAGCAAAGAAGGCATTCAGTAATTATACCCTCTCTGCATCGTCTGTCACCATAGCACCCGTCTCATTCAACAGAGGGTCCACATTCTCTCTAGCTTTCCTTTGCCTCCAATGTACTTGAAGAACCCCTTCCTGTTGACCTTGACATCCCTTGCCAGATTTAGTTCCAAGGAGGCCTTAGCTTTCCTCATTTCAACCACGCATACTCTGACAGCATTCTTGTAATCTTCCCACGTGGCCAGTACCTTCTTCCACATACCATAAACTTCCTTCTTCCACTTGAGATTTTTCAGGAGCTCTCTGCTCAGCCATGCTCGTGTCCTGCTTCCCCAGCCTGATTTCTTGCTCTTAGAGACACACCGATCCTGAAGCTTGGAGGAAGCGATACTTGAATATTAACCAGCTCTTTTGAGCCCCCCTACCCTCTAGAGCCCTAACTCATGGGATTTCTCCAAGTAGTTTCTTAAAAAGATCGAAGTTAGCCCTCCTGAAGTCCAAGGTTGCAACCCTACTTGTCTTTTTATGCCCACTATAAATAATCCTGAAGTCTATCTTCTCATGATCACTACAGCCAAGGTTGCCCCCAACCTTAATGTCTTCCACCAGTCACTCTTTATTTGTCAGTACTAGGTCCAGTAGTGCCACCTCTCCTTGTTGGTTCCTTCACCACCTGAGTCAGGAAGTTATCATCAATACACTGGAGGAACCTCGTGGACTGTACAGGCCTGGCTGCATAGCCCTCGCAGCAGATATCAGGGTGATTGAAGTGACCCATGAGAACCAAGGCTTGTGACTGCAAGGTGACTCTCAGATGCCTGTAGAAGGCCTCATGGGCTTCCCCATCTTGATCAGGTAGCCTGTAATAAACCTTAGCTGAGAATAACTGTGCCGTGCAGTTACAGCAGCAAGTTTCATGTGCATCTCAACGGTTCTTGTTTTGCATAATGAGGCAGGTTGTTTCTGGCTGAACTTATCATTTCAGGCAAAAAACAGTAAAGTTAGGCCCAAAAATTCCATATATTAAAAGTTTTTAAAGATGGAAAAATAGTGTTTGGCATATCTAGATAAGTATATTATCTACATGTTCATTTAATACCTCTTTTTAATGCTATTTCCCTTTAACTATCTTGTTCACTCTATGCATTCATTGCCTGTGATGTCTCTGGAGGGAAAAGCTAAATATTCATTCCATCTGTTTTAAATTCCACATTTGAGAATTTGCAGTAAGCTTAAAACGTCTTTGTTGCCTTATAAATATTTAAAGAGAAAATATTGTTATATTTAAACTCCCAGAATTGTTATTTTACAGTAGTTAAGATTTAATGTTTGTATGCTAATCTGTTTTGGTCATAAACACAAGATTCTTGGGCACTATCAGATCACTAATACTTCAAGCACAAATTTAAACAGCGCCAAGAAGCAGCTACTCGATTCCCGTGTTTCTATGTGGAACAGAAATTGCATTTATTATAATCACCTTCTACCAAATGGTTTGGTTTGACAAACCAAATTTACTCTTAAAGACATTTTAATAGCTGATGCTCAAACTGTCCTGCTGAGTTGGAAAGTGCAGGAGATACACATTATCAGTCACTCCAACTCACAGGAAAGTCAGAGGCTACAAACCTGCCATGTACCCAGTGAAAAAACTGCTTCTGATAACACACAGTGGCAATGAGATGTCTAATACTTTTTATGGACAGCCTTAAAAATTATTTACTCAACATAATACAATGCCATCTGTGTAGAGAAAGCAGATTTGTTCTTGGAAGAATATTACATGAGTTGCAAGCATTGTGAACTGCTGAAGTGAAATTGCTACAAACACCTTTGTGTTAATTCTATTTTACATCTTCAAGATGCATAAAGCAATGCCTTAAGAAAACAAATTACTAATAATAGTCATATTCTATATGTATACACACATACATGTATAAATGTATATAAGCATAAAGTCAGCTATTCTTATTTTCTCATAATTGTTTATTTTACTGCAAATCTCAAAAGACTGCTAGATTTAATTTTCTTTTTAGATAGCTGAATAAAGAGGCAGGTTAAATACCTCAGATATTTGACCCAAATAAGTTTAAATCATTATCTTTTCCGCCTAGCAACATATCGAATAGTATTTTATAAATTCAGATTACAATAGGAAAACCATATGATGCTAACCTTTAAAAATGTATTTGTTTTTACTACAGACTTTGGAAATACATTTATTCTTTTATGAAATTATTATACCAAAAATTTAGACTTACAACATCTTTTAAAATAAGAGATTACATAACATGTATTTTTAGCTATTACCATCTACAAACACTACAAATACAAATGAAAAAAGCCTTCAAGAAAGGCAACACAATACATTTTACAAGATAAACAAGGAAATGAGTGGAGAAATGAAAAACTGCAGTTGATAAGAATTCTAAGTACTAAAAATGAGATTATGCTAGTAATACATATGGTCTCGAGAAACTGAATGCCAGAGGAAAAAAAAAAAATCCAGCTGAATTATTAAAGGGCATGGCTAGTTTTATGACCGTTAATAAATACACACTAGTTACATGTGTTAAATTGAAGGAAATCCAATCTAGACCTTAAAGTGTTCAGTGAGCACGTAACGTCCTCTCCCACTCACAGCATACAAGTTGGCAAAGGAGCCCTGTGCTCGCTGAAACATTAGATGCTCCCCAGAAGAAACATCTGTGTACAAAAGGGGCCCAAACAAATTCAGATAGGTTATGCATTATGATGTAGTTGAAGTGGTAGGGGAAAAAAATGCCCCAAATTAGTGTCATATGAAAATGATTAATTTTAAAATTTAACTTCTTCCCCATATCCTCATTTATTTCTCCCCTTCCTCCTTGGTAGCCTGAAGTAAAAAAAAAAATATAAAATTGCACAGCTCTTCTCATGTGTCAAGTCTCTATTCCAAATGTCAAACACAATCCCAAGTATTACAAGTACTGAATAAAGATGTAAACACTGGCATGTTGTTAATTAGGCTTCACGGGGAAATTAAGATGCAAAGAACATTACCAAGGGAATTGCCCAGACACGGGTTTTAACAATGCTGTTACTGCCCTCCCACAGTAACTTTTTGACAAAATTGACTTCATTCCTCTCATGGTACGCCTTGCCAAGAAACGGATTTGAATAAAGGGCCCTCATTAGCAATAAAAGTTAGGAGGGTGGAAGTGCTGCTTGAACTTTGTACTGCTGAAGTACACACGAGGAAAAGCACTTTGCTGAATTACTAAGAGTGTCTGCGCAAGCCAGAGCCGGTCTGCTGGTCCCACTGGGTCAGCTGCTGCTCCCGTGGTCTTCAACAGCAACCAAAAAATAAACTTGCAGCATCTATGCACTGCTCTGAAAGCCCAGGATTCCAGCCTTCCCTACAGCTGTGGAGCTCACAGGGGCTATTCAGACCTTCCCAACTCCTAGCTGGGCGCTGTAGTACGCTCCGGAAGATGCCATGAGAAGGCTGACAGAATTCCACAATTAGTATTAACGCTCAAATCTTTTTTTACGTGCTCCCTGTTAGCTTCAGAGCTAAATTTAAGATGTTGGTGATTCTTAAGCGTAAAGGTTACAGGCAGGAAAGTATCTAAGAGTTATTTAGGGCTGCTCAGAAATCTCCCTACTGGCATTCAGAAGACTACTACCTTAGCGACAGCGTAAAATATTTATGTTTTACTACTGACAGCACCACTGAACTAATCTGAAAACGAAGTGCATCATACCTACTTCAAGCAACTTCTGGATCAACAGAGTTGTGAACTAAGCTCCTGTAACGCTACCTTTATTAAGTCATTTTTAATTCAGGTTCTCAGGCTACAGTTGTACATTTATAATAGGGTACCTAGATCCATTTTAGGAAATATTCATTACAGTGTGGTTCTACAAACTTAGTTTTAAACAAATAGGGCAATCTACAAACGTCTTCTCCATGAGTCAGTAATCTGTAACAGCCAGAGGGTTCATACATCACGGACCACCCTTCTTGTAACTAATGCAGCTACTGTTGTGTGCTAAAGGCCAAAAGCAGAACTCAAGATTCCCAACATTAAAAAAGTAATACTGAACCTGGACACGTGAAGTCATTATGAAAATACCAAATGTGCCTGGGGAGCGCCTAGAGAGGGACTCGTGATCACTCCTTCAGCTCAGCTACAAAGAGTTAATGGCAGGAATCTGAAGGGAAAGCTGTTTAAATCTGTCTCTGATTAATGGGGAAGAGGGACTCCGATACTGTTACATGCAACTGACAAAAGGGAGAACACTTGAAAACAATTCTTGGTCAACAGGAAGTTAAAATACTTTCACGGTCAGACTCTAAGATGTGTTGATCCACTACAAAACTCCCACATGAACACATTTAATTCCTGTTCTAGGTACAGGAATAATAATAAAAGTCTTAATGAAGCATTGGAGTGTCTCACTTTCACTGTGCTCATAGATCAGAAGCCAAAAAAGCATGAACTAATTCTTATTCCTTCACTTCCTTGAACTGGTGTTTTAAATAGACTCACTTACTATAACACAATGTTAAACACAACGTTAACCATTACCGAACACATTTTCCCGAACAGGCAGTGAATTGGGGAAGCTTGTGCCCACCGACCTCACCGAAGGAGAGGAGCAGCGAGTGGACACTACGAAGAACCCGGTTGCTTGTGAATACCTGAACACTACAGGCATTGACCGTCATGAAGGAGAATTCAAATGCAGGAAACATTGTACATTAAGGTTTCCCCCCTCCAAATATTTTTCATTTACGTGAAAAATATTCACACCTTAACCTTACAGGAGTTTAAAACAGATTAACAGAAGCTAATGGCCAGTAAGTTAAAAAGGAATGGGGAAAAACCCAACTGACTCATGTCTTGTAATTGACTGTAAAAGCCCACTAGAGAATAATACACTGGGAGAAGTTTGCTGCACACAGCTGGGGCTCCATTTTTGTATCTCCTGTGCTTTCACTCATCTCTTTTCAGAATACAGTAGTGACTTACTGTCCCTAAAAATCATTTCTCATAATAAAGACCATGCATGCCACCTACTCCTTTCACTGCATAAGGATACACTTCAGAGAACTTCCAATTCCTCTGTGTCCTGTATTCCTGTTTTCCCTTCAACGGGCAAGAGCTCAGTGGGGTTTTTGTCACTACTGTCACCCACAACAAGAGCTGGAAGCTTCCTTCTGCCCCCTCTCTGTCTTAGTCTCTCCTGTCTGCTAGTCTCGCAGCTTAGTTGTGTCAGTGGAATTTCTTTCAACATAGATGGACCATTTTACAAAGCGTTCAAAAATGTATTTAACTTTTTCTGACCATGAAGAATTACAAAGATGACCGAAGCTGTTGGGTTCCATAACTAAAAGAGCTCCACCCTTTTCCTCCTATTGGTTTTCACCAAAATTTATTGGTTTCTGCCTATCAACAAATCATGTTGTTCAAAAGTAACAAGGCTGTACGCAGAGGTGAACAACAGAGGACAACAACTGGAATACAGCACTTTGGACACTTCTAACCAGAGAAATCCTTTGCTGTGTGTATTCCATCCACACTATATAGCCACTAATTCTATCACCTGAGGAAAAAGAACTACCTGGTATTAAAGGAAAAAAAATCACACAAAACCAAACCAAAACAAACTGTTCATTTTTTTCTCTTTTTTTTCTTTAGCAAATCCCTGAAAACGTTTAGAAGGCTGACATAAATCAGCAGTGGCTAATCATCTGGTAAGAGATGCCTTTTTTTTTATGGCTTATTCCATGGACTGTAGCTCAGTGAAAACTTTAAAAGATAAAGTAATCTCAAGCACAACCACAATGAAGGAAAACCAGTTCAGCTGTGTACTTACAAGTCTGGATATTTATCTTTTTATCACTACCATTAATACAAACAGTGCATGTCTCTTGACTAGGCTGAGAGTTCAAATTGTAATGAAAGCAAAAGAGAACTCGAGAATGTCATTTCAGATAGCCAGCAGAAAACTTCTCTGGTTTTCCCTCCCTTTATGGCTTTCCAAACAAACAAAATAGTCCTCAGCTTGAATGTTTACATTACATATTATCAAGGGGGAAATGGCTACATAAACACAGGAAACAGCATAATTGGAACACAGAACTAATTAAGAGAAAATAGATTTGGAATTCAAGTATACCTATGCTTCACAACATTTTTAATGGTAAATTATTCTATTGAGTACTTTGGTAAATGCAGGTATTTTACTACGTTACAAGTATCTTTCACTTCTTAAACATTTACCACAAGTGCTTTTTCTCATGAAGAAAAAGTAAACACAACAAAACCAAATCTTCTTATACTGGAAGAGAAACCTTCAACTTCAGAAGTGAAGGAATCTCTCTTTTGGTGGAGAGTTTGTGTGGCACAAGATTTACTTTACAAAGTCCCTATTTTAAACCTTCCCAGACACTTTCACTCCGGCTGTTAGACCTCCTTAAGAGCCGCCCCAAATCAGTTCCGTATGTTTATTACTTTGTCTCTTTGCTTTTCCAAATCCTGATCTGTAAATTTTGCGGCCAGGCCTGTTTCCCTCACTGTGCGGATGTCAACAAAACTTCTCCAGAGTGGAGTGAATGCATCCCGAAGAGGCCTCCTTGTGAGGTCCATTACGATGTAAAGGGAAAGTTGGAAATCAGTAAAAGAATAAATAAACACTTAACTAATCAAAGTAAGAACTTTCTGACTTACTATGAAAAGTAAAAACAATGTTTTTCAATTAGCGCACATTATCCCTTCAGGGATGTTGAGCCATCAGAGGCAGCACAGCATTTATTTTAAAAAGCTTTATCTGTCAGAATTCCTGAAACTGACTTTAAATATGCTTTCCTCAAAAAAACAGAAAGCCAGAATGCAGGTGCCTTCTTCCTAGACAGAAGCTGGAGACAGAGAAACCGTTCTTTAGCAACACACTTCTAAAAGTGCTCAAGAGCTTGAGTGCCTGAATGTCATCAGCAACTTCTTCTGAGTCCAAAAGCAGACCAGATACCTACAAATTTTAACTGAAACAAACAAGAAACCCTAAAAGAAAGTTTAACAGTGAAGGACAACAATGTTGGCTGAAATGTCTACTAGAGCTAGAATTTCATTTTGAATTTTCCAAATTGCCAAAAATGGTTATATTTGTCTTAGTGGTTCCTTTTATTTATTTTCTTTAAAAAAAAAAAAAACAAGAAATGGCCAGCTACAGGACTCCCCATAGAACTTTAGTCTCCTAAATACTAAAATCAATCTATTTCGAGCCTCACATAAAATGGCCTTGGGAAATTGTCTTGGCTCATGAAGTTACTCTTAAATTCATTGAAAAAGCAGATACTCATCAGAGGTTGTCCAACTCCTGACTATTTCCCTCTTTCCTCATAATCCCTACCTTAAAAAGAGAGTGTGGAAGTCTTCTTGAGAAATACACAGTATTTTCAGCCCATTATCATGATGGAATTCTTTGAAATAAATTACTAATCAATCCTTAATGACAATCTGATTAACCGTGGTTAAGGCTAAGAAGAATGCATCGCCACCGAATAATACAAAATACTTAACTCTGTTTCTATATCACATTTTCCAACACTTGGCTCAATCTCAGTTTGCGCCTTACACACTTCTATTTTCCTTGGCAAAGTATTTCACAACGTAGCTTATCCTGAGGAAGTTTTCCTGACATTCAGCCTAAATTCTCTCCCAATTTCTTCCTGTCAGATGATTGCCTCTTCTCAGCTAGATGATGTAAGCAGCATACACACTTCCCACACAAACAGAAGTTCTGTTAAAATAATGTACCAGCAGAGAAGTTAGAATTCCCTCTTTTCAGGTAGTCATGCAGAAAAAATGCAAATGAGACCATCTCAAAAAAACACGTATCAAATCCTGGGCTCATGCTTTCATCAGCTCATTGTTTTTACCCTCAACAGGTTCTGAAAACACCTAAGTACTAGTATGAGGATAAACACACAAACACAGAAGCAGATAAAGTTATACATACATTACCTATACAGGTACCTGCTCAGGTATCTACAATCTTTTGAGTAATTATTCAAATTCCATTAAAGTTTAAAGTAGCATTTAATCTAGAATAATAAATACACAGCATATTTTTAATTATCCAGATTAATAATATTAGCTTGTTAAGAATCTATGAATCAAAATCTAGAAAGTATTTTTTGCTTTTAAATTGCTACCAACATTAAAGTATTAATATATTTCTGCTACTGTAACTTGTTTCACTTATGAAAATACTGAAAAGGCTTGTAAAGGATGTACAAACTACTTACAACTTTACAAAAATACTTTTGACATACTACTAATAGCTTGTGTGACAGTCAGTATAAATGCACAGCCATTTGTCATGACTGTCGTTTGAATATAAGTATTATCAACTATCAAAACTGCATTACTAGTATATGTAGACCTAGAAAACCTATTTAATAATTAAGGTAGGGAAAACAGTATTATATTTTAGGTGCTACTAACCCCATCAGTTTTATAAGCCAATTCAGAAACTGGACCTTTCAAATTGCAGTAGATAGCGCAATTACATGATCACAGCTTTGAAGAGACACCATATTCCCAGGATTGATGGTCCAGTAATAGCCTTTGCTATTTTTAGGATACTGTGCTAGACTCATCTTTACTGAATTTCCTACCATCTTGGTTCCAAATATAACTTTCACTACCACGTTAAAGACAATAACAACTGTATCCTTCAATTATTAGAAAATAAATTTTGAAACTCTCTTCTATTTCATGGCAGTCATTATCAAAACAAGTATTATTGGCTTGTCATTTTGGGAACAGGTACCTGGGAAACAAATATCTGATTGCAGGCCCATGAAACTAATTTCACAGTAGCAGGTTTCCCTTAATGGAAGTCTCACCAGGATCATATAGAAAGTTACTATCAGTACTGCTTAAAATGCAAAATGGGTACACCTGAATATATATCTGGTAAATAGATGCCAAATCACAGACACTCCAGAGCTCAGATGTTAGAAGTGACTTCTGTCATTAGAAATGGTCTGAATAAATATTGAAAGTGCTTTATGTGAAATCTGTGGTGGTTACCTGACCTAGTGGAGGATAGCCCTGCTCACTACAGGGGAGGTTGGACTAGATGACCTTCCAACCCAAACTATTCCATGATTCTACAAGATTGACTCCCAAACATGGTGAAGTAACAAGCTTCAGAACGTGACAAAGAAAGGCTCATACACAACTGCGCACAACACGAAGCTCTGCGGGCCTATGAACTCATCAACCACCTCATCATTTTCCCCTTTTGCCACCTTCTTTATTTTGCAACTCCCGTTCATTGAGCCCTGTTTCAAATTAAAGAGCGATAGCTTCACGGGCAAGGTGAACAGTTCAAGCTGTAAGTGGTCTTAACTACGGATCTACCTACTTACTTCTTTAGCAGCCCATGTGGTCACTTCTGTGTGAGGTAAAAATGCTTTATGAGTAGCGAAGTAAGCAACTATGCATCCACCAGTTTATTAGCAGTCACGTAATACCTGCCTGCTGCTCTTAGCGAGGCGCAGAATTGATTAAGCAGCCAGGCAGGGTTGTGCTGGTAGTACAGCTGGCCTATTTGCAACCAATGTGGGCTACCTTCCAGTATGGAAATGCATTTTCATCTTCACAGACACGGCAGGTCTCCGTGGGTCAATTCCAGTAACTGCAAAACTGGGGTTAATGGCCACTAACCTCTACTATCACTGTTAGGAATCACTTTGGCATTACATTGCGCAGCTGCTGTGAAATAGAACACTGAGAAAGCAGTCTGATAGTTAAATGCTTTCCTTCCGACCTGGGTCTGCTCTTCATACAAGAGCCATGACAGCATTCAAACAAGCCACTATTTGTCATCTCTCTACCAACAAGACCAACCCTCCTAAATCATCGTTCCAAATAATAACTAAGTAAATAAATAAATAAATAAATAAATAAATAAATGTGAAAGAAAAAGCTGGTGCTGAGAAAACTAGTTATTCTAAGAGATGAATGTAATTGGAAGTTGTATTTTGTTTTAACAACTATTTCATGAATGAACATGTCCAGGCACAAAGCCAAAGTCAGCGGAGCTGTTTGTAATGGTACTATGCCCAGGAACCGTTCACTCCGAGATTGGAAGTATGTATCCTTTCACGAAACAAAAGCACGCGTATGAACATTTAAGATATTTTCTGAAGAAATGTAGGTTAGCTGTAGATTTGAACTATTCAGTCAAAGAACTATTTTAGGGTTGCAGGATCAATAGAAAATATTTTGGTACGTCCATGCTATTGACAGCACTAACCCTCTGTGCGTACAGCGCTCTGGTATCCCAAGAGAAATTTAGAGACTAAATTAGAAATGTGCAATATCGCTGTTCAAGCTAATTGCTACAACTACAGGAAAAGGTCATGATGTTCCTTTAAAAAACAGATAGAATGATAAATAAACTAATATAAAAATATAATATATGAAGATACAGAAATATTTAAATTGATTTCATTGTGTGAAATACAATTTTATAGCTGCATACATACAAAGCTTTACTGATAGCTGACACACAGTAAAATGTTCAGAGGTTATTTAAACCTCAAATGCTGAAGGAATTATGATTTAGACGGTTCTGCCAATTGTCAGTGGTGGAAAATTAAAATGAGCGTGTTGGGATTAAGAAACAAAATTAAGAAAGGGATGCAGGACACAGGATGACGTGTCATGACAAAACATTCTGAGTAACAGGGCCAAAAGTAGTATCAGACACAGGTTTCTTAGTCTTTTTTCTGCTCTCACGCAAATATGACTAACAACATAAATCAATTTAGAAAGCTCTCATTTAGCTTGTAAAAAGATACCAACATAGTGTAAGAGCCAGCTTAGGGGAAGAGAAAGATCTGGCATGATTTCTTTAAAGGCAGCCTTTTACTGAAGGAGAGGTACCCAAAGAAGCAGCTCTCATAATATTTTAATCTTCAAGGCTACCAGCCTCTGTGGCCCCATCGCTCAAAAGCTTCTGCAGGACCATGTGACACGGCCTCCAGATTTCTGCTATAATTTCCTTTTACTGCTAGAAAAATAACCTCTTTCCTTGACCACAACTAGTTGTAACAGCGGAGCTGCATCAAACATTGCACCAAGAGCTAGATTTATAGGCATTTATTTTGGCGGCCATGCTAGCTTCAGCAGAATTTGCTGATCTTGCATTGCTTCTTCATGCTCTCTTTGACTTCTTCCTTCATCCTCTGTTGTTGTGATGCTGAAGTGATCTGTGGCAACATGGTGGAAAAAATAACCAGTAAGAAATTCTGTTTGGTTTGGTTTGCTTTTAGCCAGGTTGGTTTTCTGAAGTGGGTACATAATCAACTGGCACTGCTGCCAAAAAAACAGACAAAACTGTTTCAGTCTCAGTTCAAAGTAAAAGCACTTGCTTGTGCAGTGGCATTTAAGAGTTTGTCAAAGTAGCAATGATTTGAGCTTCTACAGACATTTGAAAGGAATAAGAAAAGCAGTCTCAGTGTTCTGCAAACCTTCAGACAACATCCTAATGAGAACGCTTCAAATAAAACATCTTTGGGTGTAACACAGCTATGGGCACATGCAGATTACACAGGTTCCCCAAGGGAGAATATCAAACTGCCTTGACTTTAAAAAACCTAATCTGCTTGCTTTCTTGTAAAAATATGGTTGGGGGGGGGGGTTTTGTTGGTGTGTGTTTGTTTTAAATAAGGGCATCTTTGTTTCTACATACCCTTTGGTACATAAAGTGCTGGTGTTGTTATCCATTTTAAATCACATTTCCCAGGACACTGAATAAGAACAAGAAATATAGGGGCTTCACACTATTCTGAAGATCAGACTAAATGAAGAAAAATTCGAAAAATATGTTGTTTGTAGGAATTAAGTAGCTTTTCTCATGCCACTGGGAGAAGTGCAGATAAATTCAGAATCCGTTAACGAAAGTCAGTGGTAGATTGTCAGGTAACGGCATGTTCTGACATTATTACAGGCTACTAATAGGTACTGCATGTACCCTCTGCTACGAGCAACTCCATTCCCTCCCTCTGCAGTCACAAAATAAATGCACAAAACTTTGAGGCCGTAAGGTTGGCTGATCCATGAAAACTCAGGTTCCTTTAAAATAGTCATTTAGAAGTGCAAACATCTTTCCCTTTTCTGTCAACAGTCATCTAAGAAGACACTCGGTTCGTGACTGTATTGAAAGCCAAAGCGTCTGCAAGCTGAAATAGTAACAACCTGCATTTCTGTGAAGAATAAAATGTCATTAAAATAAACTCATTCCAGCCATGCTACTTGGTGAATGCCTCTCAAAACACTTTGGGAAGTTGCAGTCCTCTAATGCAAGATCACATGCATTGAAACACAGGGAATTTGAAATGAGTATATGAAATTGAGAAAAAATTAGATTTATAAAATGAGAAGTAGCAAGCAGCCTTCCAACAAACCCTTCATTTTGCACTTTTACTGAAGGGACGATTTCATCTGCCTGTCTCTTGATGATACTCTTCAAAATTGGGAACGGCAACCAATACTATTTTGTGAATGTTCTCTCCATAACTGAAAAATGCTGCAAAGTAAACCAGAAATTTTCAGAAACTTGGCCGTGAGTTACTGTTTTACTGGCTGGTTTTCAATAATCGCTTCCTATTCTTACTGCAGTCACTGCTGACCAGTCAATTAAGAACTGCAAAAAACCACTACTAAGGCACCAAGCCAGCTCACCAGGACACTGTAAAGATCACGGGACTGTTTACAGCAAGCTGTTAAATCTTTTAACAAAAAACACTTTGTAGACCAAAGTTTAAAGGCTCTCTGTAATCATTTTATATGGAAATATGGAGCAATCATCCTAGCACCTTCCTGGTCAGATATCCATAGGGAGGAAGGAGGTCTATGCAAATACAAGCACCTTGAATATAGAAAGCAGGAGAAACTGTAATAGTTACCAGAATCAATTACATTAATCTACAGTGTGGTATTCCTGTAACGTATTGCATTTTAAAAATAAACAGATTTTCTTCATTTCCATTCTCTGCAGAAAACTGAGGAGCAAATACTTTAAGGATACTAATTATCAAAGCCTTCTTACTAAGGCTTTGTGTAGTGTTTGTATAAGATGTTATAGGTACAAGAATGTTAACAAATATTGCAAATAAGGACCAGAGGTTGTGAAGCCCCTTATCTCCACTCCCCCTCCCGTTCCTCTTGAACAATCATCCCAGATCCTACTCGCAGTCTCTTGGCCCCATCAAGACCGACGAGTGCTCCCTGTTTGACGGCAGCTAAACAGCCAACACAAAATGGCAGAGATCAACGTGACAGATCTACACTTCCACACCTCTGACAAAAAATGCTTACTAGAAGAAAATAACTACGTCACCATTCAGCTCTATGACAACTATCTTGGAAAATAGCAAAGACTTTCTCTCTAAAAATAGTCAGATTGCTTTCTTCCTCAACTGGTAGGTTCATGAGGCAACGGAGTTATCCAGGACCATGCTGAGCAGGCCAGGGTGCAAAAGCCTTCACATAGGCTACATTCTTCACTGTGGACATTCATATGAATAGGAAACAATTCACATTTTCAAAGGAAAAAGAAAAAAGGGAAAGCTGCTATGAAACACTGCAAAACATGAACAAGTTCTCTGTTGACTTTATCAACATAAAATTTTGAGCAAATTCCGTATTAATAGCATTACTCTCCTTCAGCAAAACAATTCCTGAAGTACTTTCTGCAAAGTTAAAGAAAACGGGGACCTATATTTTCAACCTCTGATGTCAACAGGTGGGCAGTAACTTGGATGCGAGAGGGACTGACTGCAACTAATTTCTAGTGAGATCAGTTTGATCTTCTAAATATTACCAGAAACAAACGTCATGACTTCACAAACATCATGGACCAAATTATTTCAAAGAATGAAAATTATTAGAGAAATCAGAACTATACTTTAAAAAAATTAGGAATGTACCAAGTTTAAAACTGAAAATAACACTGAGTTCCACATGCATTCCTAGAAATTATTCCTACTTGAGAAAATTATGGAAGGCGACACAGTGTCACCTGCAGGAGCCAGCTAATGGCTGGCTCTGTAATAAGAGTACCCATAATTTTATCTCCAAATTGTGTGGCCTAGTATGTCATTTTTATCTGGGGAAAGTTAAGAAATGTCCATGCATACATACAGATGTTAGATGTTAAACTATATTAATGATAACAGAACGTGAGCCGTTTACTTATATTACTCCGTATTTATTTTTTTTTTAATTGAGCACAAATGCTAAGAAGCATTCACTGAACACGTATATTTTTGTACTTGAGTGGTACAGAGAAAGATAGCAAACAGGATTCCTTCTAACCCAAGACACAGCGAGGGGGAAAGCTGCATTGTGAGTTCCCTCTCAACAAGAGCACACCACAGGATCACGTTGCAGACCTGCTCTCTAGGAAGCCTGTGTGAAGCATGCCCGTCACCTCCTGGTTGCATTTATCAGCTACAGTGGTCACAGTTAACATCTCGAGGCAAGTGAGAGTATAGTTCTAATACCTTTTTGATTGCAATTACATCAAAGAAATTACTATCTCCTTGATAGTAACTCTGGCCCAGAAGGTCACGATTTTCCTTGCATGCACCGACGTGAGGAGATGGAGCTGATAGAAAGTTAGGGCCAAAGGAATTATTTTTCCAGCTGGATCACTTCTCCAATTTTGTTTATGACACTATCACACAAACACTTGTAGAAGTGAAGACTTGAAGACTGTACAGGAGAACAAAGGGTGAATTGGTTTTTTGCTGTTTTTTTTTTTCTCTTGTCTTTTTCACACATTTCTCAAAGTATTTGCAAATGGGTCAGATCAGGAAGCGGAGCAGAAAAGTCTCTTACAAGAGGCAAGGGGGGAACTGGGTTATAGTGACAGAAATGTTTAGTTATATTTAAAGTAACATTTGAAATGTTTGTTCTGGTTAGTTCTTAGAAAGTAAGACTGACAACAGTATCAGCAAGTTAAAAAAAAAAAAAGGTAAAAGAAAAATCTCATTTCAGTGGCTGAAGTGTTAACCTGTTGCTGAGGGCCAGCAGGATTGATTTGCCAACAATTTTAAAGGGTGCTGAGATATGTCATTGCAATTAACGAATCGCAGGTCTCCAAATAACATTGATCTAATTTATTTGAACTAAACCTACTCATAGAGGCCTCCTCGTAGACAGTCTCTTCTCATCCTGAGCTTCCAGGTGTCTAGCCTTCCTTGTTGCCTATCTCTATCTTTTCTAGTCCAGATAATGCTTCCTGACCAGAAATGCATATAGCAATTGTTCAAAATAAGGGTTCATCAAAAAGGTTATGAAGGCATGTGATCATTTTTCAATAATTTTCCCATTCATTTCTAAAACTTAGCCTGACTGCCAGTAGACAGTAAGCTGATGATCTAAAAAATTAATAAAACAAAGAATTTAAAAACAGAACAAAACCATTCAGACAACTATTTTCCAATCTTGCAGAATTCCATTTACCAAAGAGACAGATTTCTTCTCCAATTAATATCCAATATGTAGCCTACTATACCTGGGGTGGGAGGAAGAAAAGGGAAGGAAAATAATAAACAAACAAATGTAAAAAAAAAAAAAGTATAACAAAATAAAATAATTCCATGCTGATTTACTGCTCTTTGTTCAATAGAAAGCTCAGTTACTTAGGAAATGGGAATTTCCAAATTACTAGTCTGATGCACAAATTCAGAAAGTCTTTCCAAAGATGTTAGGTTAACAGCACAGTACATGCTACCTTACTTGCTCAATAAAGTAACGTACAGGCCACCTAAAGTGTAAGAAAAAACCTCAAACCCTCAAAAACAACCTTGAGGTGCTTTTTAAACAATTTTCAACAGCAAAAAATGGGGCAGGAGGGGCAACACAAATAAACAAACAAAAAGCCAGTTCTAACTGCAAAGAGAATAAACCCTCTTATTTGTGGTGCTGTGCCTTCATTTGTAGTAATATGCATTCAGACAGTCTCCTTGCAGGCGGGTTCCAACCAAGGAGATTAATTTAAATGCCCAAATTGGTATGAGAGGTGAAGAGCACTGAAAGCAGTTACCAAGTATATCAAAACACCATCATGCACTATTTGACGTTTTAAGAGAGCGCCCATGTGAAACAAAATGCCAGTTCAGTTCATGCTCTGCAGTCTTGGGGTACTAAGCATATGTGCTTTTATGATTTCTCCCCTTTATAAACCAAGTAATAAGCAGCACCTGCAGATAGAAGACTGCTTATCCTTCTGATGGAATCTGTAACCCGCTTCACATTATAGGGAAAAGGTTAATTCTGCTCAACAACATGCTGTGTCCTTCGGTATCTGATTTTATGTACCATTCCATGGATAGCTGGTTTTAATAGTTCATTTATTTTTCTTCCAAGTGCTGCTTTTGAAACTGAGTATTTTGATGCTTTCCCTGGAGCAGATAGCATCGGACCCCTTATGTGAGGGCAAATACAGAACCACAATGAGAACATCCAGTTAATACAAAAAAAGTCCACAACAATGAGATACTCTCTGAAGCATGAAGATTATGAGATACAAAGAGACAGACATTAGGAAGAAAAATATTCATCGAGCATAGTACACAACTATCTACTTCAGAATTTTTGTGTTATCCCCTAAAGTACTTAATATTGGTCAGGAATTCAAAGTAACCATACACATCTCAATGATTCACAACGCCAGAGAGAAAAGCTCTGGGACCACTCATCACTTGCCAGCAAAACATAAAAACTCGGGTAAATAGGAAGGAATGTAACAGTTAAGAAGCCTATTTCAGTTTGGGATTTAGTAAACTTTCAGTAATAATCAGGGAGTTACATTCAAGATAACACTCAAGAGAACATATTTGATGCTTCAAATTGATAGAGGATCTCAAGGAAGAGGAAAACAGTAGCGTGAACCAATTCATCTATTATTATGTCAACACAGCACAATCCTATGAAAGGAAAAGGAATCAGCATTTTATATCACTCCCAGCACATTTCTGTTTGTTATAAAGTTTACTAACAATATCAAATGAATAGGGAACATAAATAATGCATGAATCTCTTAAATAAAAAAAAGCATAACAGTTATTAAACAGAAACAATGTAAATTCAGGAAGAGCGGAAGGACATTATTTTAAATAAGTTCCCTTGATATAGATCCAAATATTCACATGAAATTAAATTATAACATCTCTATTGTTCCCTAATAATCACTGGCAAATAGAGGCCATTATTTTACATTCCCTGGTGGCTTGTTACTGAAGTCACTGGAAAGGCAGCGGGGATGAATCTGACTTTTTATCCTGTTGGTACACTACTTGTAAAACCCGAGAGTCGGAGCTGTTAGGTTGGGATTTTTTAATGCACCATTTACCAACAGCATCATTAAATTAACAACACCATGAAATGACCAGTATCAAACATAAGGCGGTATATTGTAAAAAAAGGTGGCTTACGAGTTACTTTTTACTTTATTTGCTTTTTAAGGGGAAATGTTTGGTGCATGACCTCTGGTTTTTCTAAGACTACCAGTCAATTTTTTAGCATCAGGAAATAAAAGACAAGGATAAAAGGAATTGACTTATAATAATCACCACATTATTACTGCTGCCAATAATAATGGCTGCAAAGGTTTACACAACGGAGTATTTATTTATGTGATACACAGCTTTATTTAACCTTACATTTCAGTGTTTTTCCCAGTAATGCTGATCATAATATCTTGTTTCATCAGCTTCTTCTAAAGAAAACTTTTGATTCTCTATGCAAGAAGTACAGAAGACTTGTTAAGCACCTCTCAAACTATTTCTTTGACCACTGGAAACACTTAATTTATATATTCAGTGGACAAGTACTCCAACACACCTCTCTGTGTTCACCAAAACAACAAAAAAAAATTACTTATGAAGAATATAATAGGCATTAGATGAGAAATAAATTGGTGATATGAACATATACTTTCCACATTCAAATCTGATTCATGCACTTATACGCATGCTCATAAATTAATAATATAAAATTCAAGCTAGAGAAACAAGATCATTAGCTGTTAAGTAGAATTAATATCTGTATTCCTGTACATCCAGCATTTGCTGATAGAATAGTATCTTTTACTATCACACACTTCAAGAATTAAAAGTTTTGAATGCTATGATCAAGTGTATCCATAGTCTCAAGCTGCTTTTTTCCAAGTCTTCTACAAAATGTCAAAAGAAAGCAGCCTTTTTTTTTTTTGTAAACTTCTGCGATTTTCCTCTTTTTATGGAGAATAACAGAAACAAAATTCTTAAAAGACCTGCATGCCCTGTCTTGAATTTTCCAGTCAGTTGAGAATTTTTTCTGAACTCATCACTAGTCTGCAAATTGGCTGGCCTGGAAGTGCTTCTAGCAGAGGAATCCAAGGGCATGCATAATCCTCCATATTCCCTCAGAAACAGACAAAAAATGTATTGAAGATTTCACAGTTAAATCACAACTTTGTCAAGAAGAAATGTCTTATTACTAGCAATCTGTTCACCAGCTAGCATGGCACACTGATCCTCACAGAGACCTCTGGATTCTATGATGGCATGCATAAAATTGCACTAAGAGAACTGGAGAATAAAAAAAGAAAGGGCATTTTTGACAAAGGTGGTACTTTTTGTATTGCTTTTTTTATTTTGAAGCCTCTAAGCCCCTACAGCAAAGACGTATACCATAAGATACAATACATACATTCATTATAGTATGATAAGCTGCAAATTAATGAGTTTCAGGTGAAAAATGTCAGGAGAGCCTGTCTTTTGCCTCCAAATAAAATCAGACACAACCTTTAAGTCAGTATAGTGCATCACAGCAGGATCTCCGATTTGTATGACTGTATGAAGTTATTACAGCAAGGACACTTTTGGCTGCTCTTACAGAGCATTGAGAACTTTGTGGCCTGGGGTCAGAGCACTACGTAATGCAGCCCAACGTGCAATGGAAGCACCTCTGTCACGTAAATGCCACCACAGTGTGGCACTGGACATAAACTGAGAAAACAGGAAAGACAGACAACCAAAGTCTCTTTTTCATTGTAAAAAAGACACATAAATTTTACATTTCTTGTAAAATTTATCCCTAAAGAATTGCAAAGGCACAGCAACTATGTAGAGATCTAGGTAGGACTGGTTTATCCTATATGTATTATTTCAAGCTTCAGGGTCTCGTTTTTCCATTTGGCTCTACCAGGAACAAATATTTTAGGAAGTTTAATTCCAATAATAATTAAACAAACTCTACCAAACATGCAGATCAAACTTTTCAAAACAAAGCAACTCTAAGTTTGCTGAATTTTCTTATTCAGATATCACTGCCTGCCTTGACAACTGCGTGTGGTTGATGCTCTCAGCATGGGCATTCAGTTTGAAGAACAGAATGGGGCTATTTCAAACAGCAAAAACCTGGATGCACATGATTTCCCACCAAGAACAGCTTCTCCACCCATGAAGACACCCATTTGCACCTCTGTTTACAAGGAGTTGATGATCACATTCTACTACAGCCATTTGTAAAAGATTTTGCTGTGAGACTGAAATCTCACCCAAGTCTTTGACCCTGCATTGGGATCCAACAGCTCAGCTATACAACCCATCCATTCCCACTGAAGTCATACTGAAACAGAACAAAAAGTATCTTTCTATCCGACTGGGCTTTTTTTACTTAATAAAATTAATGTTTTTCCCTTTTCTGCTCTAATGGCCTTCCTACAAGATACAAAGTAAAATGTTACAGAGAAAGATCAAATTACAAACCACAGAGAGGCCAGAAACTTCTAAAAGTGGAAAAGAAACAGAAAGATAAAATCAAAGGAAATTACATATATATATTATAAAAGATTAACCAGTTTGAAAAATAAAACCTTCACCTATTTATTGCTTTTCCTTTTCCTAATAGTTAGCTCACAATAATCTTTAACCTAAACTGGAAAGCTATTCATTTGAAACATTGTTTAACTAAGTAATTAATAAGTGCTCCGGTAAACATCTTTAAAGGTGGTAAATAACTGAACAGTCACCTTCTCACTCTTCCATCTACCCAGGAAAAAATACTTAGCATGAAGCAAAGGTTTTGCACTTTTATAGGTTTAGGTGGTATTAACTATGCAACTGTACCACATAAATGTTTAGGATTTTGCCACTTTAAAATATGTAAGTAAACAGAAATAGCAGGAGAAGAAATCTGCAGTCATTTACTCCCAGGAATAAGAGAACTTTCTGTACTCCTCTTCCTGGATTAATAAGTTTTCCCAAGTCTGAGTTAGAAAATCCTTTTCTGACTACATACTCATACGAAGAAGAAAAACAAAGACAGACATAGTCACTGGATGGATTTGAGATAGTTGAACTTTCACAATGTTTAAAAATCCCCCTACTGAGGTTAATCCTTACCTCACTTCTTTATTCATAACTGACTTACAAGGAAGGAAAAAAAAAAAAGTAGTTTCATTGCTCATGTGGTTTTTTTAAAAAATTACTTGTACAGGAATGTACTTTAAACTTCTTTAACAAAGCTACATCTGAACAGAAATATAAATGAAAACATACTGTAGATTCATCAGTATGGAAACAAAGGAAATAAGAATACCATAACAAAAGACAAATCTGACAAGTCTGATGTACTCTGCAAGAGCTTCTCAGAGGCGATGAATTTGGTTTCTCTTCCCACCATTTATTTTTCATATTCTCGGATTACTGATATACATTCACTGAACAATACTCTAAAAGCATTTCATTAGATATAAATAAGCCCTTTGTTTATGGTTTACTTTATTGCTGTGCCTTGTGACTAATAAGCCAAGATGGGAGAAGGGAAAGGTACAGCAGCATTCAGAGGTTATTTCGGGGTGGGGAGCAGTGAGGGAGGATATTGTGAGAAAACAGATTTTAAAATCAATGCTTGGCTGAACATTCCATTAGACATTGTTGCACTTTGTACTAGCACACTTCTACCTTTGCAGAATCAAGGGATTCTTATGAAACACCTAACACCTGCTACACAAACAAAATAATAACAAAAAAATCATAGCATCATCTAGGTTGGAAGGACCTTTAAGATCATCATGTCCAACCATCAATCTAACACTGCCAAAACCACCACTAAACCATGTCCCTCAGCACCACCTTTACACATCTTCTAAATACCTTCAGGGACGGTGATTCTAACACTTCCCTGGGCAGCCTGTTCCAATGCTTGACAACCCTTTCAGTGAAGACATTTTTCGTAATATCCAATCTAAACCTCCCACAGCACAACTTGAGGCCACTTCCTCTTGTCCTATCACTTGTTACCTGGGAGAAGAGACTGACCCCCACCTCGCTACAACCTCCTTTCAGGTAGTTGTAGAGAGTGGTAAGGTCTCCCCTCAGCCTCCTCTTCTCCAGGCTGAACAACCCCAGTTCCCTCAGCTGCTCCTCGTAAGACTTGTTCTCCAGACCCCTCACCAGCTTCGTTGCCCTTCTCTGGACACGCTCCAGCACCTCAATGTCTTTCTTGTAGTGAGGGGCTGAAAACTGAACAGTGTTCGAGGTGGGACCTCACCACTTTATATTATAAAAATAGGGCTTCCAAAGGAATAGAGTGAAGTACTTATTTTATATAAAAAGAGGCCCAATGTAACGTATTATTGACAGCAAACTTACCAGTCGTCTCCTCTCCTCTTCAACAGCAATCAGGAGCCGAGCAAACTCTTTCAGTGACTGGGCTGAAAAGAAAACAAAGAAGAACATCTTGATCAACATTACATTTTAAGACCCAATGAGTCTGTTATTTGGATTTCAGTTGTAGTGATAGGACACTGTTCTTATGTAGTACTTCACTGAAAACAGTCTTCATTAAATGAGGCACAGATGGAAATGAGCAGCAGGTCAAGAGCAGGTGAAAAACAAAGGAAAAGAACCTGAGCCTTAAGAGTCATGTATATATATAAAAAAACAAATTTAAATGGAATATGGAAAACTGATTTTCCCAAAATGTGCAAAGATCAGTTTCAAAACAAAGAATTCTACAAAGCCATAAAATTTACTTTAGCACACAAGGAGCAGAAAGAAATTGCGAAGAAAAACCTTGAGTGTCTCCTATTCAAGCGCAGCAACAAATATTTGCAAGACCTATGAAAAATATTCAGGTAAAAATGTGAAAGTCAACATCGTAGCAGAAATGCGTTACTTATGCCAAACATTTAGGTTTAGCCACTCTTTGGCTTTATGTTTTGGAAGGACAAGCTCTCAGGTGACAAGAACTGATGATTGATTTGAATTCTATTACAACTCTGAGAGTCTTTGCTCAAAACTGCCTTCAAATATAAGTCAAAGGGCTATAGCGGATGTCAACAGAAACATAATAAAAGCATTAATCCATAAAAGAGGGCAAGAAATGGGAAAACATTCAAAAACTTTTAAGGCTTTATTCTCATGTGAGCTAGTGCTGCAAATCTCTCTAGAAAAATCTGTCTTTCCATTTATATTACTTTCTCAAGGGCATATGGGTTGTTCAGAATTCAGCATCACAGTTCCACAGACAAAAATGTCAGTGAAGAATCATATGAAGAGAGCTAAGTAGCTCTATTTCCTCCTGATGCATCTAGCAGTAATTGCTGCCAAAGACAGGATGCTAAATTTCATAGTTAAAAACTCTGATCTCAGGATGCAGATTCATAAATCCTACAGCTTCTCACAACAAACCTGAGGCAATCTGAATCATCTTTTAAAAAGGAAAAAACAAGGAAACAAAACTTGTAGAATTTCTCAAAGGAACAGGCTTCAAACAGTCTTCACAGTTAACCAATAGACACTGTTGAGGGTACGCTAACAGAACTCGTGTCCTCTTATGTTATTCCATTTTCTTAAGTGTTTTTACAAAATGTGTCACTCTCCAATAATATGGCTTCATTCCCTCTCAACTTCCCTGAAAGATTTAAGGAAATAATTACATTTTTCTAGAGGATCTGCTATGTTCCAGTATCTTCTAAGAGGGAATCAGCATCTAACTTGCCTTAACTTGTCAGCATTCATGAATTGCTACTTAGTTTTTGGACCATACCCAAATCATTTTTATCCTTTCTCCCATCTGGATGTTGCAGAGGTCACCCTTGCGTTCCTCTTGCTCTCTTTTAACTTTTACAGCTGTTTCTTCCAATTTCTTCTGCAAGACCTTACACAGTTTATTTCTTGCAACTGTAATGCTGGATCTGCATATCTTGACCTCTAAGTCATTCTTTGCTGATAATCCGTTTTTCCCCTGTTATTAGTCATGAGCTCTTTAGTCCAAATACACCTGGTAAGTTAAACATCCATCCAGTTGGGTCTCAAGCCTTTTCCTTTAATATTTGTCCCTGAGAATACAAACACCAGAAAATTTTGCCAGCTCTTAAGTAAAAGAAACTCTATGCCTCCTGCACAAACTTCTGAACTCCTCAACTCGCGCTTACCAGCTGAGCCTTTCAGTTACTGACCTTCGGTTACTTACCAGCTCAGCATTTATCAGAGTTACATCTTGAGATCCAGAACCTGTTTCCTGTCCACTGAATTAACTTAGTCTCTTTGAGTCAGCTCATAATATCCCAACTGTCGAAACCAGGTAAAGAAATAGATGATGAACTGACTGGTTAAGTTACCTGGTAAGAAATCTGTCGAGTGTTACATTCAAGAATATCTTTGTGCCCATTATGAAACCCTAAAAGCTACATAAACAGTGAGCCAAACACACATGGCCAAACGATTTCTTATTTTCACACTGATATCCTCCAAAACCTAACAAGAAATCATTCTTGCCTGTAGAAAACAGCACAGAGCCAGTTCATCTCTTGCAGATGTGGCAGAGTGACTAGCCACCATTAAAAACAAATTACTTTTCTCAAATAAGCTAGATATTGTTTGAATTTTATTACCTAATTCCTATTCAGGGAATTAGGATGCACTTCAGAAAAACAGCTGACTTTCTAATAAAGCCAGCAAGAGAAATTGTTTCCAGACTACTTCAGTGAAATAATTGGTCGTTTTTAACTGCAAGATGATGCGTTACTGCAGTCACATGTTAAAAAACCATTTCCCCCTCACTTTTTTACTTTACTCACAATGACACAAGTATTTCAAAGAGAAATGATCACACATAGCACTATATCTTTGTGAGGACAGCAGATCCAGAACCTACTGAAATTTAAGTTTTCCGTACCCACATCAAGCCTCACAGTACTCTTCACTTCAGTTACTCATCACATCATAAAAACTGTCCTTAATGCAACAAAGACCTATGGAATTTTTTTTTCCCTTCATCATCTGCAATAAGAAAGTTAACACTTTACACCTTTCAGCAGCCAAGCACAAATACTGCCAGTTCCCAGCCCTGAGGTATGGGCAGGACTTTATCTAAATCAAATAGGAAGGGCGGGGGACAGGCAGGTAAAAGCAATACAGTGTGGTCAGGATATATTCAGAGTATTAGGAGCAAAAAAGATAGTAAAGGGAGAGTTTTAGGAGCAAAAAATAGTAAAGGGAGAGCAGCAGGAAGCAGAAACCGGGCAGAAAGATGAATGGAAACTGGACATGTAGCAATAGGATGAGGAGTAATGCCTTCAAACTGGATGAGGGTAGATTTAGATTAGACCTCAGGAAGAAACTTTCCACTGTGAGGGTGGTGAGGCACTGGAACAGGTTGCCCAGGGAAGCTGTGGAGGCCCCCGTCCCTGGAAGTGTTCAAAGCCAGGTTGGATGAGGCTTTGAACAACCTGGTGTAGTAGGAGGTGTCCCTGCCCATGGTAGGGGGGTTGGAACTAGATGGTCTTTAAGGTCCCTTCCAACCTAAACCATTCTATGGTTCTATGAAACTGTGAGGAGGAAGAAAAAAAAATAAAAAACAACAAAACCCCCCAAAACAGTAAAAGAAGCTTTTGCTTCATCTTCCTAATTTCAAGACCGAATCAAAATGTTTTTTTAGTTTCAGTCAAAATTTTGCTTAGGATTTAAATAAAGAGAGGAAAAAACTATAAAGACAAGTTCTGTTCAGTGTGCAAATCAAGATTTTCTTCAATGTTTAACACTAATTAGCTACTAATATGTCCCCTATACAGTGCCTCAGCTAAAGACTGAGAAGCTGTTTCCATCTTCCCTGTTGCCTCACCCTTGGGAGGATTATAAAGGTCAAAGTTTCACTGAGAGCACAGAAGCTACACTCTTCAGCAGCGCTAAGACAAGCTATTCCCCTGACCCTAGAGACACCTTCATTGCAGAGACACCTTCGCATCAGTATCAATCACAGCTCCGTTGTTTGCTGCCCAACATCCACATCCATCCTTCTTGTGCTGGTCAATGCCCACAAAGCCATGGAGCATCCTTTTCCAGCTCAGGAGGTGCAGGGGGAGAACAAGAAGTGCGTCATGTAATTCAGACCGTAAATGAAGGATGGCCGGTACACAGACTAAACTCAGCAATGTGGATGTCTCTGGTGACCCCACTGGTTCTTCTGCCCTTGCAATGGCACCGCGTAATGTCAAAAAAGGCTTTACCACCCCCAGCTCTCCTACAATACCAATGAGCACTGCAGTACTTCTGAGTCTCTCATGTTATTACACCCTTCTTCCCGTACATCCCCCACTGAGTCTGACCTCATTAAAAGCCAGGGCCGGTCCCCAGAGAACTTCATCTCTGCTGGAAGCTGCAGCGGGAGGTGGCAAAGAGAAGGCAAGACGGCCCTCGCTCCTTTTTCCCCATCGTACGCTGTTCCTTTCTTCCCTCCCTCTTTTCCCACAGCTCTCCCCTGGTTGCAGATGGGTGACAGCTCCCACATGGGGACTGTTCCGGGCAAACAGAGGGATACAGAGCGCAGAGCTCCCCATGGAGTGTCACCAGAGCTCCTCTGGAACTTTGTTCCCCTCCACAACTGGGACCCCGTTCAAGGTTTCAGCACAAACCCACGGCAGAGGGTAACACGCACCTGATTCCGGATTCCCAGCTCTCAACAGGAAGCAAACAAGTATTTCAGCAACAATAATCTGAGGTGCTTTTGCGTAGTTAAAAACCAGAAGATTTAAAAATCAGAACCATTTGTGTCAGATGTGGCGCACCACTGTCTGTCAGTAAGCCCGGGAATCACAACCTCTTCTTACTAAGGATGTAACATTTCTAGTCCCTGCCCTGCCTCCCCCGCCCCTCTTTTTAATCAGAATAAACACAGAAGAATTAAAGTGAACTTTGTAAATACTGAAGGGGGCAAGGGGAAGAAGGGTCAAGTATTTTACAAGACAAAATGTCATGGGAATGTGCAGATAGGAATTAAATTCTAAAAACATACCAATAACATGAAGTACAATACGTAGATTATATTAAATACAAAGGTATTTTTAATTAGTTTCAAAAAGCATTCTTGTTATTGGTGGGCTATTACAAGTAAAGCAAAGTGCTGCCTTAATAGTTTATTCTAAGTCATTAGGAAATACTAGCTTACAAAATCCTAATAGTTTTACAATCTGCTCTTTATTTAAGGGCTATTCAAGGGACTTGTAAGATACTCCTGGCAGCATGATGGAAATGATGCCTGCGAAAAGCAACGCCCAACAAGTCAAAACAATTGTATATGTACCCAGCTGTACACTTGTGGTCTCATTCATCACAATTAAGACAGGTCGCCAGCTGTTTTCTCTGGAGTGTTCCCAACCCAGCAATAATTTGATGCAAAATTTCCCTTGTTCAGGAGAAATAGCTCCCATTACTTTATTAAACAAAAAAACAACAACAAAAAACTAACAAAAAAGAAACCCTCTTTATTTTTAAATGAAAAGTCTTTTAATTAATTTGCTCCATAAGGAAGCAAACTAACAGTACCAACAGCTTAAACCTTAATGGTGTTCCAAAAGATGCGTTTCATTTGATTTTTTTATCCCTATCATTTCAAACATACGATACAGCTCCACAAAAACCTACACTTCCATAATCAAAAGAGAACGGAAGCTTAGTGTAGGACTAAGCGAATAAGGGAGAAACATAAAAGGGTAAAAAATTATTTATCTGAATTTATAAACTGCATTATTAAAAATACACCTCATTTATGATCTAGAATTCCGGTTTACTGCATTAAAATCAATCCTGTGGTTCACAGGGAAAAACCCATGTACTTAATAAACTTTGTGAAGTTTTTGTTACGTACTTGCGTAGAGAATGTATCACCTTAAAACAACATGCTGTGGACATTACTGAGTTATTACATCAATAATTAGCTTAATAGTAAAGCATTAGTGTTAGTAAAATCATAGAATAGTTTGGCTTGGAGGGCACCTTTATAGGTCATCTAGTCCAACCCCCCTGCAGCGAGCTGGGACATCTTCACCTAGATCAGGTTGCTCAGAGCCCCGTCCAACCTGACCTGGCATGTTCCCAGGGATGGGGCATCTACCACCTCTCTGGGCAACCTATGCCAGTATTTCACCACTCTCATCGTAAAAAAAATGTGTTATATCTAGTCTAAATCTACCCTTTTTTAGCTTAAAACCATACCCATTGTCCTATTGCAACAAGCCCTGCTAAAAAGGTCATCCCCATCTTTCTTATAAAGCCCCTTTTAAGTACTGACAGGCCACAATAAAGTCTGCCCAGAACCTTCTTGNCCATACCCATTGTCCTATTGCAACAAGCCCTGCTAAAAAGGTCATCCCCATCTTTCTTATAAAGCCCCTTTTAAGTACTGACAGGCCACAATAAAGTCTGCCCAGAACCTTCTTGTCTGCAGGCTGAACAACCCCAACTCTCTCAGCCTGTCCTCACAGGAGAGGTGCTCCAGCCCTCTGAGCATTTTTGTGGCCCTCCTCTGGACCCACTCCAACAGGTCCATGTCTTTCCTGTGCTGGGGGCCCCACAGCTGGATGCGGGACTCCAGATGGGGTCTCACGAGAGCAGAATAGAGCAGCAAAATCACCTCCCTCAACCTGCTGACCATGCTGCTTTTGATGTGGCCCAGGATACAGCTGGCCTTCTGGGACGCAAGCACACATTCCCAGCTCATGTCCAGCTTTTCATCAAGCAGTGTCCCCATGTCCTTCTCAACAGAACTGCGCTCAATCCCTTCATCTCCCGCTCTGTATTGGTACCAGGGGTTGCCCCAACCCAGGTGCAGGACCCTGCACTTAGCATTGTTGAACCTCATGAGATTCACGTGAGCAAGCTTCTCAAGCTTGTCCAGGTCTGTCTGGATGGCATCCCTCCCCTCCAGAGTGTCAACCACATTACTCAGCTTGGTGTCATCTGTAAAACTCCTGAGGGTGCACTCGATCCCACTGACTATGTCACTGATGAAGATATTAAACAGTACTGATCCCAATATGGGCCCCTGTGGGACAACACTTGTCACCAGTCTCTATCTGGACACTGAGCCGTTGACCACTACCCTCTGGATGTGACCATCCAAGCAATTCCTCATCCACCAAACAGTCCACCTATCAAATCCATACCTCTCCAATTTGGAGACAAGGATGTTGTGGGGGACCCTGTCATAGGCCTTACTGTTTGCTAGTCTTGCTCCTCAGAGGGGGCACGCTTTCTCTGGCCTTCCTTTTCTGGCTGACATACCTGTAGAAGCCCTTCTCAATATTGTTTGTGTTCCTTGCCAAGTTCAGCTCCAGACACGTCTTGGCCTTCCTGAACCCATCCCGACACAACTACGCAGCGTCCCTATACTATTCCCAGGATACCTGTGTCCCTGCTTCCACTGCCTGTGGATTTCNAACCCATCCCGACACAACTACGCAGCGTCCCTATACTATTCCCAGGATACCTGTGTCCCTGCTTCCACTGCCTGTGCATTTCCTGGTGACACCGGCCACGGAACCATGTATTAATACACTGGTCCCGTCTGTTTCTTCCAGTGTCGCTGCCTGCAACTGGAAGGAGAGGAAAAAATAACCTGTGCTCCAGATTCCCTTATCAACCATCCCAAGGCCCTGAAATCTCTTTTGACTGCACTTGGACTACACGTTGTGGCTTCACTGCCACCCACATGGAAAAGCAGCCATGAGTAATAGTCTGCGGGCCGTACCAGGCTAGGAAGTTTCCTAGTGATGAGCTTAAACCGGGCCCCAGGGAGGCAGCCTCCTAAGAGGAGGGTCTGGCCAGCATACTGGATCCTCTGTTCCCCTCAGAAGGGAGTTGCCTACAACTATAACCTGTCTCTTCTTCCTCATGGAGGTGGTTGTGCTACTGGAGGTAGGCCTTTCTGACATTGGCAACATCTCTGGTGTAGATGGACCATCACCCACATCATCCATTGACTGGCCTTCCATGCCTAGAGCCTCATACCTGTTGTAGAGAGGCACCTACGAAGAGGAGGTGGGCAAGGAGAGGATTCACCTGCCACCTCGAGCCGGGACTTCCCTCCATCCACTCCTCTCCGTTAAGCTACCGCCTTCAGTCTGGGAGAGGGGGGTATACAGGATCCCCTTGATCTTTGTTTTTATCTGGTGGCTTCCAGTTTCTGTCTCAGTGAGGACAGAGCATGGTTCCACCAGTCTATTTCTTTCTCAGACCCAATGCAATGCATTGCTAAATGTTACACACAATAGGTATGATGCCCTCTATATGTACTGATAAAAAGAAAGCAACATGTATGAAACCTGTTCCAGGACATAAAGACAAGTTTGGAAGGTAATGATCAAGCTGAGACAGAATGGAAAATTACTGTAGAAGAAAGAACAAAAATAAACATTCTTTTCCGTGAAATGGACTGTTGATTTAACTTATACTTAGACATACAGTCTTAAACAATCCATAGGCAATTTTTAAATACTTTAAAGTACACTAAACAACTTATTAGAGTATTCTAGGCAGACATCACCACTATCTTCACATACATGAATGCCAGCATGGAAAAATATACATACAGAAATGTCATTTGTCCTTAATGACATCTTGCTCTAGAAGAGGCAAAAATGTGTAAGCCTGTCGGAGACTTCCTTGTATCTTCCTGACCTGACTGGGGAAATGCCAGGACTGTGCTGTATATTGCTCCCAACACACTTTGGCAGAAAGGTCACTCAAGTACATCCTCACTCCAGTACTGGTCACGTCTAGCACAGACGTGCTACAGCAGGCTCTGAATTCACGCTTGAGCAGAAACTCCAACTGAAGCCTCCAAGGGATTTTTTTTTCCCAGTAATACATTACTGAATCAGAATTCAAGATGGACCTAAGACCATAAGGAAAGTTCCTAAGGATTAACGCTTGTTTACTAGACTTCAGTGACAAAGCAGAATAAATGTAAGACCCATGAGTGCTGGGAGGGCTGGGAGAAGAGACTTTCTTTCCCAATTCTAAAATTAAAGTAAATATTATTAAATAGTTACTAATTCACAGATGTATTTCTAGAGCTTTTAATGACTAGCATTAGTTGCAGCCACAAATGCTATTTCAAGCAGTTTTTCAAAAAACCACAACTTCCAATAAAATTTCCATCCTGCTTTCTGTGACTTTAACTTAAGAAGTACAGGGAGGTGGGGGGGGTAAGGGTGGAGGGGAAGTAGGACAAGAGGAGCAACAGATGGTTTCCCGATCAGACAGAAACCCTACAAATTTCAGATTAACACTGGCAGGCCAACACAAGCATCTGAAATAAAGAGACAATAATCTGCTTTCTCAGTCCTTTCTACCTAACAAGAATGGTGGATGTTATAAAAGCCTCATGGGATCCGTAGTGGTAAGGTACTAAACTAGATGTCTCAAAATGTTACCACTGTGGCAAGTTTTCAACATGCCAAAATGTAAATCCAAAGGACTGTCTTAAAATAAGGCTCCCAAAGCTTTCCATTCTCTTTATCCTTCAATATGATGGCTATGAATTTAAATATAGCCTTATCTTATACACCACAGATTTCCTTTATTACTGTTGCAACCTGGACTGATTTGTTAGCAATTCTTTTTCTTCCTCTTTTTCTTCTGAAAAAAGCCTATAGTACATTAAAAGTGTACAATTATCTACAGCTTTAAATGGAATTACAGTTTAGCCCAAAGGTAACAAGCTGCAGGATAAACACCTTAGTCTGCAAACTGAAATAAAGAATAATTTGTGCAATTTATAAATATTTCATAACCAATGCTGAGTGGGCTTGAGTACTGATGTAATATAATTTAAAAAATAGTAGTATAAGACAACTGCAACATAACCCTACAGAAAACAGTATTTATTGTTTTTAAATAGATTTTCAGAAAAGCTATATTTGGACAAGTACATGTCTGCTAAATCTTCACAATTATTGCTCAGGTTTTCATTTTTCATTGCTGCCGCTACTTCCTCTGTCACTTCTATCCCAGGTCTACTTCCCATGCTTTCCAAGCGGCAAGATTTTTTGAGAAACTTCAGTTTGGAATATTAGTATCGGTACCCTAAGTTACATTTACTGGGAAAGCAGAAAAGACAAAAGAAGGGGGAGAGGAGTGTAGGATTTGAAACCATTGTTTTTCTTACCAATTTTGTTCTCTTCTGGGTTTCGTTCCCAAGATATTAGAGGAAACAGAGTAGCTGCTTTCTTCTGTTTAGGCTGAAGGTAATATTGCTTAGGTATTTATGTAAATTCCAGTTTGTAAACTAACAGCATATCAGATGCACTTTAACTCTGAGCTGACTACTGGTGTCAAAAAATAATTATGTTACCAGATTCCATTGTGGAAAAAGAAGTTAGACTAACAAGATAATGGTTCATCTCTTCATGGTGTTTCAGTCTTGTTTAAGTTTGGAAAATTAGTATTGGAGTACTGCCTTATCCTCCACTTGGTTTCTCTTACTTCCCTAATCTGGGTATCAGATTTTATGGATCTGTAATAAGGACTTCATGCATTCCTTTAGTCTGTGTTTATATTTACCACAACCTCCATAAGAACAGGGGAAAAAAGTCTATATGTAACCTTTCTATAATACAATTAAATATACTTCTGATAGTAAAAGACACAGGCTGAAGCAAAGAGTCAAGTGTACAGGTTTTAAAATTACATGGCAATACCCCAACAGACACTCTCAAATTGACAGCAAATTCTGCCAGCAGACAGTGGTTTAAATTCACAGCCCAAATAACCACAAACTTCCTTCAATAATTCCATCATGGGAACATACACAAAGGTAGAGGCAACTCTGTCTGGTTTGTACTGCTCTTGTGATATAATCAAGACATACTTAGAGCAGACAAAGCGAAGCAATTTCAGACTCAGTAAATGAACATTCTTACTATCTGCTCCATAATTAACCTGGTAAATTAACTCTGCAAGGGCTTAATCCGAGGCTTTTTTTATGAATTAGTACTGTGATCTTCCAGATTTTGATGGAATTTCTACCTAATACAGATTTTGAACTTTAAATTCTGATTAATCAAAAATTAACAAAAAAAAAAAAATCCATCCAATTTTAAGGATAGTTTATCCTACCTTAACACAGACACTCCCATAAGAAAAATAAATAGTAGCTATTGCTGTAAGACTTAAATCCTCCCAGGCAGCACAACTTACAGTGGTAATTTTGTTTCCTGTGGCAATTCCCACCTTGAACTGTGAGGAAAGGCATTTTGCCAAATTTTTTCCGTTCTTGAAAATAAATGCGCTACCTTACAGAAATAAACCCAAATTTTCCAAACAATTCCATTAAACATCAGGAAGCAAAAGTATGATAAGAGACACAGGAGATGAAAAATGCCACATTTAAAAGTTCTGCAAAGAAATTAAAGAAATGAGGAAGCTAGAAAAACGACAAAATTAAGACTTGTATGCCCAAATTTATGCTTCAAGGACTACATATTGTTCTGCAAATATGATCACCATATTGTTCTCCAAATATGACCACATCTTTCACTATATACTGGTAAGCAGAAAACTTCAGAGCACAGCTACTGAAATCCGTGTAACTAAAAGTAAACAAACATAACCCCAAGGCTTTTCCTTACTTCATTTGAGTTTAAACACTGTAAACTAACCATAAATGTGGTGGTATTTTGTCCTCTACATGATAATTTGGAGCACATTGGCTCTTTGCCAATGATGGCTAGGGTAACAAGTGGTCCAATATTCCCCATGAAGACAAAACCCGAAGGGAAACTATCATGGATTCAGTAATGGTCTCCCCACTTGACCTCCCCTGGTCTATGGCATTCAATCCCTATATGTTTTTTTGGGAGTGTTCTCCATGAACAGATGTTGAAAAGCCTTTCCGTTGCTGACCGTATGCCAGGCACAAGCATTTTGCGGGACCAGTCTTCTGGGTTTTGTCACACTATAGAGGCAAGACAAACCAGCAGAAGAGGCCAGCAGGTTCCACAGTAACAATGGAAGCTTCTGTCTGAGGACACACAATACACATGTGCCTCAACGCACAGACTAATATGTGAACCATATAAGGCAACAAATCAAGATCTAAGCTTAATCAAAGCCCGAAGCTTTGCAAGATGTGTTTGCAAGTACAGTGTAATATGTACATACCATATCAGGCAACTAGAATTTTAACTCCAAAGTATTTTCATCTTGCAAAACTTAATGAGCAAATACAGCAAGGTATTTGATGAAGGGTTTTGTCCTGAACATATGTAAAGCATAAAATGTAGGGCCTCTTTTAGAAGTAAAAATCCTTTCCCTGACTACGGAACTTTATTGAAACAAACCTTTGCCAGCATAACTATGTAACTCCAGTCACAAACAGTATCATACTCAAGAATTCTTCATTATAGTAAGTAGCTATTGTGTCACAAATATTTAAACAAACAAATATAAGCCTTGTACAAAAGTTAAAACAATTCTTTGAGCCAAGACATTTACACTTTCCACTCCACTCCTTTTCAACAAAGCCTACAAAAAAAATCTGTTTATATACAAAAGTTTGTTTACATACAAACTAAGAAGCCTCAAGGAAAGTCAGGTTATCTAGAATTTCCAGATCCACTGTCAGCACTTGTCAAACACAATACTTGAAGAGATAACCTAAAGACGTGCAGTGTTACCCAATTTAAATAAATCCAATTACTTGATTTAATATCAGTAAATTGCCATGTCCTACTCATGCAGAACCTCACAAAGCAAACACAAGTAGAAAATTCTAGATGGATCAAACAAGGGCAAAATGTTTCCTAGCATCCTAAAAGATTTTTAAAGTTTGCAATGGCTGTCTATCCCACAGTATGTTAGTAAAAACAAAAACAACCCCACACCAAACAATTACTCAAATAGCACCATCACACTTTTAACACTTCATTAAAAAAACAGCTGCTATCTATCTACCCTCTGTTAGAGGTCTACTCTGATGGTACAGCAGCAAGTATATTGAAAATGTGTCATTCAGTTTGGAAACATATCTATCTTCTACAGCACCAATTCTTCAACACAGCAATTCTTCAATGTTAACACTAGTAGAGCTCTGGTAGAAAAAGCCCAATCTAGACTCTATTAGCCTATAGCACCTCTCCCAAAATGGGGCATCCCAAAGTGACAGCAGATACATTTTAAACCATCTAAGCAACTCCATACATTTTGTTAGGAACGTGGGACTGAATGGATCTCCCAGATAATCCCTGGCAGTCACTTGCTCTCACAGAGCACAATATTAAAACCCTCCCACAAATGAGTAAATCGCTTTTCTTGCCTCTCCCTTTCCTTCTACACTTCTGTGAAGAAGTGGAGGCTTTGGGGACTAGCCACAACAAATATTCTATTTTCACCATGCTCTCACAGAACAAAGAGGTAACGGTTTTAGACAAGTGGTCATTAAGAAATACTGCACCGATATGCCACTACAAAATATGGTTTAAAATCATCGTATCTGCCAAAGAGAAATCAGCCTCTGTTTCCACCTGATGGAGCCACACGCATGGCAGCCCTGGGGCTGAGCTCCATAACTGCATAGCTCAGCAGGGTGTGAGGAACAATACATTATCTGCTGTTCAACAGGTATGAAGTGACCTTAAAGTGCTTTTCGAGACCTACTTTGAAACCCTAGCAGCCTGAAAATAAAAGCGTAACTTCCTATATTGTAAAAGTCCATTTAATCCAATTAATCTTTACCTTAACTAAATTAACCATTAACCTTTGACTTGAATAGATCAGACCCCTCCAGAGCTGACTGACATCCACAGGCCATCAGACGAAGAACAGCTTTAAAAACCATGGAATATTCAGAAAGAGATAAGACCAAAGATAGAAACTGGTTAAATCAGAGATTCCTTCAATCATCTCCTGCCTTCCTTTGCACCTCCCCACCCAATCCCACTATAAATTGACTATGAATACAATTATTACTTCATGCTCAAGTTTTTTTAACAGCTGAACAACAAGACAAGTATGGGAAATAACCACTGGGCAACATACAACATATTAAGCTGCAAAAGTAATATTCAATCCTAGCATTCCATAAACAAAGGATTCAGAAGTAATTATGACTACGTTTCAGGCTTGCCAGATCACCGATTCTTCAGAGGCACATCCATTCTTTAAATGAAGGGAAAAAACCTGATATTTCAGTCTTTCCAGCTGTACAAACTTTATTTGTGTGTGGCTCTCTGTGGGTGCTGAAACAGGGGAAGTAAAAGGAAAAGCAATACATTGAGAATGCAGCTGAGAATCATTAATACTGTTTTTCTGATTTGTAACGTTTAGTGCATTTATTACTTGAATGGTGAAACACTTTAATTAGGAAAAATATCACCAAATACTTCAACAGCAAATGTTAGGTTTGACATAATTGCTTTGTTGAACTTAGGCCTACAAAGGGATCAAGGACTTCTTGTGCTTAAAACTCTAAACTCTATGAAGTATTTTGATTTCAGAAAGTACAAATCCTTCACCTTACTTGCTCAAACCTAAAGATTAATATCTCAAAGCTGAGTTGATCAAACCACTACCTGTTTTTCAAAACTGGTGCCTATTGCTCAAGAGGTATACTAACTTGACAATTCTGAAGCGTTATGCCTGTCTACTACAAGTGTATTACATGCAGCAACAGTACAAACCAGTCATTTTCAAACCAACTCCGTAGGGCAATTCTCTAGTCCTCAGACTGTCCCCCCACAGGCATTCCTACTTCCACTGGCATGCCCAACTCTAGAAATAACAAAGTAAGTGATGAAGGAGGGGAGAAGAGGCATGATGAAGGCATGGAATGAGGAGAATGAAGTAGAATGCATCTACAAGAGTCCAGAAGATCAAACCAATGAGGGATACAACACATACTTCATCTTAATGCACGAGCGGCATGGACTTGTCTACTTGTCTGCTCAGTTGTTCAGATCAAATGCTGACTCCACTGATCTCCTTAGCAGAATGCACCAGGACAACCAAAGCTACTGCTGTCCATCACCTGCCTACACCTCTTCCCATAAACAGCATGAGCTCCAAGGCAAGTGGCAGTCTGAGACACCACAGTTTGCAGTCCAATATATTAAAAAGAACTAGCATGAATTTTAGACTCCTTAGCACACCAGGATGTAACCCCCGACTTCACATCCAGCTACTCCTGCCACAGAAGAAGGGTAGGACAGACAGGAAGGACAGTGACTGTAACCGCCACCCCAATCTAATTTTTGTCTTTTGAATATGCATCTTAAGGTAACAGGGAATGCAGCATGCAAATTCTCCTAACAACTTTCTGATACGTATCTTGGACAAGAAGGAAAAACAAGGCCTGTGTTTTTGATCTTCTTTTACCTTTTTCTCCTGCACAGATAAAGGCCTATTGGAACAGTACTTTATTTCCTGATTTATCAGCCTCATTTGACATTCCACAGCAAGGACAAGAGCCTTGGGCTGGACCAACAGAATGCCAACCTTCTCTTTCTGGTGCAGATGCTGTTTTGAAGCCTCTATGAAATCATAGCACAAGCATAAAATCACTCATTTCTTGGAGCTGAGAAACAACAGCATTCGGAAACAGGTGGCGTTTCTTTAAATATGAAACAGGGATAAAAAAAATAAAATGGCAGGAACAGATTTAACAGATTTAAAACAAATACTTCAGGCATTTCACTCCCTGATTGTTCTGAGTTCCTCCCATAATTTGTTACTTTTTAACTTCTGTAGATAAAAATAGTCCAACAGGAGTACCAAAGAACTCCGTCCTGTGATTTAGATCTTGCAAGTAGCTTATGCGAAGTCACTTTGAAGGGCATCTAAAAAGTTAATCTTAAATCTTAAAATTCATTCCTCCAACAGGAGGAAAAAGAGCTGGCAAATCTAGGCAGGTAATTACTGTGGAAAAACAGCATACAATCTATGCAAATTCACTTGGTCACAAATAGCTTTCTATACTAATTTAAGACTCAACCCTTCCCCACCCATCTTAAAAAAACCCCGCCTTTTGTAAATACACTTGTCTCTAATATGTTCCACAAGGTCAACAAACTGAAGTACTGAGAAAGCTATTAGGATGATGCTTATGCTAAAAAAATCCACCCCTGAAACTCTACCCTCAAGGTGGTGGCAAGATCCTCCTCTTTCCTTGGTTTGGATAAGGCAGTAGTAGACCCGAGCAGCTGGAATTAATTTTAAATTTATTTGGTATTTGGTAATTCTATTCAGAAACCTGGTTACAAACGGGAATTCACTGCAAAGTAGGTAGAACATTAATCCTAAAAAGAACTTTCTTGAACATCAAAGCTAACCTCAAGTGATTAAAGAGATGACCTGTAAGACAGCCAAGTGATTCAGACTGTAGGTGGCTCAATGGCATTTAATAAGTAATTCTGAAACAGCCAGGCAAATTCAAGGAGCCACTGCACACCACAAACAATAGAAATACAGTGGCTTGAAATCGTGACTAGCCTGACACCTACCTACTGAAGCTCCTCATTAGCCTCCCAATGGCTCCAAAAGGGAGTCTCCTAGCTTGGAGACTGCAATGTCCACAAATTGATTTGTCAAGATTTGCCTCCACACACTTTAGGCCGGCATAAAGCTCCTAGAGGTCCCTTCCAACCCTTAACATTCTGCGATTCTGTGATTTTAATAGAGCATTGTATTCTCATTGTGCCAGCTAAAAAAAAAAAAAAAAAAAAAAAGGACTTTGGCACCTGTTAATGCCAATTTACATTTTGCATCGTTGTAAGAGATGGGGAGAAGAAAACTTTCTGATCTTTTCTCTTAATTTGTGTAGTTTTATACACAAATTTGCCAAGACAGATCTATTTGCTGCTCTGAATGACAGGATGCTTGTCCTCTGACAGGCTCTCCAAGAGGGCAGAACCGCTGCTCACTCGGAAGTATTGTGCATGTGAATGCTCAGTGTGAGTGAAAAAGACAACCGAGCTTCTGGCATGGTTACTCAACTCAAACAAGAGAGCCTTAAGAACATAGCAGTGGACTCTAACAAACAACTACTGTTAAAGGGCTTCTTTCTTTTTGGTTTTTTTTAAGTTCTTTCTCCCAACTACATTTCAGTTGATTTTTCAAAGTTTAACTGACGTTCTTTACATTCGTTCACTGTCATTTTAAACTATTTAATCTTTCTGCAAAATATTAATTGCAAAGGGGGCTGAGAGCACACACAGGGTGATCTACCTAAAAGAATGAACAGCAAAGTGTTGTCAAGTCTCAGCTATTTCAGAATGAGGAAAGCCCAGTTGTTAGTAAGATGGGGGAAGCAACACCCTCTCCTTAGAGTAAGTTACACCAAACCTTCACTACTATGCCTTTTTAGTATTAATACTTCACTGCTGTTCATTGTGTTATTTTTGCTTTAAAGATGCCCGTTTCTGCATAACTTTTCAACTGCAAGAAAAAATTACAGTTTGGCTGAATCACATGCAACTGGAGCTAATATCCATGTTCAACTACCAATTAGTGCAGCCCTATCAAGTATGACAGCCCTCGCTTCGCTGCAGATCACATGCTGCCACGCGCAGTTCAAAACGCAGGGAGAGACAACACTGGCAATTCTTGCTAGTTGTTTATTTTTTAATGAGAGAAGCCAGTAAAGCTGGGGAGCACTGTTTCCCAAACCCAATTTGCTGGCAAATATCTGAAAATCTGAAAAAGCTTTTCATAGCATGAATCCTTTGATGTTCACAATTTAAAAAAAAATAAAACTGCTGTAGATGATTTGAGGAACAACCCAGTCTGCTTATTCAAGGAAATCAGGGGAACAGCTTACAACCCATGCACAAAATGTCTGACTGTAAACTGGCTATGTTGTATCTGAAAGTGGCTACGTAGATAAATCTGGGTAACTTGCAACAACACGGAAACATTACCTAAAATGCATTATACAGCCACAGAGAGACATGTAGATTTTTTTAGAAAAAAACAACACTTTGAAGTGTTGAATCAAACATATGCAATTAAAAAGTAAGAAATAATAAAAATTAGAAATCAAAGACAGGAATTAAAAAAACCAAAACCCCAAAATAAATCATTGGATTAAATAATAGATGGATTAAAATAAATATGAAGAACACCATCGCAATTCTGCTTACACTGCGTGTGTCATGCAGCTTAACTAAAACTACTTCTGATGTATTCTGTGTAACAGGCTTATTGGAATACATGAGTTTTATAAAGAGAGCATCTAAAAAGGCACAGGTTACAGGAAATGCAAATAAAACTGAATGCTGTAATTAGAGCTCAGGTTGGCAAAAAACCCCCAAAAGATTTTATGTTGCACTTAGTTAACGAACAGAGACCTTTAACTCTAGTATTGCCTCAAAAAAAACCCCAAAACCCACTTCATGGAGCTATCAACGCAGTTCCAAATACTTATCATTCGTAAGAAAAGAAAAAAAATTGCTTATATTTCAATTTTGAAAAAAGCCGAAACTTACTTTTATTTTTTTTTTTAAACAGAAATAATCACATCCTGACAGAAGAAGCCTTATTCAGAGACAGAATTTCCAATGTTAAAGTGGATTAGGGTGGATTTCCAATGCTAAGCTTGAAATAGAAACGTATTTTAGAATCTTCAGCATGGAGTCCCTGTATTAAGCCCCTATGTATATGTTGGTTTTGTTCAAAATTTATCAAGACAGAGTATCACTGCAGACTGAAGTAAAACTTCCCAGTGGTCTGCACAGTCACAGATATTCTTTAAAAAAGGAGGTGAAGGCAGAAGGAGGCACAGAGAGCAGGACTCATCTATACAAAGCTGCCTTTGATGATAAGCAAACATCTAGCGTTATTGGGGCATGTTAAAGACATGGATAAATTCTAGGTCACTGCTCAAGGGAGATCAAAAATTGAGCCTTACCTATAAAAGCACACAGTATCATTCAAGCTCTGTTAGACCTGAATTTGATTCCTGTCAGTTTACCTTTTACTCTTATAAGCTTCTTTGATGTACATGACAATCCATCAGGCAATGGGTGCTTTAGAAGCTAGAAATCCCTTCTTTGAAGCTCCAAGTGAAATAAATCAGCTGTCAAGCTTCATGAACTCTGTTTTTTTCCTAAATACTTTTAAACGCCTGTTTAATGTCCAAACAATAAAGTGTCTTTTCTCCACTACATTTAAGTTACAAGTAAAATGGAAGTTTTTTGTCCTCACTTCATTTTAAATGCTGAACCTTACGTCTTTAAAAATGTTATTGACCAAATCTAAAGACATATAACTGAGATCCTGTAGGTTTAGTTTAAATACATAAAATATGTACAATCTAACTTTAGCAGCCAAGAAATATTATGTAGAATGCCAAAGAGCGCATACACATGATTCAACTTTTGTCTCTTTCCAAGCTTAATACACCTGAAGAATGTATGCAGATTTTTATCTCAGGAGAAACAGCTCAGTGGTTTCACTCTCCCGCTTTTGTATGACAGTAGAATCAAACCCTTCCCGTGTCTCTGCCAAAGGTTAGCGGAAGGCAGTGACCAAATACCAGCCATCTTTCCTGACAGTCTCCTAATGATCACAACGTTGTAGGGTGAGGAAGAGGCAAACCTTCCCAGCGAAAGTAAGAAGGTCAGACCATTTGCCCAATGTTTAGTAACTCAGTCAGGAAAAGGGAACTGTTGAAGGGAGAGCAGACTTGAAAATAGGTTATAATGTGAGATACACTTGGAAAAGCCCAAATCTGAGTTTCCTCTCTGCATTACATACATCTTTAAAAAAAAAAAAATGCTAACAAGTCCTACATTCCCTTTTGTACTGCCAAATCATTTATTTTTAGAAGCAACTACTCTTTAACAACCATCTGCCTTCCTCTCAGTTGTTTTGGGAGAGACATGGGGGCCATTTGTTGTTAAAGACTCATGACACTGAACTCAGCCGTTCCGAAGGTGGATTATAATCCAAGTTTCTCACCAATGGGAGCTAGAGCATCCCAGCTGCTGCACTACTGCCCAAAAGCATCACTGCAACCGCAGCAATGCCTTGCAGTAAAGAGCGGCCAAATTTCTGAATCCTGGAAATGTTTCCAGCATTAGTCTGCTGAGGGAAGAATATTTTGATGATATTAAAAAGGCTACGTTCAAGACAAGCTGAGCTGTTCCATTCTGTGAATGACCAAGTTTCTGGGTGCGCACAGAGGCAGAACATTAGGCAGCTAGTAAATTTTACTGGCAAAAGTTCAGACAACTATATACTTAGGAATGCACAAGTTGTAAAGAACATATTTCTGGGTTTAGACCCTTATATACTTCCTGTGCCTTACTAGGCACTTAAGTGGTTTTTGCAGACCTATATTATTTCATAGGAAACTTGTATACCTTTAGTATCCCAGTGAAAGCTGCCTGCAAATTACAAATAGCAGCAGAATTTAGAAGATTCACAGTTGACTCAGTTGACAAAGTAATGCCAAATACTTTCCTCTATGAACCAAGCTATGCCATGAAGACTTAGTTTTTTGGCATGTATTTTTTAAGAGTTGCATGATTTCTACTTATTGAAATTTTTCTATTTTTCTTACATGCGCCATTAAAAAAAAAACAACCAACAAACCAAAAACCTGTGAACTTCCTGCTATATTTGTGATGTCATATTAAATATGTAAGAAACAATATAAAATGTTACTGCAAGCAGAGCACACAACATACTCACCAATATTAATTTCATCATCAGTTTCAGCATCTCCAATACACTCAAACTGGAAATCTTGTAAAGACTGTGAAAATTTTTGCACCGCCATAGATAAATCTAAAATTCAAGAAAAAGAAAAAAGAAGAAATATCAGAATTACTCCATTACAACTTCACTGGAGCAAGGTTTCACACATTTCTGCATGAAACACTTTTCTGTTTACACAGCTTCCTTTCTAGTATCTTTTTTGGACAGTAACTTCATTCAAAAGTCCCCATCACAATTTCAATATCAAAGTACACCCGAGACATCCCAGAAACGTATGAAACACACTGATGACAGACTTCAAACAATACAGGTATTATGCTGACAACCGAAGATCTGTCATGCTTCTTTAAAACTAAGAAATTAGAATAAGAAATGAATGTCCAGTGATAAAATGCATATGTAAGTAGACCACTGTTGTTGAAAATACCACAAGATTAGTTTGCAGATTGAAATGAAGTGACATTTTATAAACATTTTCAGAAGAATTACATTCTAACTATTCTAATACATTAAAACATTATACAGTGTTCTGCAAAAGCTTTGTAAAAAGAAATTGAAAGGAAAAAAATAAACCACAAGTGCTTGCCAATCAACTAGGTTGTCTATGGGTTATGAGCACTATTTTCACTGAATTACACAATGTGGACCAAAGAAATGTCAAAACAATCCAAACTTCATAGCATAAAATTTCATTAGAGTTGTACACACACTGACAAAAAAAGAAACAAATGTAAATACATAATATCAATGTAACCACAGAAATCTGTTCTGTTCTTTTTTTTTAGGTATACTAATGGTAAATGCAGAGATGAATGTGGTGACAAATTAATTTGATCAAGGCTTAAAAATGCTACCAGTCCAGATGAGCTCAGAAAACCAGCAACAATTCTGTACATCCTAGAGGACATATCTATGGTATCTATTTTGAACCTAGGAAAATTGGCAATTAAGATATATCTGCTAAATCTAATCAAAAGTAATGGTAAGGATAAAGTTATGAACAAAAGCCAAGTCATAAATTTGGTTTCAAAAGCATCACGTATCTGCCTCTGTCCTTGAGGATGTTTAAAAGCTGTCTGCATGTGGTCCTGGGCAACCAGCTCTAGGTGGCCTTGCTTGAGCAGGGGCCATGACCTCCAGAGGTCCCTTCCAACCTCAGCCATTTTGTGGTTCTGTGATTTCCTTAGACCCTCTATTATGGAAAAGCCACAAATACTCATTTATTCAATGCTGGACACAAAATTTGAATGCTAACCTTTTCCTGGCAGAAGTAAAACCTAGCATATAAATACACAAATTGGCCTAATGTCCTAAATCAAGATAAACACACACAAGAAAAAAGTGTCACTTAAATTTCAACAATCTCCAATAAGAACCATTCCACTATCCCAAATGAAATGAGGGTTGAAAATCTTTTAAACATTTCCAAATAAGAATCCACACAGTAAGATCACTGATTTTTTTTTCTTAATTAAAGCTATCCACTATCAAGTGACAGAATCCCTACCAGGATTTTGCCCTACCCCTGTATTTGCACAGTGCCCACCGCTTTTGTATTTTTACACACAGACACAGAGTGCATCAGTTCAACAAGGGAACCAGCAGTCTATAGATAATAGAGACATGAACATATTTTTTTCTTGTATTAGTAAGGAATTCCATATGTTTATCTGATAAATAACTAGGGTGTAAAGAACTGCGTAAACAAATTCTGTATCTTTTTGATAAAAAGCATGGAAAACAGGAAAGAATGTTCCCCGGGATTACTGCAGTCTTACTGCACATTTCCTACTGTGCTGGACATGAAGATTATATTATTAAATGTATTAACAAATTAGATGCTAATCACAAAGTGTTTCCTACTATTTGTATAGATGAAAATAAAATAGATCATTATAAGATGAAGAATTGAATTTTACGCAAATACAGCATCTCTGATATTTAAGTAACTGATTGTTCTACAGCTCTTAGAAAGACCAAAACTTGCATTTGTTTGCAGCAGGATGATTTGAGCTTGAAGAGAAAAAACAGTTTTGTTCTTGGTTCTTCCACCAAGTTCCTACACTGAGTCCTAAACCCTTCTGTAAAATTGCTGCATGACAAAAGGAATAATATGGTCTTACGGTGACCGAATGAAAAAAGGTCCTATATTGCAAGTACACTGAAATGTAAAAATCAACTATCACTAACAAGAATGCAGATTTATTTCCTCTGGACAATCTAATAGCTGCCTAAAATGACCAGCATCTCCGTGAATGTGAAAGGAAATGAGGGAGCGTGGACTCTCCCCTATCACTCTTCCCCACGTGCAAGGCTCAGTGGAACAAATGTCAAGGGAAAGGAAAACAAATGATAAAAATATCCAAGGTGGAGTCTCCATTTTATATCCTGCATTAGTCATACGCAAATGTTGATCTCTCTTTCACTGTGTCAGCAAATCAGACCGTGCTAATGCTTACACATTTTGAACTTGAAAGAGGCATATTTAACCTAACTCAAAAATAGCGAGTATTAAGAATGTAGTAAGAATTACAGAGCTCATTAGATAACTTGATAAAATCATCCAGAATGGTACCATTTGCAGATTTCTACCTCTACATGAGACCTATTATAATAGCTTGGAAGTATTAAAAGATACCATATTAAGATTAAAAGGTTAAAGCTGTTCAGTGTAGCAAGGAATAAACTGAAATTCAAGGGTCAGATGTTTCCTGTGACACTGATTTACAGTTTCTGCATAAAGTTAATTTACGTGAAAATAAAAATAAAAAAATTAAAATCCTACAGAAAATTCCAGCTTACTTGGACAGCTTCGTAGATTTAGGATTGTAGTAGGACTTACTCCATAAGAACTGAAAGCTCAACATCACACTTGAACTACCACCATCAGACCAAGCAGTGCAATCAGTTATATTTATCAACTTCATTCTTAGGAGCATCATCACTTTACAGAATCACAGAATGTTCGGGGTTGGAAGGGACCTTTGGAGATCATCTGGTCCAACCCCCCTGCCAGAGCAGGTCCACCTACAGCAGGTTGCACAGGATGGTGTCCAGGCGGGTTTTGAATGTCTCCAGAGTCGGAGACTCCACCACCTCTCTGGGAAGCCTGTTCCAGTGCTCTGCCAGCCTCAAAGAGCAAGGATTGCTCTTAATCAGCATCTTACATGTACATCTTGATAGTCATGTCCCTATTCGTGGAGTCCACATAAACTAGGATATTTCACTTAGCCCGGACAGAAATTCTCTTTGGAGCAGAGTCAACTGATGTTCTAAGTTACTATAAAAACCGTATCAGCTTTACTGACTGACAGTCCATGTTTATTATCCAGGGAAAGATGACTACTCAAAAGTCTCAACTATAACATAAATGTTGTTGCCCCTGCTCTTCTGCAGGCACTCAAATAGAGTAATCTCTCTGGGTGCTAGGGAATGAGGGAGAACGCACTCTGTTATCCCTCAGTTGACAGAGGGAAGAATTTCTAACCAGAAACATTTCCGTTAACATTTTTTTCCCTGACAGTACAAATCTGTACCTTTTGTTTCCTGTTTTCGCCAGTTACAAAGGGGGATTCAGTTCAGTTTTCCAGTGAGGCATATAGCCAAAAGTAGCCATCTACACACTACTTACAGACAGTGCAAGGAGCTAACCAAGAGAGTTGCCTGTTTTAGTAAGGGTTGAAGCAAGTCAACTGGCCAGCAAGATTACTTTTTTTTTGTGCAACTCTGACAGAGGAAGTACTAAAAGAAGCATACTACAATGTGACCGGAAACAATAAAAGGATAATTGCAGCTTAACCACAAAAAAGTAACGTAATACCAGTATTAATATAGATACATATAATACCATCAGTATCATAATGCTAATGAAAGAATAATAAAAGTCATCATCCATTCAGGAAATGCATTACTCTTGTACTTCTTGATGAAGTTTTACATATTTGATCAATCTGCTTATAACACATTTACCCAATAAAAAATATGTAAAAAACCCTCTGCACTATCCTAGAAGTCAGGTTTATTTAAGATTCACTTCATTTCAAATTGCCAAAAAGGAAGATTTAATTTCAACTATAATGTATTAACTTATTTCAGGCTTCAGATAGGGTCTTACATGCTGGATATAGGATGGTAAAACTATGGTGCAGTCCCTTTGTATTACTAGAATTGTTCTTCAACTTTCTTGTCCTAGATTTGTTAAACACATCATAAAAAAAATTCTTGTATAGAGCCTTGAGAAGGTGGAGAGAACAATACATTGCAACAAAAGTGATGAAACAATGGATGCTATTACCTGAAAGATGAAAGAATAAGTGTATTAGTTTTGGCACAGTCCCTCCCAACAAGGATCAAGTTCTACAGATAAGGAAACTTGGCAAGACTTCCACAAGTTGGTAAGCACAAAGAATTTTTTAGGTTGGGGTGGGAAGGCTGGTGGGTTTTTTGCCAGTCTAACAGCTGGAAGGACAGAAAAAAGCCCAAGCTTTCAACAGCAGTCAAACAAGCTTCAAAAGCAGAAACTTTATGCGCTTGCAAAGGACCGATACCCCTGTCCTAGTACAGCCTGCAAGAAACTGCTCTCAGCAAAAACGTCAGTCTTTCCACTGGTTTACTTATGAAGATGACTTCATTAGCAAATGGAGTTCCAATAACCAACGCTCTTCCTGACTGATGTCAATCATCCTCAAAAAGCTTGGTATATCATTCACTGGGTTAATAAAGAAAAACAGCAGTTGAAACCCAGTAAGAAGATTAAACACGCCTAAATGAACTCCTGAGCGCCAGCTGGAATGCAGTAAACAGGACTTCAAACAACAGACGCTCTGGCTGAAACAGTAACAGTAACATATCTGGTGATCTGCCACGAAGCTGGTTATTACCCTATGGCTTCAAAGACAGGGGAAGCAGAGGGGCGATGGCTGAGCTGGCAGGATATTAGAGGCAATTCTTCAGTCAGCTGAATTTTAGGACAGCTGAAGGCTGGAAAGGAGACCACATACAGTCACCTTCGGCGTTTCAAACCTTTGGGCAGTTTGATTCCTCCACCAGATATGACTAGATGCACTGCGGTGCCATGCTCCATGAGCTATCTCACTTGGTCACGCACTGACACATAGGTTTATTAAAACTCAAGCTACTCAACAAACCTGAGCGTTAAGGAGCCACAAGATGCGAGTAAAACACATCAGAAACTGAACAGCAGCGCCAGGATATTTGATAAAACGGCGTGCTAAAATGCAGAGAACCATTTATCTAGCTCATTGACTTTTACTCCTCAGTACGTGAAAACATATCACTGTTGGGGGGTGAGGGAGGGGTGTTTAAATTGCTTTACAAGTAAATTTATTTTCTTGATTTATTTCACAAGCAACTCTCATCCTATAAACATTTTTTCTAAGTTATCTAAATACTAGAAAAAGTAAATTTATAACAGAGACATTACTGTGAAACAGCAGCTATGAGCATAATTTGCGGCATTCTTACTGCACCAAATGACAGAAGCAAGGAAACATTTAAAAATTCATACAAGTGAAAAATGGGCTTTCAGTATTACGAATACAAATCTGTAAAACACTTTTTTATCCAGAAAAATATTTGAGATACACACCTCCTTAAATACTTCCTGACATGCTTCTTTACCGTGAAGATGAAGCGGGAACTGCCTTGATTTTGTTACTTTATATGAGAACGAGCTTCACAGAGGCAAGTATCAACAGCCAGAAATAAGCTGGAGGAACAAGAACACCCCACTGAGATGCACTGATCTTCAACAGCTTCTGTGTTTGCTACAGTCAATTTCACTGTAACTAGAACATGTCACAGTGGGACATCTTTTTCCACATCATAGACTGTAAACACAGCAGCTGGCAGTACAATTATATTTAGGCAGTATGAATGATTAAGCAGTTAAAAGAAGTGATCATACAAGACTGCGTATATCACCACTATATTTCAAATTTCTTCCTGCCTTAAGGGTTTTCTCATTAAAAATTCCAGCTTCACAGTTGTTGGTCTTAATTCAGAAGGCAGCATCAAGATGCATTTTCTTCACAATTTTCGCCTCTTTCCACTCTTTATCACTCACTACTCACTTTTAAAATGAAAAAGAAACGAAAATCAACAGCCTTCGGTAACTGTCACGTACAGAAAATTTTCACATTTCATGGTGTATGTGATAGCAGGTCAGCACAAACAAGGGAACCTGAAAAGGACTTACAAATTAGCCCAAAGCAGCAGCGCTGAGCACAAGGGTGTTGGCATGTACCTCAGTACTGAACTGTACGTGAAAAGAATTCCGGGTTTTGCTGCCCGAACAGGTAACCCCGGCTTAAAAAAACACCACCACCATAACTCAAGGCACGCCCATATCACCTATAGTTAGAAAGCAATTTAAAATGCATGGTAACATGCTTTTAGACACACACAAAAATCTGTATAGTCAGCTGATAACACCTTCTGCCATCTTCAGTTTCAAGCGGCTTTCAATACCAGTCCTTCCTACCACACATGGTTTACAGCCTATACCATTACATGGAATAGCGTCTATAGCACTTCTATTTTTAGAAGCCTATTTGATGAAATTCTTTACACTCGCACACAGAGGTTATTCTTTATTTTTCAGCTGTGGATCAAATTAACTTTTCTGATTGTCATGGGGAAAATAAAAAATAAAAAAAAGATTACCAAAAAAAGGAAGAAGAAAGGACTCTCCTCTTATGACTGACCCCATTTTTTCCAAATTTCTGCAGAAGAATTTAATTTAGCAAAACACAGGGCAAGCTGGCATGGAGGAGAGGCTATCTGCAGGGGCAGATGGAGCTAATGCTGGCCACTTGCCAGAATGCCTTCTAAAGAAGCCACAAGAGAAGATGGCAAGGGAATACAGAATCCAGTGCCCAGTGCCAAAGATTTCGCAGCAGCACAAGGGCGATTGCTCTGTATGGACACAGTCTTTCATTGTTGCTATCAATGAACTTTTTATTCCCTTTATTTGCTAGCTTCATTGGTGTGTATTCTTTGCCAACTTGCTATTCGTGGAACAATAATAAGCAACCAAAATAAGCAACCCCTTATCCCAACAATCCCACATTACTTTTCCACCTCAGGCTCAATGTTTTGCTCTTAATTTCAGGGAAGCTAATTTCTTTTGCATAATCTCCAAGGAAAGGACATCAGCAGAATATGTCAACATGTAGCCCATGCATTGCTGCATTCCTCTGGGGTTAAATAAAGCACTATAGCAGTTTGAAATTTTTCACTGTCATTTTCTTCCTCGTTAATATTTCCATGAGAAAAGTGCACAATTTACTTTCTCATTCTAGTAAGCACTGAGAAATCCCCTTGATCAAATGCAACAAAATCCCCACTTTCTTAACACAACGATGCAAGAGCTATTGAAAAGTCTGTATCTTCCACAAACTTCATAGCTATCGGTACCGACATTTTTAAGTCCCAACTTCCTTACATTAGAAATTTGTACAGTACTTTGGATATTCTTAGCGTTTCTCTATCGTTAAGTACTAAATCCAACACATTCTTGAAAAAGACATCCCAAGAACAGAACACTGACATTTAGTGAGAGGGGGATTTTTTTATGCCACATTTGCATGCTTACTTGATAAAATCATACTAAAATTCCCCAGAAACATAACTGTTGAACCAAATAATGTTATACAGTTAAAAGACAATGCTGGTAATATTCCATCCCTCTTTTCGCTATTGCTCCCCTTACCCCAACGCGCTTTATCTCTAGATGTTGAAACCTAACCTTAGTCACATAATGAGAAGAACAGAAAGAAGTTTTAGTTTAGTATGCAAAGGCTGTAAAGTCTGTAACACAACTAACTTGTTTTGACTTTGCATAGCTTTAAATACATGAAAGAATGAAAATGCAACTAAAAAAATGTATGCCCTATAACCATCAGTGTGGAGGACACCCCACAGTACGTACTGCACATCAGCTACTCTGCAATTAAGGCACATATATAACTTCATAGCTCTTTTCCATATTAAGTGGTGCCATTTTATTTTGATACTCGCACAATCTTTTATTCTATTTCTCTACCTCATTGCTACAAAATCCTTTCTTCCTCAATACTTTAGTTCTTAAGACTGTTCAACACTACTGCTGCACTTGATTAGAAAACAAACTGACTATGCAGGGAATTGCTAGGGTCTGAACCTCCCAATCATCAAACCATATTCACAGAATTAATGCAACAGCAAAACCTTTACAAGTCACTAATCACATGGTTAAAAGCAGAACAGAAATTTATGCTTTGCTATCAATTGCATTTTTTTAAATATTTTCCAAAAATATGGCTAAAATTTTCAGAGAGCATTTAGTTTCATTTCACTTTTGAAATTATAAAGATTGGCTGTAGGGTATAACTTAGTACTATTTCTAGCATACTATTATATTCTTCTAAATTACACTCAACCAAAGTATTTCTATACAATGCCAGTTTTGCAGATACACCTATTTTCATTCAGTAACCTTTCTGGCCAAGATCCACAGTACGGATTCCAATATTTCCAATACTGGAATATTGTAGTATTTCTTCTTTGTTAGAGACGAATAAATCTTTGAAAACAAGCGCATTTCCCTGCTTTCTTCCATTCTCAAATAATTGAAACTCAGTACTCGCTCACCCACACTCTTCCAATATTTTCCCTTCCATTGATATACAGAACTATTCCATAGTTGTTTAGACATTTATCTGATATTCAAGCTGCTTACTTTAGTTGAGGGCTGAATACCATTCTTTTCCTAAGCCTGCTGCCTTTTGCTACCCTTCCCAGAGAGATGCAGCTTGCTGGTCCCCAACTCGCTATGTACACCAAAAGAGTCCAGGTCATGGTGGCACACAAGATGTCATAGCTGAGCCACACGATGAATCCTTTGTCCACGTAGTCTTTGTCATACACTAATTCTCACACTACAAAAGGATATTAACATTAATACTGGTGAGAGCCTTGAGTAACATCTCAAGTTGATGTAACTCGGGCTGCTTTAAAATCCCAGATATAAGTGTCCAACGCCTTTCAGATGTCTGTAGTACTAATGTAGACAGCACACCAAGGTATCCAATTCAAGGGCACACAGCCATGTGGAACCACTTGGCCAACATCAAACACGGCATACATGCCCGTTTCTCTCCCTTTTTCAAATACAATTCATTTCAGGTTTGTTTCAACAGTCACTTGAATGACAAAAAAAAAATTAAAGCAGCAGTCTTAGTGTAAGATTCTACAGAAATCCTGATGGGCTGGAAAAAGCTAGAATATGTTAACTTTTTTCCCCACACTTTTTCCTCCTTTTTTTTTTGTTAGTTTTTTGTATCTTCTTTATATTATTTTACTTTAACTTCTGCAAAGTTTTCTAGCACTCTGCTATCCATCCAAAAGTTTAGGTTCCTAATTTCCCTGCAATTTTGCTTTGACCCTCAACATACTTTCTCTTGCTCCTTCTGGGGATTTTAAATGCTCTTTTATGATCTTCCACATTCTTCCCCCACCCCATGGATGTTTATTTCCCAGAACAGTGTCAGCCTTTTCCAGGGAGCTGGGTCCACAGCCCAATCTTCACCCCAGTCTTTCATTGAAACCTAGTTTATCAGTCTTGCTGCATCATTTCTCACTCCTCCTGCACATCCCAGAGACGGCAAGCAGGCAGAGAACTACCACAAAAAAAGGACAGTAAAACTAAGAGCAGATGCTGCCAGAGGTTGAAAATGCAGAGAGTGACTTCCTGTCTGACAATCAAGGAGTTGCCAGAAAAAACATGGGATTTCCCAGATTTCTAGTACAACATAAGGTATTGCTGCATCACACAGTCTTTTAGTAGTATTTTAAAAGACATTTTGCTCTGTTCTTAATCTTACAATGCATACAGATAAATTTTTAAAATGCATGTGCCTATTTACCCACAGCGAAACACAAAGCAATATATGATAATATAATTTCCTGATACAATTAAAGCCCATGTTGTAATGCATTCGTAAGGAGCCACAGTGCTGACTATTTGGGCAAGTTAGTTCTGTCGGTTCGGTGCTGCACACGTGTATGAGTAGAATGAGATGCAACTTCCCCACAACTACCCCTACACAAATATATATCCAGGGGAAAGAAATAAAAAAATAGGGTTAGTCAGTTCTGGTATGAACAAGGAGCTATTAAGAAACTGCTTCTAGGAAAACCAAAAATAAATCACTGCAGCAATTATCATGCAGCTCTTCAGCAGTAAAAATTTCTGCAATATATCTTTAAATGCTTTTATGCGCCATGATTTTTACATTAAGTAGATTCTCCCGTTCTGTGAAGAGAGCTGCTGGAAGGAGGATGGGTCACATTGGCCTGTGCTGGTCGGCGGGGGAGGGATGAAAGGAATGAAAGCAGTTATCAAGGCATTTGTAAGTAGTGAGCTCTTGGAACAACATTAGAGTTGAGGGTCATGGGAAACAGAAGCTTTGCTCACCCTTCTTCCTGGCAAAGTTTTCTGTACTTGGGCAACAAAGTAAAACGTTTTGTAAGAACAGAAGGAGGAGGAGAGGGAAAAAAAATTAAAATGTGTATATTTAGCTCATTAAAAAAAAAAAAATATACTACCGCTTTGCTTTAGAGGAAATGAAACACTTTCTATATGAAATTCTTTCGGTCTCTTAGAGCTCAGGAATACAACAGTTGATTAGATGCCTTTGATCAGACAACTAATATCACAGTCACATGAACTACAATACTGCACATAACAGGGCTGTGTGGGGGTGTTTTCCCCTAACACAGACACACACACAAACAGATGTAAGTAACATTTGTTTAGAGAGTCAGATATGCACTTCCAGACACAGAGGACAGAAACTGAGACCCCAAATCAAGCATGATTTTGTCCAGTGAAGTTAGAAGGCACTAAATGTCTTTACCAAATTTGGCCTAAAGGCCAAATCTTGTACTCAGTCTAACGTAGAGCCAATTCACTATATCGCTACTTTTGACTACTCAGGGAGAGCAGATAACAAACAAATCAGTTTTATATGGCAAACTAGCTTATTATGCTAGTTAAATCTTCTTCTACCTTCAAAATATGAAAGGAATTCAGAAAATGCAGAGATGAGAGCCATGAAAGCACTTAAAAGCACTACAGATACATTTTTTAGGGTTTGGATTCAATCATTTGCAGTATCCTAAACTCAAAAATCTCTTACCAAAATACCTACATGTTCATAAGGCGGGGGGGGGGGGGGCGCCTGGGGTGTGTGGAAATCAGCCAAACGAAATATGCTTCACTAAATAATGAAATGCACAACTACAAACCTGCTTCACCAGGAGAGCTCCAGTTTGTACAGTTCGTGAATCAAGTGTTCCCAAGGAGTTTGGAGTTAGCTCCAATTTACACGTGACTATTTCCTTAACAGTTATGAAATAGTTTCTGTATCTTACATACTTTCCACTTTTATTGCATTCAGCTAAAGAGGGCAAGAAATAAATCCTGTAAAACACAGTAATCATATTAAGTTTCCCTCTATGTGAAAACTATTTCAGAGAATGGGCTCTCTACATTTTAGAGGAAAGACAGAAATACTCCTCATATTCATTTCATTGGACTCTTATTTAATTAACTTCCGAGACGAAAATAGGAAGTTTTATGACTTTGTCTTCTGCTGAAGTCTGACTAGTTTTTTGTAAGTTAAATACCTTGGAAGAAAGACCAAGTAGGCTTCTATATATTTCATTTACTAGTTTTTTCAACTTTTAACTCTCTGGAATTTTGCTCTACTTCCTTGTCACAAAAAGATTTAGGAACATATGACAACATCCTCTTGTTATCTTCCTGGCAGAGTGATATCCTTTAATTAATAATCTTACCATCCATTAGTACTAGCAGTGTTTATATAATGGCATGTGTAATGAGTTCTGAACTAAGTATTATCACTTGTGAATGAGACCTTGTCATTAAAACAGATAAATAATAACTAGGTTGTTTCATTACTCTACACTTGGGTCTGGTCAATAAACAAATTGAGTATTAGTAAGTATTTGAAATCAGGAAAAAGGAGAAGAAACAGAAGTATTATTAATGCCACTACATCAATCTATGAGACACCTGCATTTAAACACCATGTACAGATTTTGTCTTACTCCTTGACACCATCTCAAAGTACCTGGAAAACATATAGGGAAATGAGGCAAACGTAAAAAACAGTAAGAATATCTTGTTTAAAGTAACACACTCACAGTTAGCCTGAAAGAGACAACTGTGGAACCATAGGAATTCTACAAAAATCACAAGCAGTACAGAATTGGTGGCTGTCTCTTACAAAGTGAAAAGAAAAGGCTATCTCTAACGTAGCAAGAAGCAAGCTTGAAACAAAGAAAGAAGATGCTTAAATGCAAGAAGATGATGTCAAATGCATAGTTAAATCATGAAGCTCCCTGCCACCGGATGCTGTGGATATTAAAAATGTATGTGGGTTCAAGAAAGGACCAGATAAGTTCACAGAATTAAAATCCACTGAGAGCTATTAAAGACCTAACCCCTTGCTCAGGAAATCTTCAAGCCCGAAACCCCCAGAGGCAGCAGAACATTCTGCCTGCTCTTACTCTCCACCGTAGGCAGTCAGTGCTGTGTGTGAGAGAAAAAACACAGCTTGCAGCACAGCGCTTGTATCTAGAGACAGGATATAACACCAGATAAGCCTCAGGTCTGACCCAGCACGGTCGTTCTTATACTTTTTGTAGCAAGATTTGGACACGTACGTTTTGCAATTGCTTGAATGACTCAAGACACCGTTAGCTGATCACCACCATCTGCTAGCAGGTTATCACTCTCATAGATGAGCCGATACACATCATGGGTAAGCATTCTTTAGCCACCTATCTAGGGTCACCTATTTTAGCAACAAATGACAACGACGGAAGAGGAGCTGAGTTAATACTCCAGAATTAAGTATCATGATGATGCTCTGTCTTGCTGGCTGAACCCATGGGAGAGATTCTCCAGGGGATGAGCAATAATGGGTAGTTGGGAGGCTGTATCATCTCCAACTGCTCCAGAGCCAGAGGAGGTGGATCACTATGCCTTTAGTCATATTACAAGGCTGTAATTCTTCCAGCAAGGATTTGTTTAGCTATTTGTGCTATGAGTTGTGTTAAGCGTAACTTTTAACAGTAAGGTTAACTGCATTAATAAACAGAGATGACAAAAGTTGATTTGGGCTACCGTGCCCAAATGGCTTAAGAGAAGACTGATTTTACAGCTTTACTCCTTTCACACTCAGTGCCTGCACACACGTATTATCTTCACACTGTTCCTTCAAAACTTTTCTTAACTTAGTTCTTAGCATGAGGGTGGTAACTACACGGACAACCATTCAATACTTGTTTTTTTCCCTCAGAGTTCAGTATTGCTCTCTCCTCTTCTCCCACTATTGCTGAGTGCATACCATCCACGCCCTGCAATGAATGCAGAATTATCTCAGCCTTTATGCAAGCCAAGTCTAGAAAGAGAGTAAAAGAAGGATATTTCCACGTTATATGGAGCAGCATTACCCTATTTGACAGATGGAGATGCTGAAAGCAATACTGCCTAAGGCCACACACTGAACTGGTGATTAGGCAGACCTTGTGGGTCCCTGATTCACACCCATTATTCCAGATGCCATTCCTTCAGACCAGGAGATGCTAACCAGAGCTAGAAAGAATGCAGCTCCTCACACTTCCCTGTCCCACAAAAGCTGCAACTTTTTTCTTCCAAGGAGGCATAATTTTAAAAAATAAAGTTTTATATTAAAAGGAGATAAGAAAACCCTAATTTCATTTAAAAAAGAGAAAAAGCTGCAGCAGTGAGTGCTCTCTATCTGTTTCAAGTCAGTCTCCTGGAAAGGGAGGAACACACCACACACAAACAGGCTTCCTTACTTAAGCATCACTTCTTAAACTTTAGTTCAAGCATCTCGAACTAAAAGCATCAAGAACAAAAAAAGACTGGAACAGAAAGAGGACAGAACAATTAAGGTTTGCACAATTACACTCCGATGCATCTTAACTGGAACAGTTAGCATTTGAATAACTTTAATACAGACGTTTTGCATATAAAATGTTTCCATTAGTTTTCAGGTGCTGCAGAATTTTATTTCTCTTTCGCAAAATCATGTTAATACCCACTAACTAAAATTAATCCCCACTAAGATTTCAATCTAACCTCATCACAGCTCAATCTCAAGGATCAATATTCAGAGAAATATTGAAGCGACAGAAATCAGAGCATCTTTGCTTGCATACAAGTTCTAGAGGAAGCCTGGACAGGTTTTCTCCAAAATAAATTCAAAAAGAATGTTATTCTCAAAAAAAAAAAAAAAAAAAAAATTCCTCCTTGAAAGACACAAAATGGCACTGGAATAGCTGATAACAATGCTTTTGGAAAATATCCGCCCATCTTGTTTCCACACAGAATGGAAAAGTCAATGGTAAGTCACTAAGTCAGTAATTCATTGAGAGGATGAAGAAAAAACCAGAAATACTCTGAGCCTGAAACAGTTATTTGTTATAAAGGTATTCATAAAATAAAAATTGCTGTTTAACCCTAGACTGTATTTTTATCCAAACACTGACTGCAGAATATCACTGACATCACCATAACGTCATTTTCTTTCCAGCATGCCGTAAGAAGTTGCACTTGGAGCACAAACTTTGCACAGCTCACTTTGTTGGCTGGCTGGGTTTCCATTCCAGCACATCCTCCTCTCCCTTTTCTCAATGAAAAACGGCTTAAAGGAGTCGTAGATTCCATTTCAAAAGCCCAGCAGCACTTAAGTATTGGCTTCTCTATCCTCCACTTAATGCAAGTGGGAACATTTCCATGAAGTTACACATAAAAACATGGGAAATCTTAGCAAGATTAAGACTGAACAAGTTCTGTAACTGGACGGAATTCTGAAATCATGGATTCTTTTTAAAACAGAACTGGAATTCTCTAGGGAAAAAAGTTTTAGTTAGTCTAGGCAACATTTGTTGTTTACAAAGAGCAATATGAACCAAACTGGCAGAGCACAAATATGGTAGTCTGGATTTCCAAATGCAGTACTTTTTCTTTTCATGAGCATGTAAAATTCTTAACTGCAATGGATGGTCCTTTCAGAGCTCAATGTGTGTTGACTATAATCCTGTTTCATCTCCAGTTGGACACATAAGTAAATATGAATCAATGAACAGCCTATGATCTTTGAATTACCCAAGAGACTGCATGAGTAGCCAAGTTAAACAGCTTCTTCCCAAAACATTCATGTTAGCTTCCTTGGCATAAGCAAACAGAGCACATTAAAATATCAGCTGCAAGCGGAGAAAAACATAGCACTAAATAGATTTTAATTATTTTTAATTCTTTTATTTAAAACTACAGCATCCAATAAGGAGATGGTTCTACAGATAACTTTGGGTCTAATGGGCAGAAACTAATACATAGTTTCTCCAAAGTCATCAATTCTGTTTTGTTAATTGTTTCTGAATTAAGGCCCCCAATCTACACCTTGTCAAGGTAATGACTCCTGCTGACTGTTGTAATAGCTCACCTATTAAGGACTGCGATTCTCTGGCTCCCTAAACATGCGATGTATCATAACATCTCTTATCAAGCCAATTGTTCACAAAGACAGGCTCGCTAAACCCTTTTACAAGCACCTTTCAATACAAAACAATACTCCTATGATCCACTTTGCTACAGACAAGAACCCAGAACACTGATACAATCCGAGCTACCTCAATGCAAGCTGGTCACGCTTATTACTTGGCAGCCAAAAAGCTCGTAAGTTTAACTTTGATATCATACCCTCAAGCTAAATATACGAATTAATCTTGTGTGCTCTGCTGTCAATTTTCGTAATGGCTGGATGAGAAAACAAAATAAGATCACTGTGGAATATTAATTATAAACTGGGTAAAGACTGTGTTCAAAATTTGTGAGGGAAGCAGTAATCATAAATAATATGGATGAGAGAACTAATATGAAGTTTGACATAAATGGCCTCATTGAGCATTATTTTCCTATTGGTTTTGGAGGCCACCGAGATACATACACAGTTACTAAAAAAAGAGCAGTCAAACAAAAACTGTAACTGAGAGTGCCAGCTTCTCAGAAATTACACTCCAGTTGCCTTTTTTTTTTCCCCTCTCCTCCTATTCCTAACACGAAAAATGAAACTTCTCTTCCCTCAAAGAAAAACAAAATAGAATAATAACCATCGAAAGTTCTGCCTTAGCATCAAAATTTAATAAAGTTTTCACCTTAAGGAGTCCTCTTGAACTGAATTTTCCAGTGGCTAAGAGGTTATGCAGCTGATAACTTTACTACTTAGTATGTAGCTTCCCAAAATATACTTAACAAAGTGACTTTAAAATTCATGTTTTTATGCTATTGAATGAAAAAAATAGAACACATTTCTGTGTGTGACTAATAGTCAGATTCTGGTTTTCATCATCTCCCCAACAGAGTAGCAAAGCAGACAGCCTTCAGAGAATTTTGGCTTCTTAAGACTTACAGGTTGGAGCTCTGATAACTTTCAAATGTATGTGTAAATGATTATTGCAAAAGAAATTAAATAAGGCTACATTTACTGCAATAGCACAAAACAGCACAGATTCATGAATGTTTCTGCATCACTGTTGGCTACATGACTGCAGCATGGTAGAACTCTTCCTTAGAAAACTTACCACTGACACAAGTGAGTTTAAAATTAAACACAGAAGGCTGTGCAACACAGACAACATTCAAGGTAACAAAAGATAACCTGAAAAATACAAGACACAATTTTTTCTTTCAGTAAGAACTGCACCGTAACAGAATGGCAGACCTAGCACTAACTGGAAATAATGCGTGGAATGAAGACTGCTGTAACAAACTCAGATATATTGGAGAAACAGTGTATAGTCTGCATTAAAAATAGTGATAGACATAAAATTTATGCATTACCTGGCCTTTAAAAAACAGCATTTGATCATTTAATTAAGCATTGCAGGAATGCATTTGCACAAGTGACAGAACAATTTTATGACAGAATTTTGTATTTATGTTGAAATGTAACTTGGCTAAATACTTCCATCCTTTGCAGAACATGTTTTCACAACATTCTAGAATCAATCTTCTTGCTATGGAATTTTAGATTTTAAAAGATAAGCACAAGAGTGGAGCTATTTAGTCCCTAATAGTAATAAGAGTCTGACATATTCAAAACAACTCTTAGTGGTTCACCTAAAGGCCATAATGGGGAAATATTTTATTTGATCTCATTCATCATCTTCTCTTGGGTGTTCACTCCCAAGGCTACAGAGAAAGTTTGGCATATTTTTAAGTATGAAATTACTAAAACAAATTTCTTCCCCCAAGGCATAATTTATATAACTCTTCCTCAGGACTGCATCTTGAAAAGGAGAACAAGTCCTGAGAATGAATTCTGAAGCACAAGGAAGGGGGAAAAATAAAGTCTAATCTTTTGCTGAAATCACAGAAGAAATATGGATATTTACTAACAGTGCACATTGCACTGTCATGATTAGTATTTCCTAAACTGTCGGGGTTTGGGCAACCTCTGGTATCGGAGATGGTTTTTCCTTCTCCCCTTTGTCTGGAGCCCTGAAGACTGAACACAGTTGACATTTTCTGGCTAGTTTAGAAGTCCCAAAGATTCTTCCTTTCTTCTTGAACCCCTTCATACCACCTTTTCAAATACTTCTCCATCTTCAAATACTAGCACTAACACTGAGTTTCTCTGTGACTTAGTCCAAAACCTTTCCAACAAACAAAGGGGACAAAATTAATTTTCTATGCTATGGTCACCTTACGTTCCCAAAACCTACTTGTTTGGACAAAGGCTATTCACAGTAACCATTTTTATTGCCTTCATTTGAATGTATAATTTACAAAGAGCAGACTGCCCCTTCTGTGACTTTCAGTTTAATAAAAAAATTCTGAAGAATTGTGAATTGTAAACAGGAAGATGCCTCAGACAGTGCAGACTAACAACTCCAAAATCACTTCTCTCTTCGTATTACCCTTTCAGTATTTGCAGATAGCCACTGAGACACTCTCAAGATTTATTAAATTACTGAGGGCAGGGGAGGGGGTGGGAGATGCATTCTGGGTTATTATTTTTCTACAGAGGGTGTAACGGAGGAAAAAGAGAAAGAGTCCAAAAGCCAAGGGCCTCAAAACCAGTTTTTAGAATTAAGTTTTTGTTTTCAATATACCATTTTGACCAATAGCACATAATGACAAGAGAAACAGTGGCTGCCTAGAGCTCTCACATTCAGAAGAGATGGCTGACAACAGCTACAAAAAGACCAAATGATTATCATTGATCCCACACAACTTTCTCTAAAATACTTCATAAATTGCAATTGGTATTGTCAAGAAGTGTTTCTATTCATGGACAAAAACAACAACAAAAAAAAACCAGCCCACAATAGCAGAACCAGCCAAATGACTAAGGCATTAATGAAGACTATTTCCTGATAAGACATAACTCACCTGGATGAAAAAAAAAAAAGGAATACCACGGAGTGCTTGCACAACAGCTTTTTGAGTGAAGAGATACCTATTTCTTAAGATCACATTCCAGTGAGAATTCAAGAGCTTTTAGCTCTTTACATACTCCTGAAAATGTCACTAGCAACCTACACAATGCTCATAATATTTTACAATCCAAACAAATCTTTTCATCTAAGGATGACGGTAGGACAGCAGTAGAGCTGTAGGGAGGGTAGCAGAAGACTGTTCTCTTAAAGCTTCAGCTCTGCTAAGTCCTGAACTCAGCAAAGTGCATATTCCAGCTGAGTGAGAGAGTATTCATCTCGAAAGAAACACAAGAGCATGTTGGCTTTAAGCCAGTAAAATACTCAATGATCTGGAATCTTGCAGGATAGACCTACCAAACTGGTTTCGCAACTACCAGTCCACAAAGCCAGTAAGAAGTCCTTGACTCGTGGCAGCTTCTCGTAACGGAATCACACTTTAGTAGATTTTCTGTATTATCGCTATTGACTTTCTCTTTCCTGCCAAATAATTCCTTTCTAGATCTCAAAGGAGACTTACTATTTATTAGAGCCATCAAAAAAATCTGGAGATCAGATTGGAAAAAGGGTGTTAACACCGAGTAACATATGTTGCTGCTGATATAGACGTTTATAATCAACTTTCATTTTTTCCTTTCTTTAAAAGCAGCAGAAGGATGTCAGGGAGGTAAGAAGATAGAGAAAAATGAAATTCAGGAAGCACACAAATGGGAAAAAGTAATCTGAATTACATTCACATAGTGGTGGGATTTATGTTAGCTTTAATATTCTGGAAGGATCTTCGAATCACTGTAGACAGTTCTTTTACAATGTCAGCTCAATGATCAGTAACAGTCAAAAAAAATAATGCTTATTAGAGAAAGAAAGCACAAAACAAAAAATATCATTATTCAATGCATTCACGCCTTGAATATTCCATGAAGTTTCTTGCAATTCATCCCGTAAAGGGCACAGTTACCATGAAGAACACACAAAGAAGGTTGACAAAGGACAGAGGGACAGATTTGTTCATCTAAAAGCAGAAACTAACTAGACTACAACTTTTCAGAGTAGCTGGGGACCAAAACCTGCAAGGAAGAAGAAAGAGAAGTCTTTTAAAAAAATCCAAACCCACATGAACAGTATAGGCAATGCATACAGGCAACAGTTTCTCATAGGACGACAATTGCCATAATCAGATAAAACAAGCGAGCAGCAGGAATACAGCAAAGGAAGAACTTTTTCCCTTGCAGTACACACTTAAATCGTGAAACTCCCTACTCCCTGTCACAGACTGTTATGGAACCTAACAGGACATCTGGATTCAAACCAGGTTAGATAAAGTCACTTCTGAAAAGGGATTACCTGTGGACACTTGGGGGGATTTTAGCAGAAAGCTACCTCAATTTAGAGGTTCTCCTCATCTGACACGTTTTAGAAGCAGAGCACTTTTGCATGGGGTCACCGTCTGGCTGGTTTTATTCCGGAGGTCTGAGCGCACCGTGCATGGCTCTGCTGCGACTGCGGTGGTGCTGACACATCTCTAAAGTAAAGTAGCCTCACAAAACCTGAAACTTGTATTTCAGTAATAATAGGACTTAGTGACTGACTGCATTAATTTGTTCCATGGGAAAACAATTCAGTTTTGCAGAAGTGGAAAAGCTGTTATGTCGTATCATTTTAAGATTTTTTGTTTGTTTTAAAAAAACAAAACAAAAACCAAACAAACAAAACACAAAAAAACCCCAAACAGAAAACCTTTCCAGGTACTTGATATCCTTTTAGAAGCAGAAATCAGCCTTTGTAGAGACCAAATTGCACACAGTAGCTCCAGATCTCTCATATAGTAAAAACACAATAAATCCCTCCTTCAAAACTTCTCAGAGAAGCACAAATACAATCCTTACACTGGAATGAGTAAGGAGTTAATGGAGTATCAGACTTCATATCTAAAGAGCCAACATGAGTTTAATAAAACAGCATGACAAAATTTCTACTGGACAGTATGACATACAGTAGTACAAGTTCTACTACACTGATAATAATTATTATCTGAATAACTTATTTAGCTTCAGAAAAAAATGCTGAAGTCCTATGCTATTTTATTTTAAAAGTACTAATCATCTGGTTTAAGATCTTCTACACTAAAAAAACCCAACCTTTTCAGAAGTACCCAAATCAAAAAAATTCAAGTAACTTCTTAAAAATGGTGCTTAACACATTTACAGTTAATAATGTTCCTTCATTTTAAACTAAAGCCTTATACAGAAATTGAGATGGAAGTTAAATTCCCTGTAATACTTAATCACTGCTTAAATTAAACACCCGCATACATACAGCAAAAGACAGGGCATACAAAATTACTACCTCTACAGAAAAAGATGGGCAGAACTTAAGAGATAAATCCCCCAAAACCACAGGCTTTATTTTACCGTGGGACAGACAAGAAGAAAGCAAGAACTGGGCATTCATTTTATATCTGCCAAGAATCCAGATACAGGATTTGATACAGAGAAACCACAGCTCTCACTGGTATGAAACCTCATAATCCCTGTCCCTATTCACTGCACTCAGCCCCTCCTGCATACCCCACGAAGGTAATGGGAAAAAACCAAAAACAAACTCAAAAACAATAAACACACACACACCCCCCATCAAGCCACTAAAACATCTCTCCCCACCTACTGGTGTTCACTATTAAGAGTATTACTGCTGTCTTGTACTTCATTCCATTTGTATGAATACATCGTTGTTTAAGTGCCATTTTAATTTACAAAGGGACAAGAGAAGTGGTTGTCAAAATACCATGAAATTCCTCTGGGTACATTAAATGTTCAGGAAAATATTGTAAGATAGATGCTTAATCTAGCAACACGATACTCAGTGCTTCGTAACGACTCCTCAGGACAAGTGAGAAAAACAGGCATGACAGTGAGTTTTTCTTGTAAAACAGTCTTAAGGTCTCAAGGTGCATTGAAAATTGTAGCTTCTCACAGAAGACAAATCAAAGAGGCTCTGCAGTGCCAATGGCCACAGGAATTGCAACAGTTAGCATAATGTATATATTACTGACAAATTATTTGGAAGATGTCAGAAAACTGGTGGGAAAAAAGATGTCATTTGCAATGTTATTTTTGTAAATTTGATGATTACCACTCCCAGGGAGACTTGGGATATGTTGCATTAAGAGACAAAAGTAAAAGAACTGAATGGACAAAACAAAGAATTACATCATTGCTGTGCTGTGGCAACGTAAATAAAATAAGAATAATCACATTTTTAATCTGCTGTATTTCAACTTCATAGTGAAGGCACTAAAAAGAAAGAGCAGTATGATGTGCAGTTATCGATACTGTACAAGAATATAAAATCAGCAGTTCTTCAGTTTGTACTCAACCAAAGAAAGTGAGTGGATCCTGTGAATTTCTGGGTTAAATTTACTTAGACCGGAGACTGATTTGTCTATCGGCATAGCAGTAAAAAGAACAGGGAAAGTGTACCTGTTACTTGTAATTTTTTCCACTTCCCAATGAAACCTGAACAAAGAAATGCTAAACAAATGACTTAAACATGGCCTTGATGTTTTCATCTTCAGTCCTGGAATCCAGGGATAAACAAAAGGTGGTAAGACTTGGATGAACATCATCTCAGTGCCCTTTTCCACAGGAAAACTAGTTGCATCATATTGGTTAAGGTGCAGATGATGGCATTTTCAACAAGCTAAGCAACAAAAGTTACAGCTTAAAGTGCAAACTCAAAAATCCTGCCCGAGTTACCAGGAAATCTCTCAGCATACAAAGAAGATCTGGCTATGTAAACAGGAAATGTACTGCTGTGCCTACACCCCTCTTCATAAAATGAAATATTTTGGATTTCTCATTTCACCTTAGGCTCCCAAACAGCATGAAGATGGAGCAGCTCTAAGCTCACACAGCAAAAAGCCAACTGTACTGACTGTATTTGTGAGAAAACTTCATTAAGTCTATCACCAAGCCTTATATTAATACCTAACAAGAATTTGCTTGGAGACACACTTCTGTGTTTTTAAATCAGTGTACCCGTCTATTTTCCAATTAAATCAGTCATGGTAGTAGATGACAAAACAACGGATACACAGCAACTATGAGAATTTTAAGATGTCTGAAGTACTTCAGACAACCTATATCTCAAGAGGCTAACAAAACTAAACTCGTAACCCCACTTTCACTAATATTAAGGATCTTTCAAAAATGTTAGTTTTGCTATCTTTACACACCTGTAAGCACAGCAACTTGAATTGAACATATTTATTTAGTGTCTGTATATGCAGAAATAAAGGTAGCATTACCATCTTCAACTGTTTGGTTTTGTTTCGATGCCTATTTGCACACACATGTGCACACACACTACAATAGCCATCCAGTGTAGCATTTAAAACTAAAGGGAAAAGACAAGAAGGAAAAAAAAGACCACTAAAGCCAAACAAAAAAACCCCACCACACACCAAACCCACATACCCAAACCACCTCCCCAAGATAGTTATTAGAGTATAACACCTCCATTTCAAATCACGATGACACTGAAGTAAGGAAAGTACCAGAACAAACCATCTGATGCCTCACGTGAAAGCATTTTAAAACATGACAAACATTAAACTATAAAATGTCTTAAGGATATATTCTTCCCAGATTTCAAAGCTCCACATACACATGTACATTCAAGTAATGTAAACTTGAAAGTAGACTGAAAACATTTATTTCTAAGGCAAAAAGGAACCCATGTGATCAACAAGCCAAGCTACCACTGAAGAGGAGTTTAAGGACTTCATACGTCAAGTCTAACAGGTGTAAGTGAATGGGACTGCATCTTGACGGAAAAAAAAAATCCAAACAAATTAAAATTTTCCAGCAACAGAAAGTCCATCACAGTCTAAATACCACAGAAATATCTAACTTTACAGTTGCACATTTCTAATCTTAACTTGTATAGTTTCTGCCAACACTTCAATCTTCGTAAGCCTTGATCTGTTACATAGAGAAACTTTCCGTCAAGGTTTTTTTCTGTGATATAAATAAATCTTTAAGTTTCTCTTTGGATTAAGCAATTGCAAAAAAAACATATGGTTTATGGTGTTTGCGGTTTCCAAGGAGCTTGTGAATTTTCATATGCTCTTCATATGTTCAAAGGGTCTTCACAATTCTTCAGCACTCTCCCGAAAACAAGCAGCAGGACCAGGCTCAACACCCAGAAATGCAACAAATACAGCCAATATCCATAAACCCCTTCAACTTATGCTTGCAGAGATCATACGTTTCTGGCAGCTGTCCTTCTGCAAGCCCGTGTTCAGCTTATTAAATATACTTATCTTCCTCCCCCCCCAACCAACTGCTTTTCATAGTTAGTGTTAAGTGGCCTGCAGGCACACCACATTCTCTATTTCTTGACTTGTTGAAAATGTCCCCAAACAGATTATGCAAGAACAAAGAGTGACATTTGTTGTGATTCTAACAATTTTATTTCCAACTCTCAAAAGAGAAAAGCAAGTTTTCCAACACAGAAGTCTCACCATACTTTTTAAAAACAAAAAACAGCAGCAAGAGAATTCCCTCTAAAAACCAGAGCAAAACACGGGCAGTCATCAAGAAGAAACTACGCTGAGAAACTGAAGTCCATTCACTTCCTTGCTACTTCAGTTGTACCGAATTACATCAACAAATTTATGAAATTAAGGTAACGTATCCTAATGTTACTGTACAATAAACCCAGTTAGTAATGTCTCAATGGATATTTATGAGTCAAAAACATCTCTTCAGGCACTCATGTTGCTTACAAAACTGCACTATTTTTTCCTAGTTTTACCAGCAGGCTTGGACAATAATATGCTGAAACTGGAAGAGCGGAGGGGGGAAAAAAAAAACCAAAACAAAACAGGAAGTAGCAGCACTAGACAAAGTACATTTCAGGAAAAATATGTGCATGTGGTTAATCAAAAATTTATATTCCCAGAGATTATTTTAACCCCACATACTTTGTTGTGGTTTAAGCCAAGTCCTGTTTAACTGGAACTGTTACCAATGGAAGGTAGCAACTCTCTTCCTCAGGTCTGTTTTGAGCTCTCAGACCTCTGCTGGTGTCCACTGCCAGGCTCCTCGAAGCGCAACTCGGATGGAGAATCCAACCCATAAGACACTATGGAATGCCAGTCCCCGACTCTTGAAGGCACTGACTGACAACTATTAATAAGTCTTTTATGTGAATAACACAAACCACCGCACACGATTCACAACAGCTTTTTGGGTATACAGAGCAAATGGAAGTATTTATTATAAGCTAACTATAATTTTTATTAGGGAGCCATTAGATTCTTTTTCTTTGTCTACGATAAAACAGACTCTTTAAGGAAGTATGCAAGTTAGTACAGCTTATATTAGAAGGTAAAATATTTGAAAATATTAATTAAGGGATGTATTTTTACATATACATGTTGGTTTTAGCTGTAGCAGTCACTCAAACGTTCTCACAATTTCTGCCTTTCCTCAAAATAAGTGGATTTTACCTCTCTTACAGTAAAAGCTCGAGTCTTACTTATTTCAAAGTTTCCCAGAAGGTAAGTGTCACAGCCCACGAGCTTCCCTCAAACTAGTAATTCACAGGAGGGACAAGGAAGCATATTTAGATTTTTTCTTCAAATATACAGCTTCAAATGTAGCTTGTTTTAATGGCATTAGCAGTGCTAGAAATGCAAAGGTTCAAGAAGGAAACAATTATTTTTTTTACTAGATAACCTCAGGCTTGGAGCAATCTTTTTCAAAGCAGCAAGTTCCACCTACATGCTTCCTGCAAATTATAAGGCATTTTAGCCTTAGAGGGAAAATATCACCCCTCTACAATATTCATGGCTTTAAAATAACAGTTTATACAAATAGTACATCCCAAGGAAGCAGAGTTCTTGGATTCTCCCTCCTCTCCTCCTCCTCATTCATAAGCAGTAGGTTAAAGGCAAATAACGTAGGACAGAAGAGGGTGAGAAGATGTGAGGAATGAACATAAAGTGAAACGTAAACTTTCCAAATGGTGCAGTTGCAATGTTCCTAAGGCCTTGATTGCACCAGTAATCTAGGAAGGCTTTTGAACACCAACATGCACCACTGCAACATTTTAAATCTGTCTGTTCCTCACTTGAATATGACCTGCACTTTTAAGAACTGCAGCTTTTAAGAACTGATTCCTACATGTTTACACCGATATTTGGCCACCTCTTGAAATGAATCGAACTATTACAGCAGCCAAAAACATTAAAATTCAGCCAGTTATCCCTCCTTGTGCATTTCCAATTATCAATCAAAGAACACAGTTGACTCAAAAAGAAAATGTCTTTACTATGTATTGCTTGTTTTACCAAGAATTTGTGCTCTTTTTGCATGACACTGAAACAGGGGTAAGGGTGAAGACTTGTGGAAGAAAAGCAAAGACTATTTTTATAATTGATAATTTTCTAGAAGCAACCAGGTTCTTGCCCTGATATTTTTTGCAGAAAGCAGGATGAGGTCACCATAAAAAATTATAACCTTAACAGAAAAGTAAACAGGTCAGATGAGTGCCTACCTCACCTAAGATTTATAATGAAAGAGTTACAAGGCTTAGCAGCTTTTAAATAATTCATGCCCCTGTTCCTTTCCTCTTATAAATTCACTTCTCTCCATCAACAACAAAACAATTCCCAGTCATCCATGCAATTCCCTGCATGGATCATAGAATCACAGAATGGTTAGAGTTGGAAGGGACCTTAAAGATCATCAAGTTCCAACCCCCCTGCCATGGGCAGGGACACCTCTCACTAGAGCACGTTGCTCAAAGCCCCATCCAGCCTGGCCTTAAACACTTCCAGGGATGGGGTATCCACAACTTCCCTGGGTAACCTGTTCCAGTGCCTCACCACCCTCACAGTAAAGAACTTCTTCCTAATATCCAATCTAAATCTCCCCTCTTCCAATTTAAAACCATTACCCCTTGTCCTATCACTAGATTTCCTGACAAAGAGTCCCTCTCCAGCTCTCCTGTAGGCTCCCTTCAGATACTGAACGGCTGCTATCAGGTCTCCCCGGATGGCAGCTGCTTGATGGAATGGGAACCAAAAGGTGTCTCTTCCGAAGACATAACTACTGGAAGTACCTGGAGAAGAGCTGTCTTGTGTTTACATGGCAAAGTTTTGGTAGTGGGGGAGGAGGGCTGCAGGGGTGGCTTCTGTGAGAAGACACCAGGAGCTTCCCCCCAAATCAGACAAGATCGTTCCAGCTGTCTTCAAGTCAGACCCACGGCTGCCCAAATCCGAGCCCATCACAGAAACTGGTGGTGTCTCTGTGATAACATATTTAAGAAAGGTTAAAAAACTCTGTACAGCAACTGGGAGAGAGGACTGAGAAAACAGGAAAGAGCCCTGCAGATACCAAGGTCAGTGGAGCGGAGGTGTTCCACGCACTGAAGCAGAGATTCCTCTGCAGCCTGTGGAGTAGATCGTGAGAAAGCAGGTTGTCCATCTGCAGCCCATGGAGGACTATGCTGGAGCAGATATCCACTCTGCAGCCCATGAAGGGCCCCACAGCACAGCATGCGGATGCGCCCTGAGGGAAGCTGCAGCCCACGGAGAGCCCAGGCGGGAGCAGGCTCCTGGTGGGAAGCTGCTATGGAGAGGAGCATGTGCAGGAGCAGGCTGTCTGGCAGGAACTGTAGCATGTGTAGAACACACAATGGAGTAGTGTGTTCCTGAAGGACTGTGCCCTGTGGAAACGACCCATGCTGAACCATATAGTGAAGGACTGTACCCCATCCTGGAGCAGGGGAAGAGCGTGAAGAGGAAGGAGTGGCAGAGATGAAGAGTTATGGACTAACCACAACGCCTGATCCCCACCCCCCTGCGCTGCTCAGGGGGAGGAGGTAGAAGAGTTAGGTTAGGAGTGAAGCTGAACCTGGATGGAAGGTGTTTTAAGCTGGTTTTATTTCTCATTATTCTACTGTATTATTAATTGGCAAGAAATTAAATTAATTTCCCCAAGTCTAGTCTGTTTTGCCCAAGATGGTAAGTGATTTCCCTGTCTTTATCTCAACTCACAAGCCTTTCATCTGACCTTCTCCCCCTGTCCTGCTGAGGAGGGGCAGCGAGAGAGCGGCTGGGTGGGCACCTGGCAACAAACCAAGGTCAACCCACCACAAGAGCACAGCTCAGAAGTCACACCTCTTCAGTTCCCAAAGAATAAGATTATTACAGAAGACAAGACAAATGTGACTTAGCTGTCACTGGAAACTTGTACATTAACTTTGGCTATAGTTCGATGTGCAATTAAGCTGTCACAATAATTTAATGTCCTGTCCCTATTCGTCCTCCTACCCACCAACTTCCACGACCGCTTCTTTTCCCAGGTTTCCCTGCATTCTGCCAGCATGAGCACTTCCACCGCTACATTAATGAACCAAATCAGGAAACTGAGACACGTGAAAAATTATTCAGCAAAGATTAGCAGTTAGTTTAGCTCCCTGATCCGGTAAGGCACACAGCTGAGCAAACAGCAATGCTAATACCACTTACGGGACAGAAAGGGGTGGAAACGAGGTCTGAGAGTGGGAAAAAAGGAAGGGGCAGGCTATGGAGGTTTTCTGTTTGTTTGTTTAGTGGTAGAGCTGGCTTAAAACTACACAGCAAAACGTGGCTTCAGAGAGATGCTCTATAGTAACCTCCTTTGGTCAGAAATTCTGGGAGAACTACTGGACAGCTGAACCACTCTTCACAGGAGAGGGCAGAGGTGGAGGTGCTAGAATACGAGATACAAGGATTCAAAATTCCTGCACAGTTACTGAAATCCAGTAGACAACACCTATGACTAGAGTTCTGAAGTAGAGGGGGGACAAAAGCAAATTAACATCCCAATTCACCTGATACACCATGAGCCTTCCTTCCTGCGTGGGTTTGTTTAGTAAGAGACTGGCCTAGACTGTCTTACGTTTCATGAATATGTAACTTGACAAAAACCTGTCTGACAAAATAACCTAAGTAATCATATGCTCATTCAGTTTAAAATTATACAGAATAGGAGAAAGGAGATTGTAACAAGACTGCCACATCTCAGAAAAGCAAGACAGGAGTAATTAAGGGAACCTGAATTTAGACGTGACTGTATACAGAGAAACTGAAAAGGTACAACATGAGTTACCTTGAATTTGCATGTTAGCTGCCAGAAGAACAACCACAGAAAACACAATGAAATCAGTGTTACAATAGCGAGATGTAAGCAGAGGATCATGGACTGGGCAGGGAGTGATGGGGCATGGAGTCAGTATACATCTATAAATGCGTATTGATGTATTTTAAGTAGTTAAGATAATCATGTTTGGAGCCAGAAGCTAGTGGAACTCCCAACAGCAGAAGAGCTTAGTCAGCTCTTCATACCAGTGTGGTGCTGGGGCACTCCTGCAGCTGCAGGTAAAGCCCCAGTACTCTCACCAGACACCGGGTAGTTTCAGCCTAGTTCAGGATATTTTCACAAACACAATAATACATACAAAACTATCATTTTGTGCAGTCAAAGACAAACCAAAGTAGAACTTAGGAAGTACAGAGAAACAGCTTTTTAATCTATAAAACTCAAAAGGGAACACAGACCAAAGAAGGCCAATGTGCCATAAAGATGACACGGGAATAGACACAGCCTAAAGATTAAAGTATGATCCAAACTAAAATTGATATTCAACCTCAATTTTCAACTATGTTACCACTGTGAAAACAGTAGGAGAAATTCATATGAATGAGTACATTAAAAATGCAAAATGATCACACTATCACACGAGCAAGAAAGACCTCCATAAACTCAAACAGCGGTTAGGACAGATACAATCTAACACCAGAACTCACACACATGAAAACACAAGACCTGTATCGAATATTTTTAAATTGATCAAATCAAGGAGTCTGATCTCATAACATCACAAATATATGGTTATACTGAAGACACAAAGATAATGATCTGACCACAATGCTCCATTAGGTTGACCTTAAAATCAAGCAACCATTTAGAATGCTGTTTGAAGGAAAGGAAAATTAAAAGCTTAGAAATTGATAGAATATAATGTAAAAGACAAGACAGATTTATCAAAGGTAAATTGCATCAGATCAGTGGGTATCTCTTACACAAGATGAAAGATTTATTTAAAAAAAAAAACTAAAAAAAACACAAAACCACCATAGATCTAATCAACTAGTCACCAGTAAAGCACAATACCAAGCAACAATAATAATTAAGGTGAAGATGAGAACTTACACAGAAGCTATACAGATAAGAAGCAACTAGGAAAGGCTTTGCAGCAAACACCCAAAAAGAGGGATGTCATTTTTCAGTATTATTCGAGGACTGATTTTGAGACCAATCTGATTTAACATTTCAGATAGGGCGGTAGGACTAGATGATCTTTAAAGGTCCTTCCAACCCAAACTATTCTATGATTTCCACCCTGATTTGGGAGAGCTACCACAGAGACATTACTGACACAGAACACTGGATTCTCATCTATGGGGGGAAAAAAAGAGGGGAAAAGAGAGAAAAGAAAAAGAGGAGGGAGGGAGAAAAAATAATTTTGAGGTGTCCTCGCCTAAGGAAGAAAGAAAGATTTTCCTAAAGCACAGAAGGCAAAGAATAATTAAAACAAGAGGCTTGTTTGTCCTTGTAATTCTAAAGGATCAAATCCCATTGATTCTTCTTATTGTTACCTATTTTATTTTTCATGATGTTTACTTGACTTAAAGGCTCTTTACAGAAGAAAAACATTCCTATTGGTGATACCCTCTTTCCTTTACGTAGTATCTTTCCTTGAACAGAAGAGTACCTTTGCAAACAGAAACAATGCATATCTGACATGCAAACCTCTCTTTTTCAAGCAACCTGCAAAATATCAAGTAACATCAGTAGCAGAACCTACTACATGACCTAGGCATTGCAGCACCTTGTATCCTGCTTTGAATATTAAGCTAAAAGAAGATAAGACTTCTGAAGACATACAGAATTTCCATACTATTTTCCCATTCCTGAATTATACTAAGCAAAACACCAGCACAACAACAACATGTTGTTTAAGCTTCTGGTGCCCTGTGAAACACAAGTTTGCATAATTCAGGACAAGGAAGCAATTTAAGTTGATAACTTCCAAATGATCTGAAAAACTATACTGTAACATAGCCCAGGGTTCATAACCTGCTGTGAAATATATTATCTTTCTAATGAAAGTTATTTGCACTTCACAGGGTGCCAATGGGAGGTTAGATTACTGCCCAACAGTACTTCAATCTCGTATTAATATAGAAGAAGGTCAGGCGGTTTGTCTTCAGTTTACTTCACTGCTACTGCTTGTAAGATCATGAGACTTCTTCACCTTTTATTATACACTTGAGGAATTCATAGCACCACATAGTCTAAAAGAAGACCACAAACATTTATTTCATTTAATGATCAATGCTCTCACAGAATACGATGAGCAAAGATCTAACCTGTGAATGTTATTATACTACTTTTGTTTCCCCTACTTTTACGTCTGATCTCCTGAACATTTAAAAGCAAATTCAAAAAGGCTTAGAAAAGAGCTACTAAAGTGACTAAGAAAACACAGAAACTCTTAGGAGAGAGGATGAACAGCTTGTTCAGTCTAGTAAAAGGATGTGATTATTCCCCAAGCAAATCCAAGTAAACAACAGTGCAGAAATGTTGAGTGAAAGGAAAATGAGCATAAACAAGTTTGAATTTCCAGATTAAATTTATTTTTAATGAGTTACTCAACCCTCAGAGTAAGAAGGTTCTACAACAGCCTTCTAGCAGAAATAGTAAGGACAAAAACTGGTTTTAAAATGGAGTTTGACAAGTAGGAATTACATGATGTTACACTACCAGGAGACTGGATTTAAAAAAAGGAAATCCACGGTACCCTTAAATATGCAATTCTCCTATGTTCCAAATTTATTTATAATTAAGTGTTGAGACTAAAAGAAAAAATTAGAAAGGCAAAGACATAGTGCTGCTTTACATATCATTCAGTAGAAAGAAGGATTGTATTGTCCTCTATTTTTCACAGAGGATGAATACAAAGTTATTCACTATCACAGGAAACTGCAAGTTGCTTTACCATTTCTGCCTAAGAAAACCCAAGAGATCTGTACAAGTTCAGTGACCACAGCATCATATTTTCCATTGTAGTAAAGACAATATTCATGAAGCAGCTGGTCTCTTATTAATAGAATTCATTTATCTTATTCATAGCAAATGAAGCATGTAGTAGACAAAAAGTCAACTGGTCCATTAAGAAATAGATTTGATCTTTTCAGAAATCAGTTTAAAAGTTTCAAAATCCTAATGTAAAAAATTGTACAACATTTTCTTAAAGCAGAGACATCATTTCATATGGCATTTGAAACTTAAACCCACTCCTTTGGTAGCTGACATCATCCAATTACAAAATTTCTCTAAGGAATACCTGTTTCTAATATTAAAGCGCAAGAACGCCCATTTTGAGTCATTCAAGGACTTCATTAACACAGTAGTCATTACTGACAGCATGGGAATTCACTTGCTGGGATTCTTTATTCAAAATGAAACATAATGTGACAGATAGAAAATACTGCCCTCTGTAACAGTCCACGACACACTAGTATTTCTGTTCTCCATACTTATTTGGCTAAAGATAGCATGATGCAGACTGCAGCTGCTTTAAACTCTAGAGGAAGCAATTAAGCTCCTTCTCTGGCCGAGAACCAGTTTATCATTGGTATCTTTGCATGAAAGGCTGAATACTGCTGGAATGGGTTTTGACAATTACATCCATAATCCATAGATAACTCAGCAGAAGTTGAGGAGGACAGTACAAATGCCTATGAGAAGTAACAGAACCACAAGGAAGCAGATGACTTCAAAACATTAATGCCAATTGCTAAGTTTCAACTTCCTTCTGGTGGGAAACTTTTTTTTCCCCACTTGGTAGGGAAATCATGTATTTAGAGAACAACAAATGTCACCTGTTGTAATGTCCTGCCTCTCACCCAACTCTAGCATGGAAGGCAAGTTAACGCATTTTTGTTTTACATTACTAAAACAACTACAAGCAATCAATTTTCAAAGGCAAGGTGAGTTATTTCTGAAATTCTCACTTGGAAGCTATACTTCTATAAGTCCATGTTCGCCATCATAGTATCACATAGGGAATACGAACAATCATTCGTTTTACTTAGAATCTAAATTAGTAAGAGAAAATGATTGCTATCAAACTCGAGCGGTTATTATTCAACGAACTCAGCCCTGCTCCAGTTAGGATCTGGAAAAGACATTGTAAAGATATAATCTCATGAAAATATGTGAGTCCAAGCTATCTGGGAAAATGCATCTCTCTGGAAAGATACAAAGGGGTGTTTTTAACATGAAAAAAAAAATAAAAATCCCAAGAGAGATAACAAGATCATAGCTTCTCATGCTGTAATTTTGTCCTTTTTTTTCTTCCAGCCAGCTAACCCCCAAAATTCCCATATATATATAGCCAGGTTCATCATTGTATTTTTATAATTAGGTTTATGAGAGAAGAAAATCATCCCTGAAAACTGTATGTCAAAACAGTTTCAAGACAGTCCTTTCTGTGTGGAACTTCTATAAAACCTTGGTAAAAAATACACCCTTGCATCCCCCCACAAAAGATGGTATTTCCATCTTGTGCCGTTTCTTTCTTTCTTTCTCCATGGGTTAAGTACTAAAATAAAACTACTAATGATTGCTACTAAATTACAAGTTCCTAAAGATATCTGTTAAATCTTATTTATATTACACCACAGCTCTGCATTAGTTTGAATCATATTAAAACACTGTAAAAGGTACAGCATTACTTAGCAGCTGCAAAGCCACTGAACTTTCAACCATTTAAACCAAGACTTATGTAGTTCTTATTTTTGAATACATGAACTTGTAGCTAAAATAGGACTTAAGACAGAGCGAGAAGGCCTCAAAAATCAGAGGGAAAAACTGAAAGTTTCTGCACAGCAATAAGCCATGAGGTCACCTATACAAGATGCACGTTATTTTTTTTGGACTGTTTAATACAACATTCATTAACTTCGGAAGAACAGTAGGCCTATTATGGAAATTAAAAGCATACAAGTATTTCTGTAATGAAGTTTCCTACATAAGCTATATGACAATGCCCTAGACTAGGTTGCTTTTTGAAAAGCAACTACAAAGAAATTGCGAAGTACACTACTGGCAAAAAGTACAGGAAAAATAGACTTGATGTTTTAACTGAAAACAAGTTGGAATCAATGAGAAGGAAAAACTTTCAACTCTGCTTCAGGAGTCCAGCTACAGCTGGACCTCACTCTGTGAAGCATTTAAGCATATGCACTTTAAACGTGCATCTGAAAGATCTATTAAATTAGGTGCCTGAAGAAGTTATGAAATCAACAGTTATCTAGTAGTCAAGAAAGTCAGTTGTAGCAGGAGACTGGGTTTTTTTTTTCCTAAAAAAAAAAAATAATATTTTTTTCCTAACTCATAAGTTAACAACAAAGAAACCCTCCTCCAGGTGCACCAAAGGAAACTATATGGTCCTATTTAATTGTGCCTGCACAAAAAATTAAATGTCTGTTGAAAGACAAGTTTTAATGTAATAGGAACATCTATTATATGTATAAACTAAGCCTTTCAAGAGATAGTAATGGATTTAGTACCTCAGTTGATTTGAAAAAGAAAATGTAGCCTCTTAATGCAAATACTAATCGTAAGACAAGGCTGAAGGAGGCACAATGTACAAATGTAATGCTAACACCTAACTAAACGGGACCATGTAATTCATGCTCTTCTAGGGTACTCCCAGAGTCTTACATATTTAGCAAGTGAAGGAAAAAGTGCAAAAAACACTAAGAAAAGGCTGCTGATACCAATCGTAGCATTATCACCTCTCACTGCATTCACAGTAGCCAAGTGCTGCTTCATGGAGCTCTACATACTACCTTGGAAAGCAGCATTCTTCAAAATGAACGTAGCAAAACCACATGAAAATAAAGTCTGACCTTATCTTGGGATCAGTCCAACAATTCAAATGCAAAATGTTTGCAAACTACATTAAATGTATTTGTTCTACCTTCAATTTACATGGAATCTTTTGTCAGGTATTTATAAACACTGTATTTTTACAGTAACTTCTTAGATACTGGATAGTGCACAAAGTAATATTTTGTAACTTTTTTAATGTAGATGCTTAATTTTATCTGAAAACCCATGTACATACTGTAGTTTCATATAAATTCTTACATTTAGGGAATTTTAAAATATTATAGTATTTTGTAACTGCATTAAGTCAGTCTCACTCTCTTCTCTGAACAGGGTCAGGAAGGACATGTTCCAAAACTCATTTCCACTGAAGCTCTGCAGCACAGTCTGGATTTTTCTCCAAACAGAACTGATCCTCCAAAATGATATGTAAATGAAAAACTCTAGATCACCTAAAGAGATAAAACATGGTAAATAACGCCTGTTGTTCTCCAGGGCTTGTAGGTTATTAAATATTCAAAGGCCAAATCATAAGAGTTCATCACTGAAATCAACTACTTACTCTACTGTTTCATTAGATTTTCAAAGACAAAAAAAAAAAAAAAAAAAAAAAGGCCTTGCAGAAGTATTTTACACTCCACTGATTTTAAAGCTGAGTAGGAGTAGCTAGTGTGCTTTAACAAGTCAGAAGTTCTCTACTCCAGGAAGCATACAATAGTGGTACTTGCCATAACAGGTACACTGTCCTTGCAGCATCTACACCAGAGTCTGTACAGTATAAAGCCAGGATTTCTATTTTGCTGAGAAAAATCCAGACATTTCCCCAGTTGTCCTAATACAGGGACTGAGGCAATATTCTGTGGAAGGCACGGTCACAAAACTAAGGGATTTGAAATGAACAAAAGAAGAAATATTTCTTACTACACCAGAGCAGATCTTACTTTCCTACTAAAAGACACTATAGCACAGAGCATTTTAAAGTTGCACATAGAATACAATAAGCATTGTGTCAAACACAATGACATTTGAACTAAAAAGTTTTTAAAATCAGGAGAGCTTGCAAGTTAAGTAGCCATTACTTGAAAGAAATACTTCTCCTTGAAGAGGGAGAGAACTACAGGGTCTAAATCTAGCTAGGACTCACAAGTATTCTTCACAAAAATAATGGGATTATGCACTTCAGAATCAAGATCTAAATTATTTCTCAAGAACAATACTCCTTCTACACAGCAGTTCTTTTTTGACAACTTAAGAAGAAAGTTGTATTTGTTCATATTTGATCTGGAACAAAAAGCAGTCAATTTCCAGGGCAAAAAAGTACTCAGGTGGTATCCTAACCTATGTGCACTATTTGTGCACACCATCTTATAGGACCAGGTTTGTAATCCTAAATTTTTATTAAACTTCTATTTTTGCTACTTCAAACAAGCTAAAACTCCCTGCTTTACGGAGAAAGCTTTTTAGAAAAGAGAAGAAGTACAACTAAAAACCAAACTTTTTTGTTCTGGAAAGAAAAAAGTACCATTGAGTTTTTAGCTATACATATTCACACATTTTCTGTGTATTCTATCACCTCGCATTCTGTGGGTGTGGATACAGGAATTTATTGAATGCAAATTCGTGTAAGATGCTAGATTTGCACTCACAAAAATAGAGGTATGTCTAGAAATACATGTACTTACATGAAAAAAAGTCTTAAAAAGACAATAGCTGCTTTATGTACATGCAACACTGTAAATAAACTATATACAGTTAATGCATGAGCACGCACAATTAACATTTGATCCCCGCTGTTGGCCAAATAAAATCTTCCCAACCCAGGTAAAGAGATAAACTTTGGGTTTAGACGCCAGGTTAGCAGCACTTCGGTTTCCTATGAGTTAAGGAGCTTGGAGTAACACCTGTTCCCTGGCCACATAAGGAGCAATACTACTACCCTTCACCCTACAAAACTAGTATACCGTGTCAACATTGGGGATGTTTTAAAGGATTAAAGCGACTCTTTTCCTTGAACATCTCACGCTGCAGCGCGAGAAGCTGGAAGTCACTTCTCAGCTCCACCGGAAGGAAAGCCCTGGGCAACAGGTACGAGAGCTCCAAAGTGACTTCAAGACCCGAAGGAGGTGGCGAGGAGCTCCAGGAGAGGAGGGCAAGCTGAGTCTAGTAACGCTCCTGGCAATTCCTTGTTTTCACTCCATGCTCTTCAAAGCGCCAGGGCCGTTTTCGTGCCCCGGGAAGGTGTCAGCTCACGGAGCTTCAAAAGCACCAAACTTCATCCTAACCTCTGCTCTCATAATCTTCCAAAATACATAAAAGCTAAGGTACTACGTAAAGGCGAGGGGAGGGGGGGAAGTATAAACTCTCCTCATATAAATTCACTTCAGCGCCTTGCTTGGCCCGTTTATTACGGACCTCTCCATTACCTAAAGATTCCCAACTGGCAGCCAGCGTCCCAGGAGGAGACCCCCGGCTGCACAGCTCCGCACCGCGACCTGCGCGGCGGCTTTCAGCCCCCGACCCTGAAGCTGAGCTCTTCCCCCCGCCATCCCCCAGCGG